>VXAY01002873.1:814069-851285 GCA_013399855.1 Oxyruncus cristatus | reverse complement strand
GGTGGGCGGTGAGTGATGCCGCGGGCTCGGGGTGCGGGCAGCGAGGGGGCACGGCGGCCGTGCCTCGGGATGCGATCCCGCCGTGTCACCTGCGGACTGTGCCTTCTCCGCCCGGGGTCTCCCGCGGTTTGCGTCGCTTTGCTTTGGCTCAGAGGCGCCGTTTTAATCCCATTTCCACGGGCGGGATACTTCAAGTCGAAGTTTCAGCGAGTGTGGTGCTGCGGTGCAGGGGCGGCTTCCAGAGCCCCCCGCACGCCCCCAGCCCCCGGCGGCTCTCCCGTCCGTGCCCCCACGGCTGGAAGCGCCGCTGGGCTCGTAGCACCACCCGGGGTTCCCCGGCCCCCCATCCACTGCCGGGCTCTGTCCCCCTCGTCCCGCCGCGGCCACCGGGCTGATGGCCAGGGCAGCGACTGATCCTGTCTGCTGGGAATGCCGATGGCAAACACCGGCAAAGAGATACCAAAAAGAACAGGAAACACAACGACCCGTAGAGGCGCCAGAAATGGCACACGGGTACAGCGCTGAGAGATGCCCACTGAGCTTCCCAGCTGAGAGATGCCCACCGGATTTGACAGCTGAGAGGGTGCCCAGCTCTGCTGCCGGGCTGCAGCAGGGCAGAGGGTCCATCGTGGCACCAGTCCCCCAGAGCAAACCTCTGCCCGGGTGACCCCTCATCGGGGGTGTGAGGTGGCTCACGGGGGACCTGCCAGACGAGGTTAATGAGTGAGCTGGCTCTGAAAAACCCACAACCTCTGCCAAAAGCTTAGGTGAGCAGCTGATGTTTTGGATCTCCGTAGCCTGTGCCAGTCTGCCCCACGGAACTGTGCTGCTGCTGCACATCCCCAGGAGTGGGACAGGGTGTCCTGGGGGTTGAACAGCCACCAGCACTCAGCAGTGGTGGCAGCTGACAGTTTTCATGTGTAGCACTGGACCACAGGTGGTCTCGGGTCCAGGAGGAGAGGGGACATTTTAGAACACATTTTTGAGCCAAGTCATAGTGTGTTGAGCAAGGACATGGTGCTCTTTTCAGTACTAATCCACCATGGGTGAGAAATTTCATGTAGTCTCCAAACCACCATGGGCACTGGTTTGCACAGAGACTTGCTGATGAGGAAGCATCACAAACTACCCACAATCTCCACAAACCCTATAAACTGCCAGTGCTGTTTGCAACAAACACGCCAAACCATATCCTGGCCATGGCACACAGGTTGTTCCATTCTCCTGGAGAAGAGGGAGATCAAACTGTGCTCTGTCCTGTCGTGAGAGCTCCTGGCAGTGAGTGTGTGGGTAGGTGGGCAGATGGAAAGAGAGAATGGGCCGGTTTCTCCCCAGAGAACCATGGGGAATGAGGCTGGATGGGACTGTACAGATCTATACAGAGCAAGATCCTCTTTGTTTGAATCATTCCTGACAGTTACCTCTATAAACTTCTCTTGAAACAGCAAAGGAGAAGGGGTTCACAGGTCCCATTAGCAGTCAGCTCTAGGACATCTCTCTCTGAGCCAGGAGAAAGCATTTCCTTGTGTCTAACTAGAATCTCACCATTCTGAGGCTAAAAATCTCTGTGAGACTGCACGAATGCAAGAGGGGCTGGTGATGGACAGCACAGACAAACACAACACCTCCTTCTCTTGCTCAGATGCCTTTGAGATGTAAAGCTGATGGAGTCCAGGAGAGTGTACACAGAAGGATGTGGAAGTGCCTCTGCTCTGCTTTTACCTGTTGTCAGGGACAGGGCACCATGCTGGTCATTGCCCTGCCTGGGCCCCTTACAGCTGTGCCCATGGAAATATCTTCTCCTATAAACCCATCCCATCCTGTCCTGTCACAAAAGCTTCTTCAGTATTTTGTGTAATACTTTGCTTCCATCCCCAGGAATTGCCAGTGTGGTTGTGGGCCATCCCCTGGACACAGTCAAGGTAAAACACTTTGAACTGTCCTCTCCTGTCACCACTGACTCACTCTGTCTCTAGATGACTCTTCATGGACCTTCACTTAACCCAAGGGGGAATTTAGCCTGGGTAGAAATGATTTCATAGGCTTTCCTCCTCTCCAATGCTTGTTTTGAATGAGAAACTAAAAGAATGGGCTGATATGGGCGAGTTCTTCCGTGGAGGATCAACGCTGAAAATTAAACCTGGCCTTTCTTAATGTGTGGCTCACTGAACAGTTCTGCCCGTGTTTTATTTAACTTTGCCACAGACAGCTATTCAAAGGGCAATGAGGGAACCGTATTTGTTTTGCTGCAGGCACATTTTTGTGTGTTTTCCTGGTGCTGGCAATGCTGGAAGGACAGAGTGCTGAAATTCTTATCCCAGGGCTGTGACACAGTATTTAGAGTTCCTACAAGACAATTATTCCTCAGAGGGAGGGATTTAGAGAAGTAAGAAGATATTTGTCTGCGTGCTGCAGACAAGCCCATGCACACACCAGTGCATCATGACTCAACCACGTTGACCATCCCCACTGACGCAGAGATAGAGAGGAAGATCCTGTTCCTTTCTTGTTTTGCACAGGTATTTCTGGGCAGCTTTTGTCACTTCAGCTGCTCTGCCCGTGTTCAGCCTGGAGAATAGAAGGCTCCAAAGAGATCTTATTGTGGCCCTCCAGTACTTGAAGGGGGCCTACAAGAAGGACACTTTTTAGCAGGGCCTGTTGCCATAGGACAAGGGGTGATGCTTTTAAACCGAAAGAGAATGGGTTTAGATTATACACAAGGAAGTTTTATGCAGTGAGGGTGGTAAAACACTGGCACAGGTTGCCCAGGAAGGTGAGTGGATGCTCCACCCCTGAAAACGTTCAAGGGCAGGTTGGACAGAGCTCTGAGTAACCTGGTCTGGTTGGCGATGTCCCTGCTCAGTTCAGGAAGGTTGGACTGGATGACCTTGAAAGTNGTTGCCATAGGACAAGGGGTGATGCTTTTAAACCGAAAGAGAATGGGTTTAGATTATACACAAGGAAGTTTTATGCAGTGAGGGTGGTAAAACACTGGCACAGGTTGCCCAGGAAGGTGAGTGGATGCTCCACCCCTGAAAACGTTCAAGGGCAGGTTGGACAGAGCTCTGAGTAACCTGGTCTGGTTGGCGATGTCCCTGCTCAGTTCAGGAAGGTTGGACTGGATGACCTTGAAAGTTCCCTTCCAACCCCAGCTATTCTGTGACTCCATGATTCTGTATGCCCTGGTGTAGTTCCAGCCTGGCTGATGACACCAGGCAGTTGTGGCAAGCCCCAAACCCACTTTGCACCTTAAAGCCCTTTGGAGGGTGATGGGGGGAGGCGGCGTCTGGCACAGCCCACACCACATCCCTTCCCCAGCCATCCCAGCCATTCCCTTGCACACATCTGGCTCTCCTGGGGTCAGCTGGGGTCAGCTGGCCACCCCTCTCCTTCCTGAGCTGCTAAGGTGACAGCAGCCCGTGGCACATCACCGTGCACGGATGGGTGCAGACCCCACCCGGGAGGAGCCACAAGGCTGCTCACACAGCCCAGCCACGGGCAGGGCACAGGCAGCACAGGCAGGCTCTGCCCAGGGCTGCCAAGGCAATGCCCATCTCAGGCTGCTGGTCAGGGTGTCATTGCCAGGTCTGGGGCAGTTTGGCAACAGGGATCTTGCTGGGAAACCCTGAGTTTCTGCACGCCAAGAAAGAGCAAGCCCATTCTTCAGTGCTCATAAAGACAACTGTCAGGCTGCCCCCCTGTCGCTTTGCCCTGGGAATACCAAGCAGGTAGACTTGCTATCTTTCCAAATTTAGGGGAAGGAAAGTGGAAAGGAGAGTTTTTACACAGCACTAAGCCAGCAAAGGGATTGCCCAGTAGCACCTGCAGCCTCCAGGGGATGTGGGGGGTCCTTCCCCACCAGGGAGAGGAGGTAAGACTAAATATGAGGCTGGGTGGGGTACGTGGTACCCACACCAGAGTTCCCACCAAGCAGGCTTCCTCCTTCAGCCTCCCCTTCCCAGCTTTGCAGCTTCCATCAAACCCCAGGAGCTGGTTTTTCCCACAGCCTCGGAAAACTCTGAAAGTTCTGCCTCTACTCACTTTTCATCCTCCCCATTGCATTCATTTCCCCAGAACTTTCTTCACCTTCTGGGTGTCACCCAAGAGCCCTATCAAATCAAATCAAAATACAACAAAAAGGAGAATTTTCCAGAGGAATATCTGTGCTGGTAGCAGTTGACTTAATCAGAGATGCCATCAGGGATTTCAGCACAAATTAGCTAAGGAGTTTCTGTGCAAGAAGCAGATTGTGAGGACATTCAGCTGCCCTCAGTTACTCAACAAATATATTAACTTGAACCTCTAAATACCTGGTTACTGTGTAAGAGAAAAAAACCAAGCCCATGGAGGCAAAAAGGCCATGTCTGGGCTGAGCGTTCAGGTGAAGCCAGGAGGGAGTTCAGGGCTGGGCGCTGCAGTCACTCTGTCCTGGGCTGCCTGGGGTGCAGCCCCTCCCCACTGTTCCCCCCAGCCCCTTTAGCCCCAGTGTGGGTCCCAGAGTGCACATTCTGCACCCCTGGCCCGGGCCTGCCTATGTTGCCAAATGTGTGCTGTGTGAGCTGGAGCAGCATCTTCATGTACCAGCTTGCTCCTGAGGGCTCAGTAAATACCCTGCTGCCTTCCCCGTGGCCCTGGCCATGCAGGAGCAGAGCAGTGATGCTCCATGTGTGCAAACAGCTGCATGGAGCCACCCCAGGGTGAGGGGTGAGGGGTCACCCCAGGCTCGGGTCCCTCCCGCTCGTGCCAGGGTCCCACGGTGGCCCTGGCCAGCCTCTGGCAGGGCTCTGGGCCAGGTGATTGTGCCATTCAACCTGCTATTTGGCATGCAAAAGGTCTCCCCGGGCGTGAACTCTGGAGGACACACACTCCTTTGGGCTTTGAATCCCCCGATAATCTCCTGCTTCACCCTGGTGTGAGTCAGGGCTGAGCCAGCGGAGGGGACTGGGCACTGTCCCTCCAGATTTAATTTCAGCATTGCAGTTTTGATGGATGTGGTCAGAAATGCTGTCCCCATTGCCTAAAAACATCCCTGACAGAGCATGTGTGAGTGTCTTCCCATAAAAAGTGAGCTCTGGCCTCAACCAAGATGAGTTGCTGAAGCCCCAGGTCCTGTGAAGGGAACAGTGTTTCCATTTCCTTGGCCAAAAAATGCATCCTTCATGAGGATGTTTTCAGTGCAAACTTGTGAGCAGTTTGAATGAAAGATGATCTAAATGTATCTGTGTGTGTGTATCTATATAAATATATATATATGTATATGAGGAGGGGAAAGTACAGCAAATCCTACAGGCTTTGGCCATTTCTTACAGCTGTTGGAAGGCACATAGCCAAAGTGCTTGCCTGAAACAAGATGTCTTTGTTGGAAATGACATGAAAATGTATTTTTGAGTGAAGCATGGAGGATTCCTGAGACGATGCTGAGTTATTTTGGCTCCATTTAGTATTTCGGTGCCTTAAAGTCCACCTTGGATCAGAAGGGCCCCAGAGCTCTCCCAGGGGAGCTCCCCTCTCCACTCTTCAGCAACAACACCCCAGCCTTCCCTGAGAGCCTCCAAACGGAGGAGACCACACCACTCTCCAATTTCCACATAAACCAGGCCCTTGCCGGGGACAGCCCTGCACACCAGCAGCCTGCTGTGCTGGGTCAGGGTGGCTGCTCCAGGCTGGAGAGCAACTTGACAGTCATCGATTCCAGATGTTGCCAAGAGTTTCAGACCTGGGAGATCCCGCTTAGGCCGGCTTCTGGCAAAGTTCAAGGGGGTTAATGCACATATATCTTATTTTATTGCTCTGTTTTCTCGTTATGACTACGGAAGGACTTGCTCTCAAAGCAAAGTACACACTGTTTACGGAGCATGAGCTGTTGTTGGGCTGGAAACAGGGGATTTTAATGGCCTTTTATGAATGTCTTTTGCAGACTCGTTTGCAAGCTGGACAAGGATATGGAAATACACTCAAGTGTTTTCTCACTGTGTACAGAAATGAGTCTGTAAGTGCTTTGTCTTACTTTAAATGTGCTGTTAGAAAGTGCAAGTCAATAAATAGATAAACACATAAAGCAATTACACAAAACCACTGTTGGCACCACCAGTTCTATGAAGACCAATAAAGTTGGTGTAATTGAGCCTGCAAATCCCTGCAGCCTTCTCTTGCTTACCTCTAAGGTAACCCTCTTGGTTACTCCTACAGGGAAAAGACAGATCCCTGGCATGGCATGAGCAGTGTCTCCACACGGATTTAACATCCACAGCGGCTCTTTTGCCTGATCCTGCTGGTGAAGGTCTCCCAGAGGGATTTTGCTGACTCTGGTGAAGCCAGGACCGAAGCTGTCCATGAGAGGGACTTTTATGTGGGCTCCTGTGCTTTCACCATCTCCTGCATTCTCCACAATCTTTATAAGTCTTTAGCAGCATGAACTAACTTCCTTTGCTCAGCATGTGCAAACAGTTGGTTCCAGGAGACATCTGGATATGCATTTCAGCCCTGTCTATGGCAGGGGTTGGAACGAGACGACCTTCAAGGGCCCTCCCAACCCAAGCCATTCTAGGATTCCACGATTCCCGGCCTGACAGACGGGCTGGGGTTCACACCGCCCAGTGCCGTTCTCTCCCCTAAGCCCTGCTCCCTTCCCTGCGTAGGTGACTGGCTTCTTCAAGGGCATGTCCTTCCCCATGGCCACCACAGGCCTGTACAGCTCGGTGGTGTTCGGGGTGTTCAGCAGCACGCAGCGGTTCCTGAGCCAGCTCCGCCACGGGGACGCGGCCGCCGCGCCCTCGCTCGCCGACATGACCGTGGCCAGCTCGGTGGCAGGGTTTGTCTCCGTGGCCATTGGCACTCCCGTGGACCTGGTAAAGATAAGGCTACAGATGCAAACACAGCCCTACAGCAAAGGTAGGAAGCAGGAGTTTCCCCTTCCTTTCTCTGCCAGGCCTTGGTGCTTTAGGACAGCTTTGCTCCAAGGCCTGGCTCCCTGATGCCTTGTGCTGGTGTAATCAGGCTAAAAATTCCCCCTTTTATCTCCCCATCCTGTTCAGCTCAAGGGGAGAGTTTTTATGAGTGGCATTTCCAGCCAGTTGGGATCTCTGAGGAACGTGGGGCAGGTGTGCTCAGGACCAGGAGCCGCAGGATCTTCGAGTCCCTGGGCTGTCGGGTGCCCTGGAGATGCCAGCAGCAGCACCACAGCTGCCAGCAGCAATGCCAGCTCCCCATCTCTGCATGCTCTCAGTCCCACCTTTGTTTGCCCATAACTCCCTCTCTGGTACTCCACCTCCTCTGTTCAACAGCAAAATTTTCCCCTGTGCATTTGAAAACCACTGACTTCCTTGGGGCAGGGTGCCAGGCAGCCCAGGCATGGGCAGGATGGCTCAGGAGGGGACACTGGCAGGATGGTAAGGGGTGGCTCTACCCTGTCCACCAGCTGCAGGCAGAAGGAGCTGCTTCTGCTCTAGACAGCAGCTGAATTCCATTGCAGACTGGAATATCCATTTTTAAACCCTCCATGCAGCTTAGCAACTTAGTGCCTTTTACAAAAGCAACTTGTTCTGCATGGGAAGGGCCAGACTCTGAAGACATCAAGGCTTTCAGAGATGCCACCTGGCACCAGATGTGGTTAAAATCCATGAAACTCGGGCACATAGCCTTAAAATAATTTGGAAATCCCAACTGGGCACATACCTCTTGGGAGGTATGCCACACATCTAAGAAAAATCTGACCTGAAGTGTCTAAACACCTTTTGCAAATGGACTTAAGTACTTTCCTAAAACTTTTTTCCCATGCTACATATTGATCCCAGGAGAAAAAACAGGATGGCAGCAGCTTCTAATCAACAGCAGTGGGCTTTGGGGATGAGGTCTGTGGCAATGTATCTGTTCTAACAGTTGTGCCTTTTATTTTCTTGGCAGCAAACGTTAAACTAAAGCCCACAGCTCCTGGATCTCCCGTGTACCGAGGCCCAATCCACTGCTTTTGGACAATCCTACAGAAAGAGGGGGTAGCAGGAATCTACCGAGGCACGGTGGCGATGCTTCTGAGGGATGTTCCTGGGTACTGCGTCTACTTCATCCCTTACGCAGTGTTCTGTGACTGGGCGACTCCTGAGGGCTGCATTTCTCCCAGTGCCTTCTCTGTCTGGCTGGCAGGGGGTATAGCAGGTGAGCACCTCTACTTCCTCACAACACCAGCAAAGCCAGGACAGGGAGGTTCTCGGGGTGATTCCGAGGGTGACTCAAGAGCCACCGCATCCTCCCGAACACCAGGAGAGGACACGGGACTGAGCGACCTTCCTCCCCAGGGCCAGGTCCCCTGGCACCACAGCTGCACTTTATGGCTTGGCAAACTTTATGGAAGCGTTATCAGACCTTCATCGGGCTCAATGTCAGTGAGGAGGTAAAAAAAAACGGTGCCCTCATCTCCCTGGACGCCTCAGGGCGGCCTGGCTGTAACACTGCCAGTGGTATGGCAGCCAAGATGCCCCCAGAAGAGGACTTCAACCTGTTGGCTGCCCACCAGGAGGGTGTGCACCGACCCACACGGAGCAGAAGCCAAGTTGACCGTTACTGGTCTTCTTCTTCCCCTTTTTTTTCCTGTACAGCTGCCAGTAAGACTGGCTTGTCCGTCCCCCACCACAGTCACGCCTACGCCCACTCCCCATTTCTTGGCCATTTCTAAATTGCAGAACCACAAAGGCAAGTCAATCCTTAGCTCAGGTAATGGTAACAAAATGCCTTCTCCATTTCTCCTCAGACAAAGAGGCCCCTGGCCCATCTGGGCAGCTTTTCTAGAGAGCCCCAGCACTCACGTAGGTCCAAACAAACTCTTATCTGCCCAGCTGGGCCATGGATTGTGGTCATGTGCTGACCTTTCCAGAGGCAAACCAGCCCACTCAGCTACTCAATGTACGCAGGTATTTCTTTAGAGCACTGACAAGGTATCTGAGCTGTGTGGAGCCCAACCCTGGCAGCCTGAGAGGGACCTGCCTCTTATTGGCATTCTCAGCTCAAACTTTGCTTTACAATTATCAGAATTATCAGAAGACTCTGTTTTTTTTTTTTCTGAAATTGTCCCCGGTGGCAGCTCAGGCTTTGCCCACTGCATGTCCATGTTCCACCAGAGGTGCAGCAGCAGCAGATGTGTTTTCACCTGGGGGAGCCCCTCCTGGGCTGCCTGCACCTGCTTAGCAGCATCACCTCCAAAACTCCAATGCTTCTTCCAGACACGGGGAACTTTGCTCCCAGAAATGCTGTGTCTGCACCTGAGCAGGGTGAATGCCCCGACATGAAAACTGCATGAATATGATGTTGTAGATGAGAGATGAATTTTTCGAGTTCACTGACCTGCAGCCAAGCAAATATAGAGAAGGAATGATTCAAATACTTCTGTGTTTTTCTAGGAGCCATTTCCTGGGGATTATGCACTCCAATGGATGTTGTGAAAAGCCGACTTCAGGCAGATGGAGTTTATCTAAACCAGTACAAAGGGACCCTTGACTGCATCGTGCAGAGCTACCAGAATGAGGGCTTAAAAGTAAGTGATATTTGAAGTAAAATCTGGTTCTTAGGCATTTAATTGTCAACTGGAAAATATAATGGCTGTTACAAACCTATCTGCAGGGCTGAGAGACAGCTACAGCCAGTTACTGCTAAATCATTGTAATGGCAGTAGGTAATTATAGTGCAGATTCTGTCTAAATCAAAATAGTGAGTAATGAGTATAATAGTGTGCCTTACACAATGAAGAAATGAATGACTGGGGGTCACACACTGCTGGTGCAATTAACCTCAAATAACACTTCATGTCAGCACACTTAATCATGAATATGATTTGACTTATCAGAAGTCAGAGGCAGAAAATGTAACCTCAGTGTTTGCTTCTGCAAAATGCAGAGGGCAAATGTTTCCCACTGACTCTGGTGTCAATGAACTGACTCTGATGGAACTGTGCTGGCACCCTGGGGTGTGTGGTCACCTTGGGCAGTGCTTTGGTGGAGCTGTGTTCTGCACGGCTCACCCTCATTTTGCACCCAGACAGAGCTGATAGAAAACAATCTTAAACCAGAATTGCTTTGGTTTCAAACATGAAAAAGGGCTGCGCGCCAAAAAAACTTATCGCCTCTTTCTGACTTTGTCTGTTAGTGTAATAAAAGATATCTGTTCTACCAGCAAGCTTTGCTTCAGTTAAACGTGAATGGCAGAGAACAAGGATCTGCAACTTTATTGTGCTGCTGAGAGAAACATCATCCTCTGGCATTGCACTAAATCTGTGTTTGTCATCGGGACATCATGTGGGCTCTCAGCTCCAAAGCGTTGATTTGCACAAGTTACAAACAGAAAAATAACCTGCAAAATCACAAGTCAGCATGATTTCAATATTTGCCAACGTGCCAGTGTTATGCCAACTGTCACACGAGTCCATGCTCCAGTTCAGTTTTTGCCACTGGGTGAAGAAAGTCTCGTTGACTGACCTGGAGAGGTGCTGAGGACAGCCCGAGGAGAGACAGTCCAGGCTCTTCATTCCATTTGGTGTGCACTTGCACAGCAAATCATAGCGTGGCTGAAAAGGGCCTTTCCATGTGTTTTCCCTTCCCTCTCCATCCTCATCACCTCCTTGTCCTGCCTGAACATTAACAGCCACGGTGCTTAGGGGTTTTGGTTGGAGGTCTGAGCTGCTCGCAGATTTTGTGCTGTCACACCTGGCACCCACATGAAAGCTGGCAACGGGATTGAGTAATGGCTGATGGCAAGACTGGATCCAGCTCTCGGGAGGAAAATCTTCTGAAATGTTGGAAGCCACACAACTTGACAAACAGCCAACACAGGGCTGGATGTTTTCATTCTGGGACAAAGGAACAGCACCCACAGTGCTCCAAATAATTGCCCGATGCACACAAAGAAATGTAAATATAACACTTGTCTTTTTCCATGGACAGGTGTGTTCATTCTGAGGAGAGGAATTTATGCCTCTGGGCTTTTCCATCCTAAATCTTCATTATTATTTAACTTGGTTCTCTTTCGTTACTTTATGGATGATTCAAAAAAAATGAGGCTCCTCCCAGAAAACTCTCTTTCCTAGCAAAATAAAACATCGCAATAAATTGAATAATATCCTACATACCCCAGTAGTGCAATTTCACATTGCAAGGTCCATCCCAAACTACGTGAACACATCTTGATTCTGCCTCAAACAAGTCAGCACTATGCTCTGGACTTACTGGATTCAATATGATGGTGTTTAGTAGAGCTCAGTAATTTCAGGGGAAAGACTGGTCAGACTCTTAAATCCACGGGCTTCTGGTCTTGGAGCCAGGATCTTCCACAGTTCCTTACAGTAGATGTGGGAACTTTGCTGTTGTAAAGCCTGGAAAGGGGCTGGATTGCTGATGTTCCTTTTCATGTCCATTCTGAACTTGTGATGTTTAGATTAGTGACCAGGGTGATGAGCCTGAGTGGTGAATGGAGTGATTTGTGAGAAACAGGCCAGCAGAGACACTCCCTGCAACCATCATTTTGTGACCAGGCTCACACCAGGGAATGGTGTTTGCAGTGAGGGGGGTTCAAAGAGAGATGAGTCAAGGCCAGCAGCCAGGAGTGACAAGGCCCCTCTCCACTTTCCAAAGGCACTTTACCGTTCAAGAACTTAAAAGCTGAAGGGTCTTTCCCTCCTGTATGTGCTAGCATCTTTGAAAAAGTCATATATTGAGCAGAATGAGGAAATCTGGCTGCTGGTATTTATTATCTTAGTGAGAGAAAGTACTGGGCTGTGTATGGGTACCAAAGGTTGAGCTTAGGAACACTCCTGTGAAAATATCAGCTTCTATTGAATGTTTTTCCCAAAGGTGGTGAGAGCTGGTTCTCAGCAAGGTACAGAGTAAATCTGGTTTTCTGCTGATTGAGAAATTCTTTCTATGCTCAAAGGTGAAATCTGAAAAGTAATTCCCATGGCTCAATGCCCACATTGGCGGGGCTGGCCCATGGCCACACCGCTCCCTTTCCACCTGCCAAACACCTTCTGTGCCCACAGACCCAGCCCTGGGGGTCAGAGAATTTCCTGCAGGACAGCTTTCTTGAACCCTGGGCTTTGCATGATCTCCACACACAAAGGGAAGGAAGGCCAGGCTGGACAAGGCTTGGAGCAACGTGGTCTAGTGAAGGTGTCCCTGTCCATGGCAGGGGGGTGGAACGTGACAAGTTCTAAGGTAGGTCCCTTCCAACCCAAACCAGTCTATGGTTCTAAGATTCTGTGACTGTACCAAGGCAGGACAACACTGGAAGATGTTTTAGACTTCTTGCTTTCTGTCCTACACCAGTGGCATTTTTTCACCCTTTACCTCTTGTAGATCCTGCTGGTATGCACAGATGGGGGTCTGTAGGGAGCACAGAGCACAATGACTCCAAACCAGGGATTTTTGCCACTGCGTTTCCTCTCTTCAGCCAAGACCAGCAGTGAGAGCACACCTTCCAAGCAAACCAAGATGTGGTGCTTCCGAATCCCACCATGACTTCATTCAATGTTTTCTTGGCCTTCTGAAAACAGCCAGTATATTCCTGTGCTCTAACCTTTCTCCATCCCCAACAGGTCTTCTTTAGGGGCCTCACGGTCAATACAGTGCGAGGATTCCCTTCGAGTGCAGCCATGTTTCTTGGCTATGAACTTTCCCTCAAAGCAATGAAAAGAGGCCAAACTGAGACCAATCCCTAACTTCCAGGTCAGCACATAAAGACCCTCTGGCTTTGTTAAAATTACAGAATTAACCTTCGAATCCAATAGAGTTGCAATTGCATAGATGCTCTTGATAGTCTTGGGTAACTTGGGTCTGTGGGATTCAGAGCAGACAACAGATGTGCTGATGCATTTTAGTTTCAGTCCAGTTCCCCTGGAACTTCACTGCAGTACGTTCTGATTGTTGTGATTGCTTTGATTAATATCAATCAGAAATGAAAATTTGAAAGGAGTTTTTTCTCTAACACTTTGTACGCTTTGAAATATTTTCACTAAAGTCCCTGAACAGTGTTCTCTCCTCCCTTGTTCCATCCACAAAGACCTGAAATTAAGCCCTTTTAAAGTGTCCTGACTATCAAGTCACTGTGTCACTCTTTCACTCATTAACCCAGGGTTGCACAAAGGAGCAGCATTAAAAATACCTGATTAAAGAAACTTTTTTAGCAGATTAAAAGAAAACTGATTAAAGAAACTTCTTTTACTCACGATTATTCTTGGCGATCTTTGCTCTTTTCTGCAGTACTTCATAAATCTCCTTCTTTCTTATTTCAAAAGTGTTGCCAAGAAGAACCAGAAAGTCTCCTACTTTCCTGAGCCAAATCAGCAGTGTGGTGTTGGTGTGGGCTCAGCTGCTCTGACCGAAGACTCCCATCCTGCACCCTCAGCACCTGCTGGGACTGAGTTTGTGGAGGACTCCAAAAGTGGCACCAGCTCACTCAAACCCAAAGACCATTTTCTTGTCAAATCTTCCACTGTGTTGACTAAGAACACCTCAATCATTGGTGGGCTTTTTCACCAATGACATTTTTCCTACTGAGCCAGGAAAACAACTCACCTCCCTTTCCCAAGGGATGTATCCAAACCCAGCCTGTCCGACATCACCGAGGGAGCATCTTCTGTACGACACTGCAAATAATGCTCATCTTGTGTGAGAACAAGGAGAGGAGGAGGTGTGGTGGGCACACAGGTGCTTTTCCTGTAGGAAGGTTTGGATTCCTATCAAATCCTAGCTTGCTTTCAGGTTTAAAGACATAGATGACTCCTCCTGTACGAACACACACTCGTGTTTTCCATCACAGTTTGCCACAATAGAACACATTATTATAAAAAACGTGAAGGGCTTCAACAACTTCAGTCTGTTATCCAAGTTTATATATTAGACTGGGAAACAGGAGGATGTTAAATTCAGAGAACCAAGCTGCGTTTTTTTATTCAGGAAACAATAAATCAAGTCTGCATTTCATGTAGAAGGCTGACTATTGACTTACACAGCTTGCCTGGGGCAGGCCTCCAGGGACCTGCTGGAGTTATCTCCAAAGACCTTCTGAGCTCCCTGACACGATGGTCCAGCTTGTCCACTGCCAAATCCTGCAGACATCACTGCCCAGCCTTGAAGAGACCATCACCAAAGGGAGTCTCTTTAATACACAGAACACCTTCAGACCTCCAGCTCTTCACTGCAATCCCACCGAGAGCACTGGGGCAGACCCAGCTCTCTCTTTGGTCTACCTCAGCCTTTCAGTTATTCCAAGATCTCTTACATCATGATTATTCCTGTTTATGCTGTTGAGTATCTCTGTGATTTGTTTTCTAACCATGGCGGTTTTGCTGCCAAACCCCGAGAAGAACCAGCTTTGCTGGGAGAAGAGGGCTCTGGTGGCACTGGCAGGAGAGGCCGAGGGGTAGCTGGCTCATGTGCAGAGGGACACATGGCATGGGGGAACAATCAAGGACAACACTGTCCTCTGGGAAATGTTCTAGAGGGACAGCTCTTCCTCTGGAGAAGGACTCTGGGGGAAAAGCCCAGCGACTGCAGTTTTATCAGACACCTTCAATAAAGGTTTCTGAAGACAATGTGGAGCAGCCATCCAGCTTTCCTCCATAAAAGGAGGAGAAGCAGAGAGAAACTCCTATGTCCTCTTCCCTGGATGAATGGAGGAATTGGTGACCAGACTTGAAGATCTCAGCAGAAAGTGCCTTAAACGTTGGGTCTGGAGCAGTACTCAGAAATGGAGTCCCCTGCTTTGGGCTTCTCACCACTGGGGCCCAAATTAAAAACAGAAGTGTGGGTGCCCCCAGAACTGTCCTTAAAAAGTGGAAGAACCAGCAACAACTGGTGTTGCCTCATCTCAGGGCTCGCAGGCAAGGAGGTTCACAGTGCCCTTGACCTCGGTGAGAACACAGGGAACTGTTTTTGATAAACAATGTGGATAAAAATTGATGAACCTTCACACAAGTATTTGTTGCCGGCTGCATTTAAGGCTTCACCCTTTCCATGTTGCCTATTTTTTTGCACGTATGTAAAACGTGTTTTTTAGATGGATATCATGGGTCTCCAGGGATAACACTTGGGGAGGCTGTTTTTTCAATGCAAATAAATGGTGTTGTTTATGTGCCTGCATTATGAAAAAATGGCCCGTGAATTAATTAAACTGATCAGGCTCACGACAAGCTGTGTATCTGCAGGATCCTGCCCTCGTGGTGCCCACCTTCAGTCTGTTCAGTGCCCCCTGGGCATAAAGCCCCGAGATCCAGGCTGGAGTTGCACGGTGATTTTTCCTGTTATTATTCATCCAATTAAACCAGCTTTGAGATGGGATGCCCAGGATTCACGTGGACAAAGCTCCTGTGCAACACACACCTGCCAGAAGGAGCTGTCAAGGGGGAGCTGTGGGCAGCCTGGTGTGGAAAGGGAGCAGAGGGTAGAAAGCTATTCAATATAATATAAATATATATGATAGAGATATAGGATAAAAAGCACGAAGAGCAACTGGGATTTGAATATGAAGCTTTGGCCACTTGATGGCATCCTCATCCCTGTCAGGGCAAGGCACGTGCTGCTCACTGGAGCTGCCAGGCCTCCTCTCTGTGTCTTGCTCCCTTCAACCCCAAGCCCAGGTCTGCTGGCAGACCGGCACACACTCCCTCCCCCATGGGCACACCAGGCAGCCTCTGGTGATTTTGGGGTGACTCTGCCCTGCCTGTGGCTGCCCTGGTCCAGCAGCACTGGAGACAAGCCTTGGACACACTGGTTAATCAGTGCATCACCCCATCAGTGTTCGCAGAGTGAGGCAAAGCAACACCAGGCTAGAGCACGAGGCTTTCAAGGGGATTGGCAGCCCTGGCCACTGTGCAGGAGGTTGGGCTGCCTCTGGGTCACTGCTGGGGACCAAGGACACCTTAGGGTTGGGCCAAGCAGCTTTTGGGGCAGAGCACTTTGTGGTACCCATGGCTGTGACCGATCCCATCCCTGGAAGTGTCCAAGGCCAGGTTGGACAAGCCCTGGTCTAGTGGAAAGTGTCCCTGCCCAGGGTAGAGGGGCTGGAAGGAGAGAAGCTTTAAGGTCCCTCCCAACCCAAACCATTCCATGGTTCTATGATCCCTGCACATGGAGCCCCGTAGATAGTTTGGTCTTGCTGTTGCAGTAGGGAGTGTGTGGCTGTGTCAGCAGTGAGAGGGGTGGCAGGGTTGGGTGACACCACAGGGGGTCAGCCCCGTGTCCCAAAGGTGAGGGTTGGCAATCGAAATTTATGCACACAGAGACTTGACAGCTCCGTGTCTCGTGCATGATTCATGCAAATGCATTCATTTTTAGAGCTTATATCAGTATCATTATCCATGGGTAGACATCTGGATCTCTAAGGAATTTCCCAGGGACCTGGTGCTGTGAGTTTAAAGCAGAGCCTTGCCTGGCAGGCAGGCAGACATCCAGACAGCTGATTCAATGGGGCACTGAGTGCACATGTGGGGGATTTTGTCCTCGAGCCACACAAAAGAAAAATCCCCCATGTCAGGATATGGATCAGCTCCTGTGCCCGTAGTGACCTGCCATCAGTGACACTTTCCACTCACATGCTGGAGTGGGTGGAGCCACCTGCCTGACAGCTTGTTCAAGGTCCTTACAGAGCCACTGTTTCTAAGATAAAAGCTGTAAATCCTGGAATTGTCAAAAAAAAAAAAAAAAGAGAAGGGAGACCAGAAGGCCCAGGGATACCTACTTCTGGTTTTGGTGCCTGGATTATGAAAGCATATTTAGACCTGTCATCCCTCTAATACATCTGTAATTGCCCAACTTTCATGTCTCTGGTGGCATTCCAGCTCTTACAACAGCTCTTACTTAATGAGGTGCTGGCTGTGTAGCTGTTTTTTACAGTTTATACACTATTTAGTGCCATGGAAGGAAAAAACGTAACAGCAGCTGATTTCCCTGTTTGAAATAAACTGACCAAACAGGAGACAAGTGAAAAGCTGTTCTTCTAGAAAACAGCCCTGACCTGAAGGAAGGTCTTTGGGGCTGGGAGAAGCTTCATGATGCCCATGGGGTATGGGGTGGGAGATGGCTGGGGCTGCCCAGCAGTTTTAGCACTGACTGAAGCCCTGCCTGTAAAGGTCTTTTCCAACCTAAATGATTTGGCTCTGAGCCAGGCTGAGATTTTCTCATGCCTTGGGAGTCCCTGCCTGGCGTGTCCCCACCACAGGGGAAGGCAAGATCACAGTCCCCATCTCGGTTTCTCTTTTTCTGTTGTACTCTGAGATAGAGGAGTAGGGTGACGTCTTCACAGGCATTAAGATATAGCTCCTTGGTTTATCTGAAGTTCTTGCTTTGTCACAGAGGCTGTTGTAGTAGAGATTCCTCCCCTACACATGGTGGTCATGTCAGCCAAGAAGGCCAAGGCCTGTCTTGTACCTGTGAAGAAACAAGGTGAAGTGTGGAGTTGGAAAAAATGGTGAGATCCGAGGAGACAAGTGGGAAGAAGTTCAAGTGCTAAAATGAATGTAAACTGCACAACAGCTCCCTCCCTTTAAAGACATCTTCTTCCTATATATGGTCCCTTAGTGATGCATGGACTGATCACTGCCAACTTAGATAAGCAGCGTACAGAGTATCCTTCCAGAGCCAGGCTCCAAAAGGAATGACACCACACAGGAAGGGGAAAGTTAAGTAGTCACGCTGATTTTCAAGGCAGTTCTCTCAAACTGTGACAGCCCCAGAATCAGACCCTGGTGGAACAACCAGCCAGGTAGGAGCCACACGTGAGTGTCTTTTTAAGGAGGTCTCAGAGGTCCCAAATGGAGTTTCACTATAAGTTATAAAATGCTGGTTACATCAAGAAATCCTTCCTTAGTATGGGTGAAATTCTAAGGCTACTGGGCTGTAGAACACCCCAACTCTGAAAAGAAGGTCCTCCTGAATGATGGAGACAGCAATGGATCTCAAGAAGAAACATCTGGAGGAACCAGAACCTTGCCAGTGTGGAAGAACACGCTGAGAGTGCCCTGCCACCAACACCTGCCGCGTCAAAGCGGCACCTGCACGGCCTCACCTGCTGCAAAAGCACCAGCACTTATGTAGCTCATCTCCCCTGTTTCAAAACATTTTAGCACTAATGTAGCCTGCTTCACACACAGAACGGAAAATCCTGCCAGTTCTCATGGAAAAGGGCCAGCCTGTTCTTACTCATACAACTAGGTGGGAACCGACTTCATTATCGAGTGACGACTGCCGGGTTCCTAGCAAGCACTCTGCAGGTGGATTGTCAGTGCTTCCAGCAGGAAAAGCGAGCTGTGGAGCAGGGCTGGCTGGTGAAGAGCTCTAGCACAGCCACAGAGTGAGTGCCTCGTGCTGTCTGTGTGTCCTGAGCGTTCAGCCTCTCTCTAGGAGCCGTGCTGAGTGGGAAATCCAGCCCGCGGGGTCATCGCGCAGCGGGACAAGCAAGGAAGGGTGAGTGGACTTGTGATGTGAGAGAGCTCAGGGTTTCTCTTGCCTGGGATGAAAGCGGTTGGGACACAAAAGAAGACACTGAAGTGAGAGCAATTCATCAGGAGAAAACTTAAAATACACAAGAACTTAAAATACCTTTGTGGTCAGTTCCTGCCTTCTCCTGTCTCCTTCTGGAGATGGTTGGTTGTGGGAAGCACTTGCACTGTGCATGACACCCAGCGTGGCTGGAATGTTGCCATCAGGGCTTTTTTGTTTCAGATGCCTCAGCTCTTACTAAATAGCATTGCGACATGGAGGGCTTGGGACGACCCAGGAAAGCTCCAGTGACTGTTCTATTGCATGAAACAAGGAGGACTTGCAGCTTGGAAGGTCTCTCTCACGTGTTCTCCCCCCTCTCCTGAGTTCCACTAGTTTTTGTTAGTAAGCTTAAATGGTGTCAAATTAATTAACACTTCTGAAAATAATGAGAGGTCCGTTATCTACAGTCCTGAGGACATCCCCTGGTCCATCTGCCAGGGCAGAGCACAGTGTGTGGCTCTCAGGGGGTGCCACTACCCTCTTCAAGCTGGCACGTGAAATATTCCCTTAGTTCATCAGGATTTGATGCCTTTCTGTCATAGGCAATATTGGTATTGCTATGCTATGGTTTACCCTTTCACAAAGGAATTAGAATGCCCCTCCTTCCTTTCTATATTAGTATATGGCATCTTTATCTAAAAGAAAGGAAAAAAAATACTCCAAGCCACCTTATCTCTGGAAAATGAAACTATGAATAGCATCTCTTCATTTGTGGTCTTTGCAGCTCTTCTATCTTGATCAGTGCACACAGCAAACGTAAAGCAGGCTGGTGTGTTATCTGGGTGTTTTTCCTCTACAGGGAGTCTTTTTTTCTACATTAGAAAACCCAAACTGTGCAGAATTTCCTGGAGACTCTACACTTGGATGCAAATTCTCTCATAAGAACTCAAATCTGGAGGTTTAGGCAAACCAGGTTGAAATATTGATCTGGAAATTGGATGTTTGTGCAGCATTTTTGGTCATTCAACCTATCATCAAAGTAAGTGCACTGAAAGAAAATATATCCTGAAGTATTTACACATAAATCAAAAACGTAAAGACCATTAGACGAGGATGCCCGAAGGAGCCAGAGCAAACTGCCTGTAAGAGATCACAGAAATACCTTGGAAAGTTTTGTGTGTTCACCTTTTCCCAATATCTGTTCTGGGTTAAAATCCTGCCGCTTGAAAGTTGCTGGGCTGCCCTGGTGCTGGCAGCACCCCTGGTGATGGAGCTCTCTGCCCCTTCCTCATTCTGCTCCTCCACTGCACCCTGTCCACTGCATCCTTCAGAGGGTAGGGAAGCAGTAGGATACATGAGGATACACCATTATTTCCCCTCCACATTTTGGTCTGTGTTGCTGAAAGAGAGATTAAGGGAGCAGCAGAGAGGATGATCAGCCACTCAGACGTGAGGACAGAAAATTAGACTGCAAATGACAAGCTATTTGTGAAAATACGTGGCTGCAGCTCATCATCAGAATGAAGAGTTTTAAAACATCGAAGCTGAATGTTTGAGGATTCTATTAAAAAGTTGGTCTTCCTGCTGGGATGGCATCAAATATAAATTTCTACACTCTTTGGATCAGCCCCTAAATGCCAGAGCAGAGCCTAAGTTCTCTAAAGAGAAGTTGC
This sequence comes from Oxyruncus cristatus, assembly GCA_013399855.1. NCBI lineage: Eukaryota > Metazoa > Chordata > Aves > Passeriformes > Cotingidae > Oxyruncus > Oxyruncus cristatus. Next base: position 831,157 of record VXAY01002873.1, on the reverse strand, counting down.
AACTGGTGCCACTCACTCTGCTCCTCATCCACCACTGCTCTAACCCAGACATGGAAAGTTCTTTTGCTGCCAGTTTGATTTCTGATGATTTCTGTTTCACTCTGCATTGAATTCAGCTTCTCTAACGACCCATCTGCCCTGCAGCAACAACAGTGTGAGTCGGATCTCACAAAGCAATCAAAGAGAAATGCAGAGATGCAGAGATAGCGCTGGCACTGCTGGCACAGAGTGACTGGGAGGGGGACCTCGGGCTGGGAGCAGCTCAGGAGAAGCTCTGGAAACTCTGCCACTCTGATTTTCAATTAGCAACAAAAACACAGGTCTTGCCTTTTGGGCTGTAGGCCTGGGAAGAAGTTATCTGATCTGCTCACTGCCATAATTACACTGTCCATAATTACTCTCAAGTATGGAAATGTCCTAATGACGTATCTTGCATATGATTTATGCCCCCAGTCGCTTTGTGCCATCAATTGCTTTCACTTACAGAGCATGGCAGCTACACTGAGACATCATTCCTTAGGTGATGAGGCTCTAGAGACCCTGCTAAGTCTATCAGATTTTGTAAAACCCGTGCCAAGACAGTGTAGCAGCTCCTGGGAAAAACTGGATTTCTGGTGAGCATGATTTCCTTCAAAAGAGACACAGTAGAACCTCTTATCTGTTATGAAGAGCCTCTTGCCCCTCTCTGCCATTGTTACCATATTCCTTGCCCAACCTTGGCTAACTCAAAGATACTTGTGAATTCTTTCCTTTAAAAGAATGTCAGATCATTTTTTTCCAACCACCCGAGAAAAAAAAGTGTCTCTCAAATGTTAGACATCATTTATTTCCTTCAGGGATTTGTGCTTTGGACTAATTGCTCTCACTCTTGCCATGGCTTTAATGGCTGAAAGAAACAGGGAGCAGCCTGCCCATTGCTTTGAGCAAGGAGCAGTTTCCTCGAGGGAGATGTGCCTGTAACTGAAGTCTCTCGGTTGCTTTTCAGGGAATCACAGGCTCTCAATCACTGATCAGTGATTTTAGTCCTCCTCCAACCATCCAGTGCCTTGAAAGATGCCCCTGCCCTGCTCAGGGCTGCCAGCCATCCCCAGGGTGTCTCTGTGCATCTGTTGATCACAACACAGCCTGCTGCCATCAGCTTTAGCTGCCAAGGGAGGGTCTCTGGCTTTTTCTAGGTATTCCCCGGGGCCTGTGTGTGAGCTGTACCTGCCTAATGGGATGTGTACACCTTCCACACCAAATCCCCTAAGGGCACATTGCAACAAAAAGGTGGGACCAGCCCAGAGGTGGTGCTGGGTGTGCAGGCAGGAGCAGCAGGCAGGTCCTCCTCCATTCCCCTCGCTGACAAGCAAAGCCACTCCCAGCCAGATGAATCCCTTGCTGATAGACAAATGCCAGAGAAAAAACAGCCAATTGCAACCCAATGTTTTGTCTTCCCAGGACAGTTTCCAGAGGGATCTCACTCAGCCTTCAGCCAGACTGACCAGAAGAAGGCTCAAGCTTTTGGAGAAGATCTTTGAGGGATAATGGAATTTAAGGCGAACAGGAGGGAGGCCCAGAAGTCAACACTGGGGATTTAAAAGGAATTTGAAGGGCTACCTCTTGCTTTGCCAAGGTGTGCAACTTGAAAAAAGGAAACCTCTGTGGCCAGGGAGGGCTCTAGTCAACATTCACCTCATTTGGAGATGCCATCTGAGAATTTCCAAGTTAATCCCATTTTGGTTACCTAGGACTACTCTTACACCCAGTCCTCTCTGCTCAAGAGGGAGCAGGGGGGATGTGACACTGTTTGCACCCTGAGAGCCCCACCCCGAGCTGCACCCTGGGGCACCTGCTCTCAGCAGAGGTGGGATCACACTCAAGGACTATGGGATCACTCCTGGAATGCAGCAGCTGTAATTCAGCGTGACAACTGTTCCAGGCACTGCCCCACCACTGTCCATCCGTCTGTCTGGCTGCCCCACAGAGCCCTGCAGTGTCACCTGCTTTCTCTGAACAAGGTCCTGCTCTGAAGGAAGCCACTCTGCAGCACAGCAGCTGGCTTTCTCAGGAGCTCTGGCGATGCTGAACATTATCACCTCTTCGCTTTCATGGAACTGTAACTTACATAAGTGCAGGGAACAAAACCCACATCTGAAAAAAAAGAAAAAGCTTTCATAGATTTTTAACCATTGTTTCCTGCTGGGGTGTGATATCATAATATTCAAATTAATCATTTCTGAGGAGCATTTGTGAATTTCCACAGCCCTAAAGAAAAGTCACTGCAGTAGGTGACTCAATTCCAGGTTTGATTTTGTTAAAATGCTGTCCAAGATAGCGGGAAAAAATAGTGGGCACCTGGTATCAGTTTTATAATCGGGTTTTTCCATATTAGAATGGGAATTTTGTGAAGACTCAATTAAAAGGAGCGTCCTCCCGTTCTTCTGTCACCCATCAGACTGAGCTGACATGACTGCCAGCATGCTGTCATACATACTCTTCTCTTGTCTGCTGCTCTCTGTGCAAGCAGAGCATTATTGCGGGGTCCGGGAAATTATCCGCTACACAAAGCGTCTGCTTGTAAGTGGCTCTTTAGCACCTTCCTTCTGTCAAGCTGCATGTTTGCACAGGAGAGGGTCATAAATCCTGATTTCTCACTTGCTGTTCTTCCAGGACGATAGTTCTCTGAGTTGCCCCTGTAGGCAGACAGCTGGCAGTGTGAGTACTTGGCTTCTGAGAACATCAGACTTAAACAAACCTGTATTTGTACATTGAACGCTGGATTTTAACCCTCACTCTTTTCATTTTCAGTCATGTTCATGTCTTCCCATTCCTGAGGTGAGTATATTTTCTTATACCTTTTGTAGATGTCAAAAGAAGTTTGGCATTAACTGAATTTGATAAGTCTGCTCACTCTGCTCCTTTTGTGACTTCTGCTTCCACTTGTGAGGAAGATTTTAAATGCACCAATAGCAGCAAAACTGATCTTGATGGACAGTGGTGGGGAGGGAAGCAGAAGCCCTCCCATTACAGTGCAATCAGAAGCAAGCTCAGAGTCAAGCAAAACTCCTCTCTGGGCTTGATTTACACATCAAGAGATCCAGGCTCTTCCTTTGAAAATCTCTGCAAGCCTCTGTTTTATGGTTGGGTGCCTAAATTAAGAGAACCTGGGCCAGAGATGTTCCCCTCAGACGTAGCTCTAAGTGTACCCAGCACTACTGAATTCTTTTAAGCCTCCTCAGATATGGTGAAGCCTCAGCACCCACTGAAATCATACTTCAAAGAGGTTCCTTTTGCAGTTTGAGGTTTCCTGAGAGATGGGGCAGGTGTTTCTTATGGCACACACGAGGATTCGGTGCTTTACAATCCCCCCCAGAGTTCTTGTAGCAGTTTTCAACGTATTGCAAAATCATTGCATTTATCTGTGACGTGCTGCCATATTGAGGAACACAGATTTCTTCTTTCTGTAGATGAACACAAAATGCATTCTAGCTTTTTATAATACCTTCTTCTTCATTCACCAGCCTGGCCATGAGCTGGCGTGTTTTGTGGAAGGAACCAAACACATGCTGAAAACCAACGCGTCTTCCAAACCAGTGCTTACAAGGCTTTACCTGACCTTCCAGGCTCTCCTGGATAGAAACCTCTGTGAAGTAAGACCTCCTTGCTTTTCTACAGATCTTTATCTATTTTTTTAAAAAGATACATAATACATGTAATATCTAATTTAAACATTTGTGGATAAGTGTTTCATTAATTTCAGGTGTGTTTTAAATACCCGTTTTGTGCAGGAGCCAGGTATGATAACTGCAACAGTGAAAAGCTGTCGAAGTCGGCAGAGGAAGGAGGGAGATGGGCTTTACCCCACTGCCCCCTATCCCTTCTCCAAACCCTTTTAACACGAGGACCTTTGAACATAGATCTCTGGGAGAAGACCTTTATTTAAATTGCTTTTCTACTCTCTTTTCTCAAAATGTGTTTAGATACTGAGTAAAAACTGGAGAGTGGCTGTGCAGAAGCTGCAGGGCTGGGGCGAGGTGGGCAGAGCATCCTTCCCTCTGCAGCATTAATTCCACCTAAGCTGCAGCTTCTTCAACAGTTCCTGAGCAGGAACTACTGCTGTGACTGCAGCGTCTTTAAGCTGGTGGTGATGCTCTCTTGGGGTCCCAGGTGCCTTTTCTGATGCAGTGAAACGTCCTTTATTGTTGTGTAATTCCATGAGGCACAGAAGATGCTGAAAGTGCAGCGTTTCCAGCTCTTTTAAGCTGGCTTCAAACTTGCAGGGAGGAATATTGTCAGGATATTACCCAGCTTCTCACACTCTCTGCCCTGTTTTCTGGGTTGTAACAGTCTAGTTTAAATGACTTCTGCTACAAGGATATGACAATCCAACTGTCACCTTCTTAGTCCCCACGAAAAGCCACTCTTACACTCACTGCTCGAGGAACAAGTCTTTCGGAATTGCTTTTTAAATTCTTGTGTAGCTCCAAATAACGTATATCTTTACTGTTTCATCTGAATGCTTTATTTTATCATGAAATCTTTGCTAACCCAATCTTTGTTCTTCCTATCCCAGAGCCTGACGCGTGGGGATCAATGCCAATACAAGACCAAGGGAACTGTGACAGAATTTCTGAATAAAATCCAGACAACCTATCAAGCAATGAATAAATCCAGCCCTTAATATTTTTTTTTTTTTAAAAAAAGGTTTAAAAAAACCCCAACCCTTTAAAAAAGAAGGGGGAACAGAAATGTTATTTATTGTATTTATTGTCCACCTGAAATATGTAAGGTAGAAATAACAACTGATAAACCAATAAAATTACAATTTACCTGAGCACCAAAAGTATTTAAGAGTCTTCATCTTATGTTTTGTACTTGGTGAAAGGTTGGAACATCCTGTTTTCATACCAGTGGGTATCAAAATGCTTCTGCAAAGCTCCAGTCAAAAGATTTCACTCACATGAAATACTACAGCAAAATGTTTTTGTGTGTGCAGCTCCCCAGCACTGTGTCCAGCCATAATCTGCAGCAAGTGTAACATCTGAAAAAACCTGATTAATTTTCGTAGATGAGCAAAAGACTTCCCAGATCATAGGACTGCAGACAGCAAGGAGAAAGAAAATTCTTTGTCTAATACTTTTATTCCCAACAATTACTTCACTAATTTTATGAAATGAAGCAATGGTGAATTCGTGACACGAGCAGAAGGCACATCATAAATCCAGTTTGGTCCAACAGAAGCTGGCAAGAGTGAAACACAGTCAGCCAGCTTCCAGTCAAATCACTGCTGCGAGACAGCGAGAGGAAACTCTTGCAGAGAGTTTGAATAAACAACCAGAGTTACTAAACTGCAGAAGACAGGTCTGCAAAATATCTCCTCATCTGACGCCTCGATTTGCATCTGCGTGAGAGAAACGATGGTTGTGTGCTCAAACCATCCAGTGCAGGGTTGTGCAACCCGAAATAAGTGTCTCCACTGCTGACTGCCATTGAGCCCTTGCACCTGTGAGCTCATGCAAAGTGTTTGCTTGCACTGGTGGCCTCCCCAAACCGTGTGATGCAGAGAGCAGGAACGTGGCAGTCCTCCACCCTCAGGTATTTTCACTCCCTGCCTCTCCACAGGCACACCCAGATCTTTCCCAGGGGACTTTGTGCCCTTCGAGGCTTTGCAAGCCCCAGGGCAGCCTGTGGCAAGGGCTGGATACCCCCTGGCAGGCCAGAACATCCCTTCAGCCAGCCCTGAGCCAGTTCCTGAGCAGATGTGGCAGTTTGGTTCACCATAGGATTGTCAAATTGTCAGACGAAAACAAAAGGCAACTAATCTATGGAGTTACTTAATTACCGTAACAAGTACTTTATTCTGTTATCTCAATTATCTTCTTCTAACAGCTCTCTACCACTGATGTGTCATCTCACCCTGATTGAGAGGATGTGGCACAGGGCAGGGGGACAGGGGAGGTCAGATGTTCAGTGCACAAGACAGCTTGTCTGCACAAGTCGATCATACTGTGGAACAGATTCACAGGGACGAATCGATAACCAAAAAAGGCTTTGGAAAAAAGCCAAAGTCATTCAAACCTTCAGCCATTCAAACCTGCCCAGGAGTCCACGGCAAGGTGCACGTTTGTTTTCAAGTACACCCAGTCCCACACTTGCCTTGCTCCTACACCTCACGTCAGGAGGCTTGAACACTCTCTGCTTTACGATTTCAGGAACAGAAACCCTCAACAGCTGGGGATGCAGGGCAGGAGTGGCTGCTTTCTGCGGACTGCAAAGTAACGCTGTTCTCTCTGCACACACAGCAGCTCTTTCTTCAGGAACGCCTGTCTCCGGAGAGTCAAGTGTTGGGAATGTGCACACCAATTCCATACCACACACCACCAACACTCTATTATTTTCCCCATTAGCATGAAGAAATGCTAAACTGTATGCTGTGAGCGACCCAAAGGCACTGAGAAGCTACTTTACTCTTCAGCAAAGAAGAATTCTCCCAATCCTGCTGCAGCAGCCAGCACACAACCCTTTCTTTGAAAGCTTTTGTTGCTGACAGCAGTCAGCCAGAAACCCAGTCAGAAAATCTGTGGTTCCACAGTAGAATTTTCTTAGTTCAGGCATCCACATGACCTGTAGTGTTGTCTTCAGGAACCTGGACAGGTCCATGTGTTGGAGTCTCTGCTACGTTACTTAGCAGGACAGAAGCAGAGCAGAAGAGCCAGAGCTCTTGTGCTCCAGTCTGTTATCTTTGATTTTACCTTGGACAAACCAAACCCTAAGCAATGCCTATGGTCTAATAAGAAGCTGTCTGCCATGACAAATAAGCGAACACTCTTTTGTCAAGATATTTTTGAGGGACAAGAACTGCCCCAGTGCATCCAGGATGTTGTTGTTTTTCCCTTCACCTCTTGCACCCCTGTAAGAACCAGTCTGGTATATGCCAAGCTATGGGAAGGAGAGGCACAGTTCAAATGCTTCCCAGACATAAATCACACTTGGTATATAAATGCAGCTTTATGTGCTCATTAAAGAAAGCTGATCTTATCTGGGTAATGCTCACAACACCCTCCCAAGGCATGTAGACAAGCCTCACTCCCAGTTTTACACAAAAATAAGGAAACAAGAGTTTGGGGAGATGCAGAACTCATTTGTCCCAAAACTCTGGGTTTTACAATTGCCTGAAGACTGATAGCAAAAACAAGGGTTTGACATTGCCAAGACTCAACTTAATAATATCATATAAATAATATCATATTAATACTATCAGGTGGTGCTACTGGGAATCCTAAAGCCAAAGTAACTACCCTTTCCAGCCCCAGATGAGCCTATACCTACCCATAGCTGGTTACAGCTCCTTCCCCATCTTCTCTACTGGTCTCACACTTTTGATTCAACCCACTGAAAAATCTCCAAAAGTTAGAACTAAAGATTCCCAGGACTTCTGTGTGCAATCTCTCATGGAAGTAACCACGGTAGTCTGTAACTCCTGGCACCTTCATGGACACACATTCTATAGCAGAAGTTGGACATGTTCAAACAGTAAATCTTCTGCTGTCTTACATGAACTTCTGTAAACACTCCTGAATGTTCACACCACTTTATGAGATACAAGATAACTCCTGTCTTCTTCCTGCTGAGACACAGAGGGGATCATACTCAGCAGCAGCACAACTCGGGCAACAAAGGAGTGAAAGGGCTGGAGAAAGAAGGGAAAAAGCTTCACTAACACAATGCTGTGGCTGCCATAATATTTGTTTGTTTGTTTTCTTCATGAATCACATACGAAAAATCAAATAAGCAATGTGTCTGAATTGCTTCTGCTATCTTAAATCTAGTAGTGAAGTAATACATGAAACAACCCTAAGTTTATATCAGGTTGTAATCTAGAAAAAGTATCAATGAGTAAGAAATTGCATAAAGACATTTTTCCAGTGAGATTTCTTTCTACCCATACCAGAAACAGCATCATCAAGAGATGTTTGGAACATGAAAACAGATGCCCCTGATTTGTTTATTGCATTCATATTGCTAGTTTTTACTTTGATAACTTTCAGACTAGATTTTCCCCAATAAGTCAACAAAAAGCCCAGGAGTGAGGGGAGTTTCCCCCTGACTCCCCACAAAGTTGGAATTGTAAAAGAGCAAAATAAAAGGGAAATCATGACTTAAGAGATGCAGATAATGATCAGCCTAGTTCTGACTTCACAAGCAGCCTGTGGGAGAGAAGAGAGATGTTCTGTCTGGCATCAACTTCAGGCAGGATATAAATCAGCCACTGAGATGTAAGATTGTTCCACAATGGCAGAAAGTTTCTCACTCTCCTTTTACCATGCTTCCCTACCCCTGACATCATGTGGGTAAGTAAAATGCAACAGAAAGGAAAGCACAAAGACTGAAGATCCGTAGTGACCAAAAGGCATTTTCAGCAATATAGTGCAGTCAGAAATAGAGGCTGTGGCATTCACAGGGCAGGAAAAGTGCACAAATGCATTTAATTGTCATCACTTATCTAGAAGCAAGCACCCTAAAGACTAGTTCCTCTAGCACATCTCACAAGGATTTAAGAGAACAGGCATTTAGGGCCAAATGAACCCTTCAGTGGTGGCTGAGTGAGGCAGCGAAAGTTGTACAACACATTTGGGGAACAGGCAATGGAGATTTAAGAGTTTTAAAGCACAATCTCCCTGCTCCTTGCAATCTTTGTGATATTGGTGGGACAAAGAGGGTAAGATGGGCCAGTGAAGTGCAGTTTAATGCAGCTTTCACCATTCCAATAATCCTCTTACTGATCTATGTGCAATTAAGAAAAGCTCTGAGTGTATAGCACATATTCTGCATATTTCAATATAATGTCCTCATTTACATAGAACACAAAGATGAGAAAGAAAACTAAAAAAAAAAAAGAAGTGGCAAGAGTCACAGCATCATAGAACTGTTTGGGTTGGAAGGGACTTCACAGATCATCTCGTTCCACCCCCTGCCACGGGCAGGGACACGTTCCACCAGATCAGGGTGCTCAAGGTCCCATCCAACCTGGCCTTGAACGCTTCCAGGGATGAATCTGTCAGACTTCTTGTGTTAGGTGGGAGGTGCTGCCCAGTGCTGCTGCTGGAGCCACTCTGCCCCAGCTCAGCTGTGTCAAACTCTGGGACAGACCGAAGGCCAGAGGGTCCTGAAAACTGCTGAAGCCTTCATTCACTGCTAATTGACTCCTGCAGAGGTCCAGCAGGCAGAAAACGCTTGGGCACTGGGACAACCCGGCTATGGGGAGCCAGAATTTCCCAGGCAGCAAACTGAGAAGTCTCCTTGCACGAGGGGAAACAACGAGGCGTGCCGGTGAAGCATCACAGGAGGTGAGGGAACGCTCTGCTGCCAACCCCCCACTGCAGACAGCAAGGCAATACCAGCCACAGAAATGAGCAGAGAATTTCATCCTACTCTTGTTTTATACTTATTTAATATAAGGAAGAGGAACCATTACAAAATCAAAGAGGAAAACCTCTGTCTGGATGGACACATGAGAGATGCATCAGGGAGTAGCCAGTGGAGGCACAAGGAACCTCAGTCTCGTACTAGTTTGATACTAGGGATATTTATCAAAATTACACGTCCTGGCAGACGTCACTCTCTTGAATACGAATACCTCATGAAGTCATTTAGAACGTACGGAGTCCAAACACAGATAGAATTTGCCACAAAGTAACTGAAGTTATTGGAAAATAGGCCAAGGAGGTCCAAACATTCTCCAGCAAAGTGGTGGTTAGAAGACACTGACCAGTGCTGACAGCTTTGCTCCCTGCTGATCCCAGGGGGTGACCAGAAAATGCCTGGGACTTTGGAACAACGTGGCTGTGCTAACCAGTTTCCTATGGAGGAGACGTGCAGCTGTGCGGGATGGAAAACTGTCCCACCTAAAAGTAATCGTTCATTTTCCATCCAACTCTTCATACAGGTGGGAGAGGGCAAAGAAGAAAGAGACTGCACCCTTCCCGGGTGCCCTTAGTCAATTAAATGTATTTTGAAATTAGTTTAGAGTATCACAAAATTATACTTGCACAAGTTGTTTGTTTTTCTGTTCACAAAGGCCAACTCCAAGTATATTCGTCGAGGGTATCTTTCCAATCAGCACCCAGGTAGGTACTTGTGGCAACAGGTTTTATCCATTCAGATTTATCAGTGATAACGGGAAACCTGGCAGAATTATGGCTCTTTAAAGTCTTGTCTGACATGATAAATATAATGGATGAATCAACGCTGAATACTTTCATGCTAAATGTGTGTGTCCTCAAAACAAAACTATTCCCAAGCAGTATCTATCCGTTCATATTCTCACTGGAAAGCTTTCAGAAACGTTTGTCACGTTCAGCAACAGTGGGGATGTCTTCCACGAGGCTGCATTTGAAGGGCAGCAGTCATACAGAAATGAAACTTGAAGGGGACTGAGGAACTCACGGGGTCAGAGGACACAATGGAAAATGTGCAAAAGGGACATGATACTCCTGGAAGACAAACCAAGGACTGCACGCTGGAGCTGTTAGCTGAGTATGTATCTCCTGCTCCAGTGCCATGGGATAAGCCAAAGGGCCACTGCAATTTGACAGCAGTGCTTAGTGAATATGTGTGAGGGACCAGACACACCCCAAGAGTGAGACAAGGTTCCACTTTCACACAGGGAGGTGTCTGCTCATTCCTAGGAAAGCAACCACCCTGAGCATCTACAACTCAAATATCAACAGAGCCAGACCCTCAGCTGTCAGGGTTCTCTTGTAAGGTGTGCATGGGCTGACTTCTCTAGCAGTTGGACAGAAACAGTAGCAAGGTTTCCCAGAAAAGTAACGTTCTGTGCTCAGTTTAACATCCACTTTGTCGAATGAACTTGCAAATGCAGCAGCAGGATTGCAGTGGGAACATCAGCGTAGGGAGATGTGTGACACCAACTTCTGGTAGGATCATCAGTTGTCAGGTTAGAAAGGTCTGGATTTATAGCTTTATTTATTTCAGAAAAATGAACCTTGGGCACATTGGACACAATCCATGATACTGCCACTGGTATCTAGCAGAAATCAATATTGAAATCAATATGTGTGTACACTAAATACCATAAATACTGGAACATATCCAGAGTACTCTTAAGCTCTGGCTGGCAAATGACTCTCTGCCGTGGAGAAAGGCAGGCAGCTAAAACTAAGGGCTGCTCAAAGTCTTGGTGAGAATAACCCCTGCTGGTCAGGCTCTGACGGAGGGAGCATGTCCTGCTCTTTCTGTGTCCTGATACCATAAGTTAGTGCTGCTTTTGAGATTTACAGAACTGCAGAACGGGAGCAGAGATAACCTACCACCCATGAGCATACTCCTGAGTGTAAAATATGTACCCAGGAGTGGTATTTCTGGGCCATTCTGAGGCTCTTGTCTGCTGTCATTCCTGCCAGGGTTATTGTTCCTCATTTCTGTGAATGGTTTCCCTTCTTTGGTAACTAAAAGCCGTGGGCACATACATAAATACAGACTTATACATGCACACTTACATATCTGCACACATCCATATGCTAATGTATTTACTCAGAGTCCTATTTTATTTTATGAAAATAAATCAGAGACTGATATGCGAGTTCCCTCTTGTGACCGAGCGATGTTATAGCAACACCTGAAAGTACACACACAAAACATGTGTTTACGAAAACAGACCTCTAAGGAGCAAAGAAACAATTCAAACTGCAGAGAACCCGTCAGTTTTGCAATTTTTTGTTCACCAGCCATTGGTCTAACATTAAAAAAAAAAAAAAAAGACACCATCTGTGCATAACACAGAAAAGAACTAACAACAATGTGTCTGTGAAGAAAACTCTCAGAAAAATGAATCAAAAAAAAGATGAGGTGGCTAAGGTTAAAATATTTTATCTATACAGGGGTCCTAGGCCCCATGGATAAAATCCAAAGAGGGTGGAGGAAACTGGTTGAAATCCATTTTACCAGCTTTAATGGTGTTAGAATTTTCCTTCCTGGCAGAGGAAAACTGCAGCAAATCCACTTTTTCCTCCTGCCAAGTGGGTGAACACATTTCCTCAAATCTGTGAAAAAAACCCCAGAACTTGGCAGTCACAGAAAAAGGAGATATGGACATAAAGAGAGTGTGAATGATTGAAATATAGGATTAAAGGGGAACTTAGAGCATTGTTAAATCCCTTCCTCTGATCTAAAGCAGGGTTCTTTATGCCCAGACCATCCTCGCCCAAAATTTTGCTCGCCTGTTCTGAAATCTTCCGAGGACGATTCTGGAGGCTCAATAGGCAGCCTTTCCAAGCCATAGCTCAGCTACAAAACTACAAAGCTTTTTCCAGTATTAAAGCTCAAAATATTTGCTCCTACTTCAGGTGCTAAGTTGTTATCAGGTGTTTCTATCACCAGCTATTTTTCTGATCAAATCAAATCTTCAGCTGCCTGCTTTGGACAGCCTCACCCCTATAAGGTTTGTGTTTTCTCAGTGGGGAGGGCACTATTTGTTAAAGCAAGTAAGCAAACCTGAATGTATTACAGATGGCATCTTAAAGGCAATTTGTTGTGAGCTCAGCTCCAAGACATTTATCAGCACCTAAGTGGATACGGTCATTTCAGAGGATTTCATTACCCAGGCCAGCCACACTGTGGTCCACATATCAACACCAGTAAACAGAAGCTGGATTAGCTGGCGAGTTATTTTTAACCCCGCTCAGATAATATTGAGTCAGAGGATCAAATAACCTGTATTTTAGGGATTAGTGGGCAGGGTTACCTATCGAAAGTGTCAGGGTACTAAGACATTAATAACCTAATAGGCATTAACAGCCCTGAGCAGCCTGGGGCCTCACCCCCACGCCGGCCCCAGGTGCCCATTTAAGCTCAGCCCTGGTCTGGCAATCCCTCCCTGAGCGAAGCAGGAGCTGTGCTGGACTGCAGCCACCGCCACCCCTGAGCCTGGCCTGGCTTGACCTTGGACCTGCCCCATCCCCAGGGACCTGCCCCATGACGTGGGCTCGTGGTTGAGCCCGGCTGCCCGCCCTGGGCCTGCCCGGCTGAGCCGGGTGCTGACCCCTGGCTCCCGGCCAGCCCTCAGCGTGCCCCGACTGAAGCCTTGTCCAGGAAGTCAATGGCTGAGAAACTGCTCTTGGCTAGACAGAGATGTGTATATTTAAATGAGAGAGGAAAACACGTTGGCCCAACGGGGTTGGAATAACATGCTTACAGGAATACAGCATCTCCACACAGTTTATTTTCAGACAAGTGATAAACTATTAATATAGCCTAGTGGTGGGTTTTTCCACAGAAAGTGCAAAGAGCACCTGTATCAGTAATTTTTCTTGCACTTGTTTGCAGTTTGGTGGGTACCGTTAACTGTACCTATTAACAATTTTGTCTAAAACATATGTCAAGCATATACATAAAACAACTGTAATATACCTTCTTATGGAATCATAGAACTAAACAAAGGGATTGGATTGCAACATACTTGGAGTTACTTCCTTTAGTGATTCATGCTTACTTCTGGAGAGACAACATTAGATTGTTTTTGCACTTCTAAAAGCTCATCTCATAAAGATTTATCCATTTAAACCCATGTTTTGACTAATTCCTATAAAGGAAGGCATTTGCAAACAGGATGTAAATAAGCCATTGTTTTCCCTAATTGTATTTCAGATTCAGTGTGGGCACTAGAAACTTTTACAAAGGAATTTGGGTGATTTCTGTTCCTAGGACAAGTTGTTTCCTGCTGCCTGCCTGTGCAGCAGCTGGAGTCTAACAGAGCAGCCTCCAGCTCACATGACATACTAACCCACTTTTTGGGCATGAGGGTCATTCACTGCTCCAGCCTGCTCAGTTAAGTTTAAATTGTTAAAGCTGCAGAGTTTGATCACAAAGTTTGAGTCTTCGGGGTTTAAATTTAGATCGACAATTAAGCTTTTAAAACGTGAGGCTACAACACAGGACACCCTTGGCTTAGCACGTTGATAAAAATGCAACACTAGATTGGCCCTGAATATCCTTCAGCTTGGAAATGATGGTGCCTGTGTGAAATTCCAGCCTAAGTCCAGCACCACGGCCTCTACTGGGATCTTTCAGGAGTTCAGGACAGCAAACACGCAGCCCATATTGGTTATATGGATTTGTCAGATGGTGAAAGTGAAGCAGAGCTTGCATTAAAGTGTGTAAGTCACTGTGGCAAAGTTGGCATGATGAATAAAGCTGGTACTGATTTCTTTTTGAGAGCTCTCTGTATGAACTGCCTTTGTCCATTACAATACTGTATAGTGTCCTACTTCATTTGACAATAAACATCCTTGACTTTATCTCCTTAAATTTTTTTTCCAGCTCTCTCATCTCACTTTTGGAGCACTTCGGTTAAAAACTAGTCAAGAAATGGTCAATAACCAAGACTTTTCACACATTTTTTGTAAAGCTTTCAAGTGCATGGCATACTGATTCTGAAGCAACACATGTTCATTCTTTGGTTTCAGGGAAATTTTGATTTCCTGAAAGCTTTTTTATTCTAATTAACTCATGGTTTTACTCAGTGTTTTTCTTGATCACCACTTCAAAGCCCAATGATTAAAAGAAATTGAATACCACACTTGATCAAAGTACAGAAGGAGTATACGCTAAGAAACCTATGTGGCATATTATACAAAACATTCCTGTAATCACTGTAAACATGAGGAATGAGTAGAATATGTCTTTGTGTAAATCTGGTTCCAGGACAGACAATCACAGGGGGAAGGCTAAGCTTGACTTTGAGTGGCTGGATGACGTGGGCAGCAATGCCTGGATAAGCAGGGGCTGTATCCAGTATCCTGGCCTGTATCAAGGCCAAGCTGGATGGGGCTCTGAGTGACGTGGTCTAGTGGGAGGTGTCCCTGTCCGTGGCAGGGGGTTGGAACAAGATGACCTTTAAGGTCCTTCCCAACCCAAACCATCCTGTGATTCTATCATCCAGTGCAGCAGTTTGCTTTCATCTTTGCGTCTTGTGTGTGAGAGGAAGGATTTGGAGACACAAGCAGCAGCTCTGTGCCAGGCACCTGCAAGATGAGCAGAAGACAGAACCTCCTGTGTGTGCCCATGTTTGCGCCTTTTTGTTTCTAGTACTGTCAAATCCACAACTGATTTTTCTTTTATTCATATACACCTGTAAGCCTTTGAGCAATAATGAGCTATAAAATGCATAGAATCCCTCCATATTATTCTATACTTGTCCACTTTAACTTCGATGTAAAATATGCCTTGCTAGACTAGATCAGAACAGGAAACTCTTCTATACAGAGATTAGCCTACATGAATCTTTCTAAAGTACATCTGAACCTGCTCCTGCACAGCAGCCCAAAGGTTATTGGCAATGCACCAAAGAAACCCATGACTGGTGGATTTAGACACTAGCTGCAAATCCACATTAATCTCTGTTTACAATCTATCCTCTATTACCATCTGCAGAGCGTAACTCCCAAGTTAAAGATGCTTTTTGTAGCAGTATTGACTGGGAAAAAAAAATCAGTGTAAAAAAATATACTAGGACCAAAATGCTTGAAAAAAATACCTGGAATTTAATCTCCTATTTCCTGTAAGCTCTGAATAAAGCAGTCAAGAACCACATAGGTAAGAGTGATTTTGGTAAGTTTTCTAAATTATATTAATTTTAAGTGTGCAGTGTATTTTGTTTGTCTTTCTGAGGAAATCGTGTACTTTGAAGATGTCACAGTCACAGTATGATAAATATTCCTTCCATCAGCCCTTCAGCACGCTAATTTTCCATTTTTTGAGACGGGTGTGAAGAAACTGTCTTTTGACATCACACAAATACTCAGTTGCATTTTGCCAGCTTTGGTTTTATGTAGGGCAGATGTAATCTACCTCGGAAATGCTGCTCATGTTTAGCATTACCTCTTGATAAAAAGATGATATAAAGGCTTGCTGTTGGTTAATAATTGCTATATACCAAAGCCAGGAAATCCGTGGCTGCAAGTGTTTTGTAGCAGTTGGTAATAAAAATTCCATTGTTCAGACATAACCAGAATAACAAACAAGCACTGACTAGTGACGAGCTGTTGCGCAGTGAGGCTGCACAGATAAAATCTGCAAGTTTTTTTTAAAATTATGCTTTCGGTGGGAAATGAAAAGATACAGTTTTGGCATCTGCAGTTTGGACACAATGCAGCGCTCAGCCCTCTCTCCTTGCAGTGGTGCTCTGGGGAGGCAGGCAGTGAGGATACACACAGCAAGCAGGGAAGGCCTTGCTGTTCAGAATTTTTGGCCAACAGATAGCTAAAAATCAGTAATAGCTGCTTGTACCCCACCTTCTTTTGAGGTGTCAGCTGGGCACTGAGCAGCCTGAGCTGGCTGAGGCTGCCCTTGAGGGGGGCAGGAACGCAAAGGCACTGAGAGGATGCTGCTCCTGCATGAGCTCTGAGCCTCCTGTCTGAAGGGACAGAGCTCCTTCAGTGTAGGGCCACAGAGCTGCTTCCCAGAGGCCTTTCCTGCCCTCAGCACCAGAAGAACATGGACCTGTCTGAAAGGAGGTTGTAGCCAGGTGGGGGTTGGTCTCTTCTCCCAGGCAACCAGCCGTCAGACAAGAGGGCATGGCCTTGAGCTGTGCCAGGGGAGGTTTAGGTCAGATATCAGAAAGAAATTCTTTACAGAGAGAGTAATCAGCCATTGGAATGGGCTGCCCAGGGAAGTGGGGGATTCTCCATCCCTGGAGGTTTTCAAGACGAGGCTGGACGTGGCACTTAATGCCACAGTCTAGTAACCACAGTGGGGTTGGATCAAGGGTTGGACTTGATGATCTCCGAGGTCCTTTCTAACCCGTCTGATTCTATGATTCTGTTAGAGCAGGTCCACAGGAGGCCACGAGGATGCTCAGAGGGCTGGAGACAAGCTAAGAGAGCTGGGGGCGTTCAGCCCGCAGAAGAGAAGGCTCCGGGGAGTGCCGGGGGGTCACGCCCGGCCCCACATTCCCCCCAGGCCCCCCCGCCCCATTTTCTCGGCGGGCCGGGCACGGCCCGGCACGAAATGGCGCCCCCGTCACGTGCCGCCGCCCCGGGGCCCTCCCGGCGCCTGCGCTCGCCCGGCGGGGCCGCGGCTCGGGCTCCT
>VXAY01002873.1:763607-813724 GCA_013399855.1 Oxyruncus cristatus | reverse complement strand
CGGTGCTGCCCCTGCTCTGCCCCTGCTCTGCGCTGGGCACGGCCTGACTCTGCGAGGGAGCCGCGCCGAGGCGGCGGTGAGCGGCGGGANACCCGCCCAGGGACAGACAGACAGACAGCCGCCCTCCGCGCCTCGAGTCTCTAATCCCCCCTCCTGAGCTCCGGACCGCGGCAGGGGCTCGGCCCGCTGCGCCCCGGAGTTGTGCCACCCCCCCCGGCCCGGAGCTGGGGGAGCACCCGCGAGTCGGTTTTATAACGTCGAGAGCTCTTAAACGGCGCGTTAAAGCCGGGTAGGAGCGTTTCCAGAGAAGCTTGAGAAATAACGATTTTAATTTATTTATTTTTTTTTTTTAAATTTATTTCTTTATTTTTCCTCTCGGCGCGGTGTGTGGGTGAAGCCTCTCGAGAGCTTTTCCGTGCAGCTTCGGGTGTGCCCCCGACGAGGGGTCCCGGGTGTCGGGCACGGTCTAAAGGCTCTTCCCTTCCTAAAACAGCGCGTTGGTGGAGCGCCAGTACCGAAATCTCATCGCTGAAAGCGCAGTGCGTTTGTCTTAAGTTAAAACTAACGCAGCTGAACGCGGTTTATTTTTAGGTGTCTCGGGGATGTGTCATAAACATGCTAAAAATGTGACACATCCCTTGAGAGGGAGGCTCAGGGGCGCAGTTTTGGGAAAAATGAGGACTGATTAAAATAAAATAATAATCCACTTCGGAAGCAAAAATGCCACCCATTAGAAGTCTGCTGTGTCCTAGATGAGGAAAAAGCTTAATCTTGGAGCTGATCGTTCCGAAGGAGGAGATCTTCTGAGATTTAAGCCTAAAATGGGTTTACCTGTTTTTTGAAACGTGCTCAGCGGTTGCATTTGAGGTGGTAGCAACTTTCCAGGGCTGCCTGCCTTGTGTGCAGTATCTGCTGCTCCCCTTCCCCAGACAGACTGAATTCCGAATTCCTTAACTGGGATATCTTAAAGACACGGCGACTAATGGGACCGGTATTCCAGCTGTTAGAGGCGCGTCCGTAGACGTTCATTTCCAAGTGTTAGAAAGTTAAAGCTTAATTACCAAGATGCCTGCTTTATCCCAAAGGATTTCCCAGCTTGGTTGTTTGAAAGGGTTTTTATACATCTCAGGAATCGCGTTTGGTTTTGGTTGTGTTACTTTAGTGTTTGGGTTTTTTTACTGTCTCTACTAGAAACCTGATTTTATGGTGTTTTATTAATTCCTGCTGAGTCGTGCTGTTGAGAAGTGAAAGGGAAATCAAGAAGTAGGAGGAAGCAGTTTATTTCCTTGTGGCTTGAATCTGTGATATGTCGGGTTACAGTAGTAGTAAAACCTCTTTTTTTTTTTTTTTTTTGGACTGATACTGTAGTATGGGAAGTGGGGAACAGCTGCTTGCTTAACAGAGCCACTGCTGACCAACTCTCACATCCCCCACCCAGCCCCCCCTGCCATGGGAGAGATTTTTAATGGCTTAATTTTAGCAGAAGTTTATGGTTCTATTACCAGGATAACTTGCAGAGTTATTTAACCTGTTTTTTTTTTTTCTGAATCCCTGTTGTTGTTTGTGGATTTGGGGTAGTTTGAGTAGGATAATGTGCAGCTGGGCAAAATACTTGATCACAGGACACTGAGCTCAAAGACCTTGTAGAGGAAAAGAGCTGGATGGAACCATTTTTGATACTTTGCTTTACACTAATGAGGATATGAATAGATTTGATGAACCTCATCAATCACTGAAGTGTTTCATTTCAGTGACTGTGTTGTTGCTGTTCATCTTCAATAATAGTTTGGGTAACTACCGTAGATAACAATTCACTGTCATTTGCATAACAAGCTTGTATTTGATTGCACCTCTGATAACTAAGGCTTTTTTTTAAAAAAAAAATACTGCTTTCATAAAGTAACGTGATTTAAGGTGCTTTGGATGATTCTTGTGGCCTGGGACACTCAGATGTACATTAGATGTACACTTGATTGTATTTGTTTTGCTAACAAGAATTTTTCAGAAACTTTTTTTAATGTAGTATCTGAAATTTGCTACTTTTTATCTGCAGTGTAAAAGTATGATCTTCTTTCTGTACTGAGGGTCTTAGGACAGGCCTGTGCAAGAGAAGCTCCCTTCCTCAGGGGAGTAGTCTGTGGTTATTCAACTGTTACAGGTAACCAGTCCAACATTTGTGACATTCAGAAGCCTGCTGAGCATTGTAGGCAGTCTTTATTGACTATCTGTATTTAATAAATTTATTACTATAAATGGATATTACTGTCCTCTTCTTAACTTTCAGGTGTGACTTTACTATTAATAATTACTTTTGTTGCAGCCACACTGAGAAGTGTTGAGAAGAATACGGAGTTTAGGACAGGTGAAAGGGTCCCCCCACTCTTGTGATAGGCATGTAAAGTTTAACACTACAAAGATTTCGGTTATTTCGTGTGTTTTTATAAAAGAAAACTTTTGAGGGTAAAGCTTTGAATGATTGCTTATGCTGGAAGACACCCAGACACAAAGCTATTCGTAACGTAGTATGAAGATAGTGTGGAGGGACATGGGGGATTTTAACGTGAACCCCTTGGTGTGGTGCCGTGGGATCCTCCTTCCCAGATGGTTCTGGCTGTTCTGGGAGCTCGTAAACAGGGAGGAGGCTGCGGTGGGTGGGTTGTTGTTGCAGCTCCTGCCTTGTGACTGCACCCAGGGCCGGGGCAGGTGCTGGCTGAAGGCTGCGGCACGTTTGGTGGCAGCAGCCTGTGCCATGTGGCCTCTGTGTGCTCAGCAGCTCTCACGGTTCCCCAGGCCAAAGGGAAAAAACACTGTTTGTTTGTTTGGTTTTCTTTAATCTGTGTTTTTCAATACTCCTAGATTACATTAGTAGTTACGGTGTCGTTTACCAAACTTCCCCACTAGTGGTGATGGTAGTGTAAATACTGAATAACTTACTATTTGCATTGTGCTGTTGACCAGTACAATGTAAATGCAGTTGCAACACTTGTTTCCCATCAGTTTTATGCTTATTCTGACCTCACGTTTCTCTCAATGCCAGTATTTGCAGTGTGGGATGAGCTGCCTTGTGTTCAGATGGTGCCCTCAAGCTGCTTGGCTAAAGCAAGAAAATGTATAAATTGATGGCAGCATATTTTCCTATAATTTTTGCATTGTATGTAGTATGGGGATTATTTCTTTCAAAACTAATAAAGGTTTTTGTGGCATTTTACCTGGACAGGAGGGGAAAGCAGACAGATGCATGTGAGTGCCCCATGGCTGCAGCTGCCTCAGTTCATTCACTTACTGCCAGGTGTAACTTGGAAGCATTCTTTAGGTAAGGAAGTTGCTTCAAAATACGTGGTTTGTAAACTTAATACACTTCTGTGTTGGATCCCTAAATTGCATATCAGCGTTTTGCACTCTCAATCATAATGTTATTTATGTATTCTGTTTATATGTGTCATAAACCTATCTTCTATTTGTTAGACACTGACTGTACTCGTTACAGTGAGTTCTGTGTGCTGTACAGACTCTGCTCCCTTCACAGGGGAGAGAACACGTGGCACTTGGAGACTGTGCAGTGCAAGGCCACCATAAATGACAGATTTCTTCAGGTGCCACCCACGAACAGAGTTGCTAATGAATATCAACTTTCTCATTATAGACAAGCATGACTGTTCAGCTCTTGAATCTCCTGGTGTGTGAGCTGAGCAGCAGCATTCCTTGCACAGGCTGCAGTGCTCGAGTTGGATTTTGCAGAGGAGGTGGGGGCTGCTTCTCCTGTGTTCATAAATAACACATGTACTCCACCAGTGTTAAACTTTACAGCTATAAAGCTGATATTAACTGAGTAGTTTTCCATAAGGTGATGATATGATCTGGGAGAATCTAAAGCCTCATGTCCTGTCTATTTTAAAGAAAAACAAAGAAGGTCAGCATTGGAAGGCTTCTAAAGATGTTATTACTGGTTGAACACAATACCTGGTAAACATCTTACATTTCTAAGTCTGCTTTTAAAATCTGTCACGATTTAGTGAGGTGTGTGTTGCTGTTCCTGTAGCTTTCTATTAAAACATCTTTAAATAATGTAAAATGGGGAACTGATTTTGGAGGGTTTGGGTGTATTTTCTTATAGCAGACCAAAATACTCTTTCATAGGAAGGTACAGGGTAGTTTTTTCATATTAGTATATGAGAGGATATCCATATATATTGGTATCTTTTTTTCCAGAAACAGTTTAATTGGCCAAAATAGTTTTTTCACTGTCAAGATTATCATGATGCAGCAAACATACTTTTGGAGTAAGACTGAGTAAAGTTGAAAGCCAAGAGTCTTTACATTTCGAAGTATTAGAAGTCGTATCTTTAACTCGTCTGGTTTATGTGGTTTTGGTATACAGCAAGCTGAAAAAATAAACACTTCTTACCCAGGTTTGTAATTTCTTTAGGTAATATTCGAGAATCCAGAGGTGTATCTGTGTTGCATTGAGAGTGTTCCTGTGACTAAAATTGTAGTTCAAAACTAGATTTTTGCCAACAATTACACCTTCCCATCAGTTAAATGATATTTTTCTGACAGCGTTTGATAAAACTAATTTGCTTGGCACATATTGTTGTTCTGCTTCCACATCTGCCCTGCGGAGCAGTGTATCCTTCCCATCTCTCTTCCAGAATTGATTTTAGTCCTTCCTAGGGGTTTCCCAGACACTGCAGAAGAGTTTTAATTTGGTTGATGGCTTCACAGGTCGGTTCATCTTCTGGGACCCGTCCCTGCCTTCTGGTTAAGGACTCCATGCACACACACAGGATGACTCAACAGTGGGATGGATGTTCAGATACCAGAAAGGTGCTGGTAACTTGACAGGAACCTCCACATTCTTTGGGGTATGTGTGCCTGTAAACCTCTCAGTGAATAGTGCCTGGATTGTATCACATGGAACTATAAATTAGTGAACTTCAGTTGTGTTTTCAGATGGATACTGCTTATAGTTTCAGTATTGAGAAGGAAATAAGCATTAATATTTTCACAGTATATACTGGGGCTTCATGTTTGGCAAAAAACTTTGATACATAACCAGTGGAACCTTTTTCTGGCTTTGCATCCCACAGCAAAGGTAATATGAACTCGTTCTGGTAGATTTAAAGGGCTATAGTATAAAATATTAAACATGAAAGTTCTGGACATAACCAGTTTCTAAAGGATGTAGGAACAAGGGCAAGTTCTGGCCATGTTCCATCAGCTCTTCATACATCTGGAGTGGTTGTGCTGCTTGTGGTCTGTAGCCTGACCTGTGATTTAGGGGAATTCCCTTTCTGGTTGTCCTCAGATGCCAGAACTTCTTTGTGGGAGCCAAATCAGCACCCAGGTAAATTTTGAATAAGATAGCAAAAATTTCCATTTTTATCAGAAATTTATCTTTAACCAGGATGTTGCAGATTTGCATGAGAGCAGCAACAGCAAAGAGAAGCTTCTCAGCCAACAGAATTTGTTAAATTTCATTTTTTAACCCGGACTTCAGTTTTAGCAGACAGCTAAATTTGTAGGTCCTTTCAAGCAGGGAGGAGGAAAAACAACCAACAGGTATTTGACTCAAAAGGTATTTAGCCTTTGCTAAATTTAGCAAGGCTATGAGCAACTGTTAGAATTGTGCAATGGTTAATTACTACATCTGCACTTAATGTCTTGGAATACCCATTCATTGTGTGACTTAAAGCAGTCAAAAGTCATAAAACATGGTTGTGTGCATGATAGTTTGATGGTCTAGTAGCAAAATGTTTACTCATGCTGAGGTTGCATCTTCATTCCATCAGTAACACTGTTAATGTAAGCCACGTGTCTATTCAGGGAAGAAAACCTGTTCTTTAATATCATTTAAAGAGTGTCCGTAGCTTATCTTCATATGTTGCTGATTCCAGTCATTAGTGGAACCTTGAATAAACTGAGTGAAGATTTATAACAACTGCTAAAATAAATTTCCTGGTGGTTGAGAGGTTAAACAGTAGTGGAACTGGTCATGTGAACAGTTCTTAATTAATTGGGTAGGTTGTTCTTTCCCCACATGCTTTCTTTTCATGAAAACGAGGGCTGTGTGTCAGACACCTCATCAGCCAGACAGGTCAGGTTTTATAAGCTGGGGAGGATACCAGGGAAGTTTTTGATAGGATGGTATGTATTTTGGCAGCTGTTTCTGCAGTATTGGGGATTGGGAGGGGGTGGGTTTTTTTTCCCCACAATGAGGATACCATGGAAATTTTTCAGTCCAGAAAAAGCATGCTGTGAGGGTTTCCATGGAAGTTTGTTCAGTAAAAAACTGGATAACGTGCTCTGTTCTTGAAAAATGCGTTGGAAAATACATCAGGCTGGTTGGGAAGTGAGAAGGTCTGGCTGAACATCTGATTAGTGGGACATTTGAGAAGGGACCTCGGCCTGCTGTGAAATGAAGCGGCATTTGAAACAAAGATTGTTGCTGAGAATTGAATGAATCCCAGAATTCAGTCCAGAATGTCTTGGGTGGGTTGCACTTTTCCTTAGGCTGCTCTTTCCTGAGCTCTGGCTCGTGTGGCAGTTGTCCCTCAGTGAAGCAGATCCATGCAGTTTGCTGAATTCCAAGGTCACTGTCCTTTCTCCTGCTGAAAACCAGCATATGGACCTCACTTTGCCCTGCTTTGATAAGTGGCCTTTGAAGTCTTTTGTTGTTAGTTGTACAAACATTTTTCCCCTGCCTGGCATGATTTAAAAATAAAAAAAAGGCAAAGGGAAGATGGGCAGAACTTTTCAATCTGAGTCTGACGTGTTTATCTGTTTAAATCGAGTTTATGAATTAGGTTCTCTAGCTGATAAACTTCTTTTAGAAATCATTAGTCGATTCCATAGTTTGGCTGCTGAGTTTACATTTAAACTGAAACAGTTTTTTACTGCTAAATTAAATTGCTGTTATACTTTTTTTTCCCTACAAAATGTGTTATGTACCAAGAAGTACTAACACATGAAACTACACTTGGTGAATTAACAAACCCAAGTTCTCCAGATTCGAATCAAGTTGTACAAAATAAAAGGTACTGAGAGAGAAGGTCCTTGCCAACATCTGTGCACTGGATATGGACATATGGACATGCTTCTTTCCAGAGTAACATGCTATATTTAAGCTTTATTACCTTGTTATCTCTTCCTGTGTTTCCACTGCCCTGTCTCCCTTCTTCCCCTAATCTCCTGTATTTTTCTAGAGACCTGCTGTGCGTGAGCCCTTCCAGGAAACTGCGGTTTGAGCACGTCGGGTCGTTACAGCCCCTGAAACGTCCACGATGAAGAGAGCTGGGCAGAGAGCTGTGGCTGGGACCGAAGCTCCCCACACATCCCAGACAAGCAAAAAACAGAAAACTAGTTTATATGGCTCAGTGTTTGGTGACTCTGCCCTGTGCACCTCGATGGACTGGGGCAGCCTCCCCCACCACGTGATTCTGCGTGTTTTCCAGTTCTTGACTTTGGTGGATCGGGCCAGGGCATCTTCTGTTTGCCGGAGGTGGAATGAGGTGTTTCACATCCCGGATCTCTGGAGGAGATTTGAGTTTGAACTCAGCCAGCCAGCCACTTCTTACTTAAAATCTACCCATCCAGACCTCATTCAGCAGATTATCAAGAGGCACGCTGACCATCTGCAGTACGTCAGCTTCAAGGTGAGCCGTGAGCTGTGTCTGCTCTGTCACGTTACTGTGTGCAGGGGGATTAAGGGTTGGACCTGGGAAGTCTTATGTTTAAAAATGCAACTACTGCAGCAGTTTATTTCCACATGTGCAGGCAGCTTCCTTCAATTTTCCACGCTCTAATCCCTACAAAGTAAAGAAAGAGCTGTTGTCGTGCAAAGCAGAGGAGGAAGGTGAGATGAAACAGAGATTTGTCCAAGGCTACTCTTCAGGCTAATGAATTGAGAACCAGTTCATTATTTAAGATGCAAAGGTGTTGTCTATGCAGATAAAATGGATTCAATCTAGGCTTTGTCAAGTCTTTTTTGGGCTCCAAAAATTGGCGTTTTAAAAAAATATGGATCACTGCCTATTATAGCACCAGTACTGTTACAGTATTGTAATATAACATGAGGTTATTTAAAGAGAATACTTAAATTTAACGTCTCTGTTCATACTAGAAATGCCCAGAAGTCAAACTCGGGAAAATTTTCTAGTAGTAACTTTCCTGAACTCTTTTTTGTCTTGAAAATTTCTAATTGATGTTGCACTTTGTCCCTGTGGTAATTGCAGGCTGGAGCAGTACAGCTGAGTAGGTGTGGAACTTGCAGTCCTGGGTATCCATGGTGCTGTCTTCTAAATAATACTGAAGAATGACTTGATTATTTTAAAACTGCTTTTATAGGTTGATAGTAGTACTGAGTCAGCAGAAGCAGCTTGTGACATCCTTTCTCAGCTGGTGAATTGTTCAATCAAGACACTGGGTTTGATCTCTACAGCAAAGCCAAGCTTCATGAATGTCTCTAAGGTAATGTTCTGCAGACTGGAACTAGGTACTTTGGGCTCATCACCGTGTCCACTTATCCCTGTTTTATTACAGCAAAACAATAAATCAGAGTGGATGAGTTGATCACTGAGTGTACAGTTAACCTCGGTCATGTGCAGCAGCATGTTTTTAAAGCAAGATCCCCTTTGTTCATGTTCAAATAAGCCTTTCTTTGTTGCACAAGAAAGGGAATGACTGAGAAGTGATTATTTTTCTACGTTCTGTGTCAGCAGAATGTGAGGTTAAGAAGCTAAAGTTCTGCCCATCTTTTCATAAGATTTTTTTTTTTCCTTCTTTCCATTTCTCCAAACAGGCTCATTTTGCTTCAGCACTGACAGTAGTTTTTGTAAACTCTAAGTCATTATCATCAATCAAGATAGATGACACACCACTTGATGATCCTTCCCTGAAGGTTCTTGTTGCTAACAACAGTGACACTCTAAAACTGCTAAAAATGAGCAGCTGTCCTCACGTTTCACCTGCTGGTGAGTAGTGAATATATGTGAAAAATGGAGTAGTAAAGTATCAAAACAATAATGGGAACACATACACTCAAAATCCCTGATCTATGAATCAACCACGGCTTGGTGGGATAAAGGAGATTAAAGCAGTTGTCAGTAATGTCTTTGCAAGGTGCTCTGCGTGTGTACAAATTGCACAAACTAGTGGTTAAGACTGGGAGTGCTTTCAGTTTCTGTAGTGCCCTCATGTGTCCAGATCTGGATCTGAACTCACTGGTCAGTGAAGGGCTCACTGCCTTCAGAATACTCCCTTGGGCTTTTGGGTCCCACTTGCCTGTCTCCTGAAACCTTAATGCTAAGGAAATGGAATCTGGAACTGGTCTGTCTCCTGTATTCTTTTCTGGAGTCCACAAAAGGTGACTTAATCTGTGTACTTTGTATTCCAGCAGTTGAAGAGCAATTACTTTGTTTATGTCTTAAGTCATGGAAGGCTCTGTTTTCACTGTTAAACAAGGTTGCTGGTGGTGATTTAAATAGCGTAGATGAAAGCTGAAGGAAGAAAGAAATAGTTCTAACTTAAGCTGAATCTGACCTAATTTCAGTTGCTGCTTCAAAGCTGACAAAATTCTACATAGGGAAGGGCAAAGAGGAAGATCTGCAGATCCAATGTGAGTGTGACTAGTTAGACTTGGGTCTTTTACTGATAAATGTGAATGGCCAAAATGTTGTGGATATCTAAAACTGGGATATTTCAGGGTTTTGGCTATAAGCATGAAAACTCAAGGCAATAGAATTAGTACTTGCTTGAGCTTTACAGCAAACAACTGTGCTTATGTTTGCTTTTCATTCTACAGAGCAATTTTTCTTGTTCCTCAGGCATTCTTTGTGTCGCTGATCAGTGCCACGGACTTAAGGAGCTGGCTTTGAACTACTACATCTTAAGTGACGAGCTTCTGCTGGCTCTGTCGAGCGAGAAACACGTCGACCTCGAACACCTTCGCATCGACGTCGTGAGCGAGAACCCCGGGCAGGTTGAATTTCACGCCATCAAAAAGCAAAGCTGGGACGCTCTCGTCAGGCACTCCCCCAAAGTCAACATCGTGATGTATTTCTTCCTGTACGAGGACGAGTTTGACGTGTTCTTCCGGGAGGAGACGCCCGTCACTCACCTGTACTTCGGCCGCGCCGTCAGCAAGGCGCTGCTGGGCCGCGTCGGCATGAACTGCCCGCGGCTCATCGAGCTGGTCGTGTGTGCCAACGGCCTGCAGCCCCTGGACGACGAGCTCATCCAGATCGCCCAGCGCTGCAAGAACCTCACGGCCATGGGCCTGGGGGAGTGTGAGGTGACCTGCAGGGGCTTCGTTGAGTTTGTAAAGATGTGTGGGGGCAGGCTCACCCAGCTGTCCATAATGGAGGAGGTGCTGATCCCGGACAGCGATTACAGCTTGGATCGGCTGCATCTGGAAGTCTCCAAGCACCTCGGCAGAATGTGGTTTCCTGATATGATGCCAACGTGGTAAATTCTCTCCCTCCGTTTGTGGATGAAGTGGTGGAATCCGGGTGTTGCTTTCTATGCAAATGAGGAATTTAAAAAGGAAATGTGAAAACTAACTTCCAGATTTGAGGTTTTCTACCTTGAGAGCCTCTGGTAGACTAACAGCAAAGCACTCTAGAATATTAATTGTATGTTGAAATAGAAAATAGATTAAAGTGTACTTAACAGTTCTGAAAGTATGTCTGTGGCTTACAGGTGCTTCAAGCTTCAGTGAACTTGGGCTCCTCTGAACTTCAGTTTAAATGTTCTGTTCACTTTATAGTGGTTTGGGATTTTTTTTTCATGTCTTTTAATCTTTCTGATGTAGTCAGAAGAGGAATAGAGTAAATTTTTTCCTTTAGGAAATCCATCTATGGAAAGCTGTATACAACTGGGAGTACAGTATTATTTGTCATGATGTTTTATATAGCTTTTTTTGTAAATATTTGTGTTTTAATTGTAAAAACTTGTACATTAAAATACACTGGCCCAGGTTAATCAGATGTAATCTAGTTTAAACTCATGGTATTGTATTAAAATGTTAATAAGCTGAAACTGTAAAGTTTTTTTGTAAGCATTAAATTGCACTTTAAATAATTCTGTCACAGTAGTGAAGCTGTTGAGACTGCATTGTACAGCATGTTGCTCTTGTCCTATGCATTAAAAGGGTGGGAAGGAGACTTTGTTAAAATTATTGAATGTGAAAGTTTGTAGCTGGATTGATTTGCTTGGGTGAGTAGTAAAGCACTTTGGAAACTGTTGGGATACAAGGAATAGCTTTGGATTTGGGTTCAAGTCTTTGTGATCAAAGACTGATGTCTGGGTGTCTTCTGTGCTTTCATTATTGAGAGGTAAGAAGGATTCCCTAAATGTGGCTGGTGAGAAGGAAGGAACAAGTGGAATACAGTTGTCTTTGATCCCTTTCTATCTGGAATCCAGGATTTAGAGCACTCAAGTTACTTGTCCCTTACAGGCCAGAATGGCCTGTGGTGATCTTGGCTGCGCTGTGAGCCCTGATTTCAAGAGAAAGGATTGCTGGAGGTAAGCCTGAAATATTTAATTCAAGACTGTTTAATACTTGTTGCTACGAATTGTTTTTTAAGAAAGAAGATTTTGATATATTTATTTTCTTAAAAGGGGAGAGGCGTGGTGAGTTGATGTAAATTAGAGTCTGTATTTTTATGTTGACATTTTGCTAACTGTAAACTAAAACTCGTTGTATATAAATTTTGCTGTAATCACTTTCACGCTGTACTTGTTCTGTCTTCCTGTTGATAATGAGAATTGTGCATTAATTAGCTGGTGGTGTTTGTCCCTGCCATGGTTTAACCCTGCCTGACAGCTCAGCCCCACTCACCCAGTGGGGTGGGGCAGAGAATGGGAAGGGTAAAAGTGAGAACTTGTGGGTGGATATAAAGACAGTTTAATAGGTAAAGCAAGAGCCATACATGCAAATAACCCCAAAAAAGGGAATTAATTCACCACATCCCGTGGGCAGGCAGGTCCTCAGCCATCTCCAGTTCCCAGCTGGAAGCCAAAGGATTGAAGGTAACCACACAATACCTGGGTCAGTTATTTTCTTTTAAAAGACTGAAATATTTCCAAACAGTATTTGGTTTGATACATGGTTTGCTTTAAATGGAAATGTAACAAAGTGATTTAATCCACTCACTGATTAATTGGACTCTTATCCATCTGATGCACTTTGTCCTGTTAGGATTCTGTCCTGGTAGAAACCATAAATGTGACAAACCGTGGGAGAGGCCAAAGGAATTTTTAACTCTCAGATTATGGCACGTTAGTCATTGTCATGTTCATGCCTTAACCCTGAGGATTTCTGACCTGCAAACTGTAAAATGGAATGTGGACACATCCTGTGGGTGGTTGGGCAGTCCTGGAGTCCTCTGTGTCTCTCCAGCCATCAGAACAGTGTTAGTGAATAACCAAACACCAGGGACTGTAAATAGAGAGTTCAGGGGGAAGCTGCTGAACTGCTGCTTTGAGTAGTGTCCCTTTCTCAGTCCCTCTCACTGAAGCAGTTTGTGAAGCCATGAATTGTAGAACTGCTAAGGCTGGAAAAGACCTTTAAGCTCACGAAGTCCAGCCATGGAATGTTGCTTGCTCCAGCTCCAAACTTGCAGAGAAATGGGCCTGCGTTTATCAATACTGTGGTTTTTGATGCACTGATTTTTTTGGGAGCATTTACTCTGCTGCCTGATCTTAACAAGTGAGGCCAGCTGGTACTTGAGGGGGAAGCCGGCAGTCATGCGCCTTCTCTGCCACATGAGGGGGTAGTTAGTTTGCATTTTAGCTGATTTTTCAGACTCTGAGAAAGCTCATAACTAATTGTTGCTGTTCCCCAGTTCTCTCCAACAAAAACTCAAACCTTTTTCCCTTGTGTGAGCTTCCACTAGAGACACTGGTTGTGTAACACTCAAAGTAGTGAATCAGTGATAGCATAGACTTTTTCATGAGAACAAAGAACAACTTTTGGATGCTGAGATGAATTTATTTAGAATTTACTACATTTCCATTTCACTCTCTTTGCCCTTTCCCCCTTTCGAGATTGCTGGTAGGATCCGAGTGGTCGCAGTTCTCGATGTGGATGTGAGATGTGATGCCAGGAAATACTCTTTGCATTGGCAACATTCTCCCAAGGACTTGTCCCTTGGAAATAGCACCGTTGTATCTTATGGGATGGATACAGAGTAGTTTTACGCAGAACCCTGGTGAAAGCGAGGAGGGACAAGGTCAGATGACTGATGAAGTATTTGTTCTTCTGTACTGTATTTCAGAAATATTAACAATTTCTGCCTTATCCTTTCCACTGAGATGGCAATAGTGAAAATACCAGAATAGCAAAGATACTGTGGTCATAAAAAATAAGTAGTGGTTGAAGTCATTGGCATGGTGGAAGAGGGAAGGCAGGGAAAAGGTTGAAATTCCTGCTTTAGTGAAGGGAAGAGCTCAAAGACACAGTGTAGCAGGAGCAAAAGGTTCTTCAAGTAGGTGGATAAAAGAAAACATTTACCTTGCTTAGGTACTTGGTAGCTGCAAGGGAATGCAGCCTGTGTGACCTCAGAGACTTTAAATGAAGAGTAGCTGTTTACCTGAGCCTTGGATTTGGACTCCATCATCGATGGCGTTTCCGTTGTGGAAGAATTTGACAGGCCCGGAGAGCTGCCCGGAGAAGGGAGCGTACACGGTGGCTCCGTCGGCACAGATCACGTCCACTGCCCTGTGCTTCCCTTTGCCATTGCGTCTGGAAACAAGGGTGGAATTAGAGACATCTCTTGTCAGGCCCCATGTTACAGAGAGAGATCAGGCAGCACGTGGTGGTACCTGGAAATGGGCTGTTAGGAAGGAAATAGTGTCAGACTGGCTGAAGGATACGTAAGGGTTTTTTTGGTGTAGGTGGTTTAATAGGGTGGGTGACCTGTTGGGGCTGGAGAAAAAAGCCTTTATTCCAAGTCTTAAATAGAACTGTAGGGTCACAGGAAGTTTGGTTGTGTGAAAGACATCAAGTCCATCTTTCTACTTGAGTCAGGACTGCTCCCAACACCAGGTCAGGCACGGCTCAGTGGGAGTGATGAAAACCCCCAAGCAGAGAGGTGTTATCAGCAATGTGAGCGACCCAAAAGTTTCCTCGTGTCCAACCCAAACCTTCAAAGCTGTGATTCTTAAGTGACTTAAACAGAGTTCAACTCTTATTTCTGTGGAGGAACAACAGCCCCCCTCCCCGCCGTGTTCCCGTGGCGTGGTACCTCGGAGCTCCGTAGTATCCGCAGCCGTACTTATCACAGCCCCTGATCTCGTTGGTGGGATTCCCAGCACACACCGTGGCCCAGCGGCTGCCTTGCTGTGGCAGGGGTGGGACATCTTTGAAACACAGAAACACAGCACATCAGAGTCGGGGTTTTGATTGCTTTAAGCCCTATGTGTTTGTAATTGCCATATTTTGGTACAGTCGGGTTAGAACACGTTGGAATTACATCCCACGCGAGCAGTCGGATTTTCCTCCGCAAGATTTGTCATCTTTAAAGGACATGTAAATAGAATGTACAGCCGAGCTGGATAGTAATATCTCATGCAAGAAACATGCTTTAAAGACAAAAATTCACAGAGAGTATCACAGGTCCTTGAGTGTAAATCTACCCCTATTCTGGGCTGCCTTTTTTGTTGTTTGGGTCTTTTTTACCGGGCGTAAGCAGGTGAGTAGGATCGGAGCGGTCGCAGTTCTCGACGTGGATATGGGAGATAATGCCAGGAAATACTTTCTGCATGGGCAGCATTCTCCCAAGCAGTTGCCCCCTGCGGATGTGGCCGTGGTACCGGATGGGGTGAATGCAGACGAGCTTCACGCAGTAACCTGGAGGAGACGGGAGAGGAAGCGAGGTCAGGAAACATCAGCTGCCTCCGCTCCTTGGGAAAGCAAGAAGCATTCCCTGCCAGCCTCTTACTGGAGACTGCAAGGGTGAAGCAGAAATGTCATCAAGGTACCAACAGTCACGAAATCAAAATTACTGGATTTGCTGCGGAAAAGAGGAAAAAAGGGAGCTGGAAAACAGGGACAGGAAAACATCCTCTCAGCAAGACCGAGGGCATATTTCCGATGCTTTATTTTTACTGTTTCCTTTTTTTCATTATTATTTGGCATTGTTGTTTTCCTGCTACCTGTTTTTCAACTGCTTTCTTCCCTCCTCTCCGGGAAAAGCATAGGAAAGGATGTAATCACATCCTACTGCTGCCGCCACCTTCCAAAATTTCAGCGTGCTGGAGAGGGTGTAACACTAATCAGCGCTGTGCTTGAATTGAAGAAACCTTACTCAAGGAAATGGGGTGGTTACTTGTGCACGCCTCACGGCATACCTGCTGCTCATTACTTGCCTGATCCACTGATTTGGACTCCATCATCGATGGCATTCCCGTTGTGGAAGAACCGGATGGGTCCGGAGAGCTGCCCGCTGAACGGAGCGTACACGGTCGCCCCATCCCGGCAGATGACATCCACCCCCACGTGCTTTTCTTTGCCACTGTGCCTGGAAGCATAAATCCATCATTAGAGTCATCTGTCAGGGTTGATGTTATGTATCAATATCAGAGACACATCCCTCAGGATTAATGTTATGTATCAATATCAGAGACACATCCCTCAGGGTTAATGTTATGTGTCCTTATCAGATACCTGAAGCTCCTCTAACAAAATTGTTGTACCTGCAATCAAATTAGAAAACTGCAGCTTTGGTCCCTTTTTTTTTTAATTATTTTTTTTCTTTTTTTTTTTCTTTTTTTTTTTTTTTACTGCAAGATGTTCACGTTACTCAGGCCTTCTTTAAAGGGGGATGAAATATCAAATGTAAGCTTATTTTTAGTTTTCCCAAGTTCATGGGGTATTTCAAGGTGTTACAGTGAAGTACCCGAAGTGCCCATGTGAAATGGAATCTTATGTTTGGCATTTTCTCAGTTAGAAGTTTGGAAGTGACATGAGGAGGATGGAAACTTCTTGTGGAGCCTGGGGAGAGGAGACAACAGGAAAACGCAGGAGAAGGCAGGAGACATTGCGTTTTTCAGGGAGATATAACTTGCTGTGTTATGAGGTCCCTCTTTAAAAACAACGGTGCTGACAGACTTTTAGTTTTTGTGAATGAAACTGTGGGGCTGCTGCTGATTGTTAGTTAAATATCTTGTTAAATAACAAGAATAAATCACAAAAATCCTTGAAATACTTCCATTTCCTTTGGCTGTGTGTTGTGTATTGATCTCCCTGCTGCAGTTACCATCAGTGCTATCACTGCACTTCTGGGAGATTGCTGAGGAATATCCCAAAAACGGGTAAGAGGTCTTGCCAACAGTGGTCCTCTCTCATTCTGAGTGTCAGCTCTATTTAACTGTACTCTCTGCTGACTGAAAATTTCATTTAGGAAAGCGACAGTGCATCCCAGACTCCCAGTGCCCGCCGTGTTACCTGTCAGCACCGAAATTCCCGCAGCCGTATCTGTCGCAGCCCCGGATTTGGTTGGTGGGGTTCCCGCTGCAGATCGGGGCCCAGTGTCTGTGCTGCTGTTGGGGCGGGTGTCCATCCAGCTGCTTGGCAAAAACTTTGTGTGGAAAAGAGAAAAAACAGGGAAAATTCAACCTTGTGCCGTCCAGGGCAACCGAAAGTGTTAAGGTGCAAAATAAGGTGTTTAAAGTGGATGACCTGAACTCACAGGAGTTTGGAACCTCAGAAACTGTAGGTAAAAGGGCATTATACAACATGCTGCATAGGTTTGATCCATTTTTCCTTGAGGTCTTACTTTAAGGTATATATACTAAAACCAGAGCAAAGCTATAGATAAAGATTTTAAAAAATAATTTGAGAAATAAATCAAACCAGTGGTGGCTGTTTGACAGTTGGACTCGATGATATTAGAATTGTTAAGGCTGGAAAAGACCTCTATGATTCTTCATGACACCTCTAATCACTTCAATATATAACCCTTAATGCCCACCTAAATCCATATTTTATATTAGTCATAACTGTGCAAATTACCGTAATTCTTTATACAACTAGATTGAAACAAATTAACATTATTTGCATTAGAGTGAATGTCAGTAGTTCATTAGTATCTGCCTAAACCCAGTCAAGACAAGCTGTAACACAGCAACCCCAACTCACCAGTGGACACCAAGCTGACCAGAGCCACCAGACTGAGAGCTGGCATTTTGGGGCTGTTTCACCCGTGTTCTTTGATCCAGTCAAAGACGTTGCACAGAAGCCACCCGGGGTATTTATGCGGTTTTGAACAAGTCTGTTGTCTTGGCCAATCAGTCTTGAGCAAAGTATTACATCTCTGGGCTGGTGGTGTTGCCATACTCAGCCCTGGGGGTGTCCACGGGCTCTACAGTTGGTTGGGAAAGGCAGATAAAATCACTGGGCTCTTAGCACACAGGAACAGAGGCAAACGGACAATGCCCCACTGCAGGAAACTCCAATTGAACCATTTCTTAACACCTTTTCTTCCCCTTCCTGAAGTAAGGGCACATTTAGGCCAAAAATGGTAGGAACTCAGAGGACTGAGTTGGAGGGAAGAGGTGGGCAAAGCTCCAGGGTGGATGTAAGCAGTTTGTCCTTCACTGCTCATTCCAGTGCCTCCTCCCGGGTCCATGTGCCAGCCAGGAGCACATGGAGCTGCAGTGTTGGCCATAGCAGGAGCACTCACTCAGGCTAAAAAATGCAGATGCTTTTGCATGGAAGCATGTCTTTTTTTTCCCTTGTTCAGCTGAAGTTGTCAATTATGTCACTTAAATCCATGAAGTCTTTTCACTGAAACCCTAGTTTTTGACAGCAAAGTTCTTATTAAAGCATCTTCAAGTTCTGAAACAACAGTTGCAAACCCAAGTTCCGTGGGCAGCACTGACATGGAGTTCACAAATTCTAGGTTTTAAGATTATTCATTTAGCAGCTGCTTGGTTTCAGCTATTGGACTGTAAATCAAGCTCCTTAGTGCCTCTTGTAATCCTTTGATTTGATTTTTCTGCACCAGTCACAGAAAAGCATTAGATTGTCTTTACAAACCTGTCTTGGTTAATATGAAATTTAAATAAATCATGGCACTTCAACATAAACTATTTGATATTCCAAGGGACAGAAACCTCTGAAAGTCCTGCAGGTTTTATTCGGAGGAGAAGCGGATGAGTCTCTGCCCCATTTCTGGTTCGCACACAGCATCTGTACATCATGTTCTCTGAAAACCCCCATGGAACGAGCCGTTGGAGACAAACTTCTCACTCGTGGTTCCAAGCTTTTTCTTTTCTTTCGCAGACAATATTTAATCCCCGAACAATTTTTTAGCCCTCCCTGGAGCTGTGACAAGAGGTTTGGCTGGTTTTATCCCTGCTGCTTTCTCCCCCATCCTGCCAGGAAGAGCTGCTGGTTTCCACCCTCGCAGCCACCAAACTCCTATTTACGTAAGTGTTGTGCCCTTGCAGCCTAGTTTTGGTGGGGTTTTTGGTTGGAATTGGCTCAGCATAACGGAGTCTAGGCTGATAAACGATGCAATGGGCTGGGGAGAGCTCTCAGTGGGTATTCAGGGTTTGGGGCTGCTGGTTACCCCTGGACTGAAATACAGGTCAGGGGGCTTGGTGTGATCCTTGCCAGAGACCACTTTGGTTGCTTATCCACCTTCATTTGGCACAAGCTGTCTGCCAACCCCCTCAGCTCTCCTTAACAGAGACAGTCAGCAGGGGAGGTGCTATGGGGGGCATTTGCAACAAAGATTTCGTAGCAGAGAGGTAGGGAAGTATTTCCAAGCTTGGCTAACTTAGTAGGAGCTGCTGGAAGCTTTTTCCTACTGCAACCAAACCCATTTGAAAATAAAGACTCTTTTTGGTGGTGCCTGGCCATTCCCAGCTGAGTGGCCTCCAGTGGGATTTCTGCAACAAGGATCTCAACCAGATTTTATTTCTGATGTATTCCTGGCTGCCAGTTTGCACCAGCAGAGTTTTAAATATCTCACTGGGTAACTTTTGCCTGAGGAGGACCTGAAAAACTAACGATTTTTATAGACTTCTGTGAGCTCATATGCTCCAAATTTTAGCAAGCAAGGAATTGCAGCACTTCAATCCGCTCTACAAAGTCCTGGGAAGGAAAAGCTCAGTGTAAAGCCAAGCTAGTGGGCATGAGAAGGGAAGTACAACCATGTTACAGGTGCAGAGACACTGAAGAAACTTTTCCTTGAGTTTTGCAGTCTGGCACTTTGTAAAATGTCTGTAAGCTCTCTGTTCTTTGCAATTTTTCCCCTCATGTCATCTGTGTGCAGAGCTGACTCCAAATTGCTCATAGCTGCATACTTTTATTTATTTTTTACTTTTTTCCCCCTCTCTAAGAGATTTAACAGCCTTGTTCTTTGTAAAACACATCAAAATGTCCTTGCTACTGTGATGTATCTAACGCACTTTGGGTCAAGTACTCTTAAGAAATCAGTTTTCAGTGTATGGAAATGCAGTTGGGGTGTCTCAGTGCATCCCTCACCTTTCCTGGGTGAGCTGCAGACCCCTGCCCTGGGGCAGGAGGAAGCTCTGAGCCAGAGCTGGTGGGACTCCTGTGTTGGGCAACAAGCTGTGAATGAGCAGTTGGGAGGTGCAGTTGTGAAAGCCACGAGGTGGCTGCTTGGCACACGCCACCAGAAGGATATGGAACAACCCCCTGGCATTGCAGGCCCGGGAGAGGCAGTTGCACCATTTCCTCTCCTGCAGATGGGAGAGGGAGAGGACATGGAGAGGAGTCAGGGTGCAGAGCTGCAGAGAGCACATGAGATTGTTAGGCCTGAGCTGGGAACTAGCAGTTCCCAGACTCCTTTCTCCTGCAGCACTGCTCTGAGGTCCCCATTCTTTCCCTCTTATGTCACCAGTAACTTACCTGGCTGTGTAAGGAGACCCTTCAAGGTCTTGTCATGGACTGGGCAACTGCTCGGAGGGCAAATGGGAGTGTTTGGGCTGATAGCCCTGAATCACTGAATCACAGACCGGTTTGGGTTGGAAGGGAGCTCAAAGACCACCTCATTCCAACCCCCCCACCGTGGGCAGGGACATCATCACCAGGTTGCTCCAAGCACCATCCAACCTGGCCTTGGACACTTCCAGGTACCCAGGGGCAGCCACAGCTTCTCTGAACAACCTCTGCCAGGGCCTCCCCACCCTCTCAGGGAAGAATTCCTCCCCAGTATCCCATATAACCCTGCCCTCTGCTAGTGGGAAGCCATTCCCCCTTGTCCTCTCACTCCAGCCCCTCTCCAACACTCTTGGAACCCCTTTAGGCACTGGAAGGGGCTCGAAGGTCTCCCCAGAGCCTTCTCTTCTCCAGGCTGAACATCTCCAACTCTCTCAGCCTGCAGAGCAGAGCTGCTCCAGCCCTCAGAGCGTCTTCATGGCCTCCTCTGGACTTGCTCCAACAGGTCCTTCTCACGTTGAGAGCCCCAACGGGCAGTGAAGGAGTTAAGTCTGATGCTGTCTGTGAGGGCACAAGTCGGTGCTGAGCACTCACCTCCCAGCTGAGCTGTGACAACAGGTTACTGAGCATCCCTAAGAGCTGTTTCCCTGGAAAACGAATAATATTCTTTGAGCTGATCATTACAAAGTGAAATGTGTTTCAAGAACCGACTGCAGAAGAATTTACCTGTGCCACCAGCAGTGCAGGCTTTGGGGGTGAAGATCCAGCGGGCACAATGTAATCCAAAGTACACCGGCGAATAATTCCGGGCGCTGGTCGTCGAGATAAGGGGAGTTGTGCCCCAAAGATTAACTAAGCCTCGTGGGCAGGGCTGAGATTGTAGTTCCGGGGGGATATCAGCAGGTCGCGCTCGCTGCCCAGGCAAAGGGCAGGGCTGGGAACGTCATTTTGAGTGGATCCCAGGCTGTGGGACACGCGAGCATCCTGCCTTTCTTCGTGGCTAAGTGGGAGCTGAGGAGGAATCTGGAGCTCTGCTAGTGCACAGTTCTGAGGGAAGGCTCCATCTCAGATTTGTTTTGCCTTTATCAGCATCCTTGCCAAGCCCGAGCTGGGCAGGTTTCCATAACGAGGGTGGAGGAACACAAAACACCTTTTTGCTGCCCGTGTCCTGTGTCACGGGGAGGACAAAGCTTTGGCTGGATCCTCCAAAAGCCCTTCAAGGCTTGGGGAAACAGAAGGGCACAGGGCAGATGTGGGTTGCAGCTTTAGGCACTCAGTCTGGCACCTTGTGATATGAACTTGTAAAATCAAAGGGAGAGCAGGAGAAGAATCCCTGCAGAAGTGGTGCAGAAATGAAGCAACTCTGCACGGCTGAGTTTTGCTGGCTCTTTCCCTAAAAGCCTAGTTGTGCCTATTTCTAACCCCCCCTCAGATGTTTCCAAAACTGTGTGTTTTACCAGCCTTTTATTTCCCTCCCAGAGTCAGCTGCAAATTGTACTTTCCCTTCTTCTATGCCCAGTTAATTTTTAATAGACTGAAAAGATAAAGCTGGATTTACTCACACTGTTTGCCCCAACTGCTCTGTAACCCCAAACAGAAACTGATATTTACTTGTTCTCCTCTGCTCCTGGGTGACAGCCCCAGATAAAACTGGAAGGGTTTAATGCAGAGCATCCCACATCCCTGTGCTGCTGGGAAAACTCTGATTAAATAACACACCCCTGAGGAGGTTTGTGAAACCCACCCGTGGGAGACACCAGAAAAGTGCTGGGCTGTGTCTCTGATGGGCAGGTGAAAATGGAGCTTGTAGAGGAGCAAAGCTGGGGTGTTGCTGGAGGCTCAGAGCCCTGAGCAAGGTCAGCTCAGTCTTCATTGGGGTTTGCATGGAGAGGTGAGGGCTTGATTATCATCTTCCCTTTTCAAATGTAAGCTGATAACTGTGTTAGAGCCTGGGATTTTAACCTAATGAGTCTTAGGGTGGAGTCTTTCTTTCCTGTGGGCAACAACTTTATGGCAAAAATTAATAAAATGGTCAAAACTGGAGAACACTGGGGAATTTCGCTGAGATACTTCTCCTTTCAGAGTAAAAAAAATGAAGGTAAAGTGGGTTTTTTTCTTCAACAGGTTTTCACAGCTCAGTGGCATTGACTTGCTTTCAACATCTGGTCGTATCTGCCCCTGCAGGTAGGGCTGAATATTTATATGGCTGTGCTGATTTTTCATTCACAGTAAAACTGAAGTGGTTCCTGGGGAAGGTGGGTGGGACACAGCAGGTTAAGCACCTCTCACAGGAGCGTTTTTGTAGTTTCTTAGAAGAAAAAAATCACGTTGAGACACACAGAGTCCTCACTGAAGCAGCTTCCCTGCTTCTCCAGGGCTGGAGTTGCACTAGGAAATATGTGAACCTGCAGCACTTCCAGAGCACTTTAGCCCTGGACACTCCCAGTAGCACATTGGTAGCCTTGGCCTGAGAAACCCTGTCCTATTAACCAGAGCTTGTTGTCCCAGGAAAGTCTTCAGCTGATTCACTAATGGAAAGAAATACCTCACTTGGACAGGGAGAAACCTGGGTGTGCCAAGGCAATCCTGAGGCAGGAGTCTGGGGAAAAGGAATGAGTTACTTCATCACTGTTGTTTTATGGCTTTGCTGATGGGCCCCCGGGAAGATCTGCGTTTCAGCTTTGTACAGGTTTTTTCTCCCCAGCTGCCTTAAAAAAGCAGAACCCAGCCCAAATCCTGTGACAGCACCAAAGAAATTCAGAGCAGTTTGTAGCGAGGCAGCCCTTTAATAATATGATTTTCCATGTTCAGGCACAAGTGAAATTCCTGCCTTACTGAAGAAATCTTGTGTTTGGCTGCAAGGAGAGCAGGGAAGTCCAGGAGGAGTGAGCTGCAGCAGGGCTGCTGAGCTGGGGGGATCCATCCCCTCTGCCCCCCTCCATCCCCAAGTGCTTCAGCCCTCATCCACCAGGGCATGGTGTGCGGGGTGTGGGAACAGCTTTAAAGCAGGTGTTTCACCTCCCACGTGCTGCACTCTCCTTTCCCCTCCGCTCAGTGAAAAGTCACCCAGCGATGTCACTTATTTTGTCACACAGTGACAGTGACAGGGCAATGGTGTGGCTTGGACAGAGCCAATCCCTGGATCCAGCTGACACCAGCCTGGGGTGGACTTCAGAGCCTGGTGCAGACCAGGAGAGGTGTTTCAGCTCCAGATAACCCACTGCAGATCAGCAGGACAAGGAGGGGCATCGTGCTGGTCCTGCCACACAAGGGGTTTTAAGCCCCCCTGCCCTCCCATTTGGATCCTTGTGGGATTTTCCTGGTTTACTGTTTTCCTGCTCATCAGGTGCCACACACAGAGAGAGGAAAATCTATTAGACAGCAAAGTTTTGAAGCCGTGTGTTTAGGCAGAGCATGTAGGTGAAAAAATGGCAGCAGCTACTTCTGTGTGACACTTCTAGTGTCCAGGGCTCGGCTAAACTGAGCTGGATAAAACTGCATCAGCTCAAATTCACTTTGTTAATTACCACATTTACTGGGGAGATCAAAAGGGAGAAAGGAGTAAGTGAAGTAATTTTGTGCATTTCCTCAGAAGCCCAGAAAATGAGCTTGTTTTTTTTCCTAATTCTGTTACTAATAAATACCCCGAGGGCCAAACACTCTCCGTTTCAGGTTGCACTCTGGGTTTAGAGCAGTGGAGGTGAACGTTCCATGGTGAGGTACAACGGGGAAAGCCACCAGCTTCAAGGGCACCCTTCAAACACATCACCAAAGTCATCAGCCCGTGACATCTGTGATCCTCCTCTGGCCCTCAGGAGAGCAGCCACCACAGCTGCCCTCTGCTCCTGTCCCCGGGAGGGGGGTCACCAACACACCTGGCCATGAAAAGTGTGCACCATCCCTTGTGTCACACTGGGAAAGTTCAGTTAAGAGCTTTGTGGACATCTGGGTTTCCAGGCTGCACGTGGGTTTCTCTGTGGTCTTTTCATAAACCTGTGCCTGGCTGGCACTGATGTGTGGGAGAGGGGAGGGCGGGGAAGGTGGAGGTTCCTGGCACCCCTTCGGGACAATTTCTGGGTTCCCTTTGGTTTTGCCAACTGAGATGAGGAGTTTTTACCTTGAGTGAGTTAAACACGGTAAAGACCAAATTATGTGCTGACATTTTGCATGACACCCAGAGACAAAGATCAGGGAGGTAAAGAGTGGTGCATGAAGGGTCTGTGCGAGCTGGGCAAGAGCAGTGGGTGCTTTGCTCGCCTTCTCTGCACCCACCAGGCTGCATTTCATGGGGTCACAGCCTTATTCTGGGTCTGAACAGCATCCCAAAGACTGAAGCAATGCACAAAACCAACCAATTCCTTCTCATTTTGCTTGTTGCTAACAGGATCCAAAGGTGTTTCTCTTTAATTTGCAGGAAAACTGATTGCAGAAAGGTGGCAGCAATTGGCAATTACTTGATTTTGTATTGATGGCAGGAGTGTGGAAGACACAAAGCAGGACAAGGGGGGGAAAAAGCAAGGGCAGAGTGTGTCTGATGCTGGCAGTGAAGGGTCCCTCATCGAGCAGGAGATGAGTGGAACTGTGTGGGAGGTAAGTGGGGCAGGATGGGTCTTTTCCTCACCTCACGTAGCGCTGGGAGGCACTGGGAAAGAGGGAAGATGTCTGTGAGGGAAAGGCAATTCTCTTTAGCTGTGGCTGCAGAGCCTGGATAGTGTGGGTGTCAGGAGGGGGGGGGAATCACAAAAAATACCCAAAATCACAAAAAAATACCCCAAGCACTGCAGCTCTGGAGGCTTTGCAGGGCACCCTGTGCTGTGGGAATTCCCACTGCTCTATATTTGGGGGATCACACCAGGAAAGGTGGGTGTCTTGTTTGCAAAGGGGTGAACACATAGGAAAGTGGTGAGCTACTTATATGCAAGTAACCACCACAGAACAGTCAAATTAAATGTAATTTGAGTGAGATTCAATTTAAAAGACAATGACATTAACTTCTAGCTCTAAAACTCATAAAACTCTCTAAAAGCAGTTTCCAAAATTGTAACCATGCTGAGATCTAATAAAGTTTTCGTTAAAGAGGAAGGGTTTGACTCAGCCTGTCACTGAGCAATGGGAGGGTTGCTTTCCCCTGTTATGGGAGGGATGCAAACAGCTGTAATGGTTTTCTTTCTGTTTTACCAAGTACCAAGGCATGACTGAAGTGGCTGGCAATGCTCTAAGGGCTGTGAATGCCCAGCTTATGCAAAAAAATGCTCTTTTCTCTACCACCCACCCCTTTGATGTTGAGCTTTTGGTGACCCAGGTGTGCTGAAGCTCCCACCCTGCTCTGGGGTTTGCTGCACCAGCAGAGCCCCAACACATAAACCCAACAGAAAAGATACTTCTTGTTTTCTACCAGTTAGTGCAGCCTGATATGCTTAAAAGAGCCTCGGAGTCAGAGTGAAATCCCTGGGTACGGGTGGATTGCAGCGAAGGAGAGAGGGCGGTTTGATTACCTAAATGTCAGGTTTGGGAAATATCCCGGTTTTGCAAGACTCCAGTTTAAATTCTAACATGAATTTAAGGGAAGTAAGCCCTGAGTCATAGTACTGCAGATGCCTGTTATCAGTGTCTTATTTTTCCTCTCTTTTGGCTCTTTTTTCTGATGGTGGCAAATGCCACGAGAGCCACATGAGGAGATGACGAGCTGTAACTCCCTGTGCCAGCAAACCTTCCCTGAGTTGTGTTGTCCATATTTCCTAGAGGCTGCAGAGCATGTAAAAGGGGGCCTGAATTAGATAAAAAAATCTGTCTGTGGGGATAACAACTTATTGCTTCTGTTAATTATGCCTACAAAAATAATAATTTGGATGAACTAGAGGGCACTGTGGTGTCCCAAGGCATCCATTCCATCTGCGCCCCCCTTCTCTGATAACACCTTGGACCTCCAAACAAATAGGAACAAGTTTAACACCCAAAAGTCTTCTTTAAATAACTTTTTCAAAGGAAATGTTGTTAGCATATAATGGATTCCTGAAATGCAGCATCCAGCTGGTGTGATGGGCTCTGGGAGGAAGGATGGTAATGAAACCCAATTTAACTAATGACTGTAGTTTAGAGAGAGACTTTACTGCAGAGTTTCACAGGAAATAGTTTAGAAACACTCTGCCTGTGGAAAAGAGGAGGGTTGTGGTTCTTCAAAAAAACCCCTTGCTTCAACCTGCAGAAACACACAGTGGGTTTTATCAGTTAATGTGAGCAAGGGAAGGTGCTGTGTGTGACCGTGGCACTGCACTTGTCTCTCCTGTGCTGCTCTGGATGAGGCAGAGCTGCCCCAGCGGGATGTCCCACAGGATGTCCCTCCAGACCCAGCAAGGGGCCATTTGTGACTCTCTGTACCCCTCTGTTAATTCAGTCCATCATCAGCTCAAAATCCTGCCGTTTCCTGGGCAGATCTGGCTGTTGGCTCTTGCAGAGAGAACTTCCTTTTGGGTCCTGGGTCCCTGTCAGCGTGGCAGGGAAGAATTGCACAGCCATGTGTCCTGCTGTGGTGCAGCTGCAATATACTGGATATCTAATTGTGAAAACACATAAAAATAAGTGATACAGCTGGTGTGGTGACTGCTACTCTTTTGTGTTCGGCAGGTTTTTCTTTTACCTTATAAGAGGAGCTGCTGATGGATTTTAAAAAGGCTGCAGACAGAA
Source organism: Oxyruncus cristatus (assembly GCA_013399855.1). Classification (NCBI taxonomy): domain Eukaryota; kingdom Metazoa; phylum Chordata; class Aves; order Passeriformes; family Cotingidae; genus Oxyruncus; species Oxyruncus cristatus. Next base: position 787,131 of record VXAY01002873.1, on the reverse strand, counting down.
ATGTGGGGCAGGAGTTGAGCTGGTTTTGCTGATAAGCAAAGGCAGATGGCACCTCTCCCCCTCAACTTTGGGCCTGTCCTCACTAAAACACAGCCTGTGTGGGGGTGGCCTCTTGGCAGGTCTCTGAAAGGAAACCATATAATCATAAACCACTGTCTAGCCTGAAGTGCTGTAAGTGTTTAAGCTATCACGTTTCCACGGCTCAGTCAAGGGTATTTTTAGTGTTGGTGGAGAAAGTTGCTGACTCTGGGTCATGTATTCCCTCCTGAAATTTGTGGTCCTGATTCAGGGAAAATTAACCATTTGTTTAAATGTTTGTTATGGTGAAGCTTCTCTCCCATTCTCTGCCCAAGCCTTTCCATGGACTGGAGGCATGAAGGCAGAAGACCAGCTTGCGCTGACACTCAAAGTAGTAAAGTCTGACACTGCTGAAATGTGGACATGTGTCTAAATATCATTTCTCTTACATACTTCCATTGCACACTCCTGCTTTTCCCAGCATGGAGGCAAACAGCAAGGAGCTGCTTCCATAGGCAATGCCTTGGCTGAGGCTGTTCATGGCTCAAGAGCTTGGTTTTATTTGTTTTTAACAACAGTCTCTCGGTGAGGTAATGATGGAAAGGCTTCATTAAGCTGGCACTCACATGGCAAAGAGCCAGAATTTGGAATTTTAGGTGGTATTTGCTCTCCCATCTGCATGTTTGGTGACTAATTGCTCCGTGGCCACGGCTGATGGTCTCCATCACGACACTGTGGTCCCTCAGGGCTGTGTGGAGGAGATCTGTGCACTGGGTGAGGGGGCTGAACCCACGGGAGGGAGAGACAGCAGGGACACCACCTCGGCCAGCACCACGGGCCAAGGGCTCAGCCTGCTTTTCCATGCATGTCATGGAGGAGCAAACTTCCAGGGGACACCTGGGGTGGGTCGTTGGGTGGTGGAGAAGAGCTCTCCTGCACGCAGCCAAGGAGGGACTGGCTGGAGGGTTTGCCTCTGGCAGGTTGGAGGTGGGTGCTGATGGTTTGACAGCATGTGGGAGGTGGCCAGTGCAGGGATGAGCTGTGAAGAGCCTGGAGATGGAGATGAATTGACATGTTTGGCATAGTGAAGGGGGAGCCATGGAGAGAGGGGTGATTGTGGTGGTGCTGACAAGCCAGAAAATGAGCCCAGGCTCCTCTGAGTGAGGAGACATCAAAACCATAAACAGTGGAGCCAGAGAGGATTATTAAATTCACCCAAATTCTGGTTTAATTAGAAATTAATTCTAGAGAAACCATCCTATTTAATTTTAACCTGCCAGTGGGTATTCAGAAGCAACTCCTTCTTCAAGGCAACCAACCTCAGAGCTGAGGACATGAGCAGGGTCTCCCTGGATGCATTTGAGGGGGCACAGTTGCTTCTTAATACCTTAAATGCCCCTTCAGTGGTATCAGGCCCCTGCTGCTGAAAAGGTACAGGTTTGATAACTACACTGCACCATTAAGAGAAGGTTTGCAAATAACTCCTCCTTGTGCCATTAAACTCACCGTTCATTCCCTGTGTTTTTATTACTTTTGTGCTGATAACTTTCCTGTATGGCTTCTCTCTGAAAACATTCCTTCCTGCTAAGAATTTCTTTCCACTGGTGCATGAGGATTAATTAAAACATCCCTAGGATTTGGTGCTTTGATGTAATGAGTGCTAGGGCAGCTTTTTTCCTTTTTTTTTTTTTTCCCTTTTAAGAAATAATCAAGTGTCTGCAGGTAGTCTGCATGTTCCTGCAGCTCTGATCAGAGATTCCTTCTTGTTTGCAAGGTCCTTCTTGGATGCGCAGCTGTGGATTAGTTCGTTGTGTTGTGAAATGGGGGAGACCTGTGGCTCTGGAAAACCACGTGGACTAATGGTTTATTGGGGAAACCAGGAGTGCTGTGTCTCAGGCTGTGGTTACCCAGCTCTGGAGCTGGATGATGCCTCTGTTTTGCTTGCTTGCTCCTCAGAAGTGTAGACCATATCCCACCAAGAGCTGTGAGATGTGTCCAGCTCACACAGGGCTGAGGATCCCCAAAACCTGCTGCAGTGGGGAGGATGCCCTGGGCTGTTTTGGCTGCCTGGTGGGTGCTCTTTGGGCAGCAGGGGGTGCTTGGCCCTTCTCCAGCATTTCTGACCCACACACACCCAGACCAGTGGTGTTGGATCTCCCTCATTTGCCCCTGGGTGCTGTGCAAAGCTGTTGCTGAGCTGCTCTGGATACCCAGGCTAAAAAGATGTTTAATTTTAATTCTTGCTGGAAGCAAAGTTTTCTGCTGCCCAATTTCCTTCTAGTCATGGCTGATGCTGGGTTTATCATTCCTGGTCCCCAGAGCACCGTTTGCTCCACTGGTCATTTCTGACTTGGCTGAGAACTGCTCTGGGGCTTGTTGTGCTTTCCTCTGTGCTGCACAATTGGAAAGACACAGTCAGGAGAAAATGATTTCTCTTGTCCAGGGCAACACATGATGGGTGCAGCTTGTCTGAAGTCTCGAAGGCTCCCCTGGGCAGGCTCCAGCAGAGGGTGCAGTGGCTTTTAGGAAAGGTTGTCTTCCTCCCTCACTTCTCCTTATTCTATTTTTTTAAGGGAAAAAGAGAGCCCTTCTGCTGTCTGAAGACTCAAGTTGTTTAATTCCCACATCAAAAACAATCTCTACTCAGTTTTAGGCAGAAGTAAAGCAGTGTTCTAGTTCATTCAACAAGCTCTCTGAGATCCAACTGTGTGACCCCTTTGTCAACAGACAACAGATGGGAGAATTACAAGTGTGCTTTTATATTTCATTTTATGTGTTTTTATGGAGCCTTTATGTATTCATTGTGCTGGGGCAGTTAAAATTTCGTGCTACTTTTTTGGGGAGTGCTGTTCCCGGTGTTTGCAGTGAGGGAAGGACACTGCTCCCCTCCTGTTAGCAGTTCTCTGTATCACAGATGCCACGGGAGAGCAAAACCCGGCGGATCATCTGAACCTTTAGGCTCCTGCTTTCAGGATGCACATACTGGGGAAACCTGGCTGCCCTTGAAATCAAGCAGGAACCCTTCCCTAGTGCTCAGTGTCTCCTCCTTCCAGTGCCTACAGAGACTGGCACGAGCTTTTTTTCCTTGGAATAACGAGCTTTATGTGGTGTCTGTGCAATACTCACAGTTGGACAGGAGGAACTTGACAGCTCAGTGATGGAGCCCTTCTTTGGGGTACTGGTTATGATTCTTGTCTCAAGCAGTTGTGAGTGATTCCTCTTGCCACCAAGGGTCAGCCAAACCATGCTGGAGAATTGCTGGGGGAGTCAAGCTTAGGTCAGAAAAGTCTGGTTTGGTGCTTTTTATTAAAAAAAAAAAAAAAAATTAAAAAGAAAGAACAACCCCCCTCGAACACTGGTCCTGTGAGGGACCAGCAGGCATTTTGCCCCTGGTCAGGCAGGACCAGTGTGGTGAGAGCTGGGCAGCCTCACCACACACTTGCCCAGGCTCGGTGCTGCCCCTGAGTGCCTGTGCCTGGGGAGAAGGGGCAGAGGATAATTTCACCAGATTACAGAGCAGGGTTTGATGCTGCAGGCTGAGCTGATCAAGGCCTTGACATTCTCATGGCAATGAGCTGCTGTGCCAAGTTGCCCCACTGCCGAGCACCAAGTGCCCCAGAAGGTCCCCGACCCCTCTGCAGCGGTGTGGGGGTTCATTTATTTTACAGTGCCAGTTCTGACTGACAGGAATTGGCATGGCCATAATGAGGACTGCTGCAGAAACGATCTGTGGGTTTGCAAAATCTGCCCTTTGAACCCCCAACATGCAAACTGTGCATCTCCAGTGGGATGGGGCTTTTGTGGGCTCTTTAAGACCAGGAACGTTGCAACTCGGTGCAGCCTAATTGGATTCAGCCTCTTAATTCAAGTCTATGTTCTCTTCATAATGAGCTACAGATCTTACAGAGATTATTGTGGGATATCAGTGAGTGTGTTGTGAGCAATGCACCAAATTTATTCTTCTTGCAAAGGAAGAGAGAGCCAAGGCCTCGACAATGCTGCTGGTGCACCCAGGCAGAGCCCCCCTCCCTGCCTGGCTGCTCCAACAGCTGTGTGCATTGATCTAATGAGGGCCAAAAAGTGATCTAATTCCTGCAGGAGCCACACTGAGCAATTCAGTTTCCATACTCAGACCTGCTGCTCCCTCTGAAATCTTAGGGCCATGCCAAGGACCGTGATATAGCCTGGCTACAGCCTGGGACCACGTGCTCTCCTGCTTGTGGCCGTTTGATTCACCTGTTTGCCTTGAGCTGTCTCTAGACATCACTAAATGTCTTGCTAATGTGTTTGAAAAGCCTCCTGTTTCTTTAAATTCCCTCCCTTCGACGTGACATTTCTTCGTGTCCGTATGTGTCAACGGGATCCTTGTTGTTACACCAGGCTTGGAAAAGTTTCCACTGAACCTGCTCAGGTGTGTTGGGCTCGGATGATTCGGCTGCAAGTAAGAGGCACAAATTCAGCAGCTCCTTGACACTGTTGCCCGCTGAAGAAAGAGAAATTGAGTAATTCCCACTTCCTCCTTTCCTTCCTGAGGAATGGGGTGAGAAACCGGGTGAACTTCCAACGTCTCTCAAAGAGGAAAGCAGCCAGATGCTGGTCAGTGTTCCATCTTCCCCATTACTTGTGCTGTGAGTCAGAGCTGACACAGGTGAAGGGGTGACATTTTCATTTCTGAAGGTCATTTCTCGGTGGAAGTGCTGTGAGCCCCCATTTGATGTTGGGGACGCCCTGGAATGCAATAGCAGATGATCTCTGTGGGAGAGTGGTGTCAGGGCAGGTTGGGATGAATTGTCAGGGAGGGCAAGATGAGATTATTTCACCCATTCCTTAAATTAAATCATAGAATGGTTTGGGTTGAAGGGACCTTAAAACCCCTCTTGTTCCAATCCTCCCCTGCCCTGGGCAGGGACACCTTCCACCAGCCCAGGTTGCTCCAAGCCTCATCCAACCTGGCCTTGGACACTTCCAGGGATGGGGCAGCCACAGCTTCTCTGGGCAACCTGTGCCAGGGCCTCCCCACCCTCACAGGGAAGGATTTCTTCCTAAATATCTAATCTAAAGCTGCCCTCTGGCAGTTGAAAGCCATTCCCTGTGCCTCCCTCCTGTGGCCCTTGGTTCAGCTCCGCTCTGGGGGAGGGAACTCAGTGACTCTGTTTCAGTAAATAACTACGAGATGCTCTGTGTGCTTTGAGCTTCCACAGTATTTCCCATGGAAAAAAAGAACCAAACCCAGTATGAATGCGCCTGAGAAACCTTCCTGTGACGTTTCACACCCTCTTGAGCAAACTCTAAATCTTACTCAGACATGGGGGGAAGAGGAGGGGCGTTGCTAAGGCTCTTCTGCAACGAACAGGAGGTGTGAGCTTGCCCCAGGCAAGCCCACTGCTCTGCTCTGCTGATAAACAGTCCTGGAAAACCCTCAGCCAGCTCTTCCTGGTAATTAATAGGTGGCTGGTTAGTTGGAGTCCATGGTGGGTGTTTCCATCGGGTAATTAGTCCATTAGGGTATTTCCCTAATGACCAAAGCAAGCTAAAGCCCTGGTGTGCAAGCTGAGCTGCGTCCTGTGCTCTGCATCCCTTCAGGGAACTGAGCCTTGCTCCCCCAGCTCCCTGTGCCTCCTGGCAACAAGTTCCAATCCTAACCTAGCTGTACATATATATATATATATTCTTCAAAAACCATGAGGCAATATTTTCCTACTGAAAAGTTACTCCACCCCTCACTTCCAGCGAGCCTTCATTTTCATTCTCCCTGAGAAAAAGTACATCTTGTTTTAGCTTTGTCCTGGTCTTTTTTTTTTTTTTTTTTTGCATTTGCAGTTAATTTCCTACTTCAAAGAAAACCAGAAAAGTCTTTGATTTACTAGATCGGCTAAATTCAATATCTTTCCCAGAAACAGTGGCTCAGTGTTTCCTAACAATAAGTTCAAGCGTCTGAATGATATAACTTCCTCACTTGTGACACTCTTCAAAAATCAGCACGTTGCATCCAGTCAGTTTGGGCTCCTTCATATCCCCGTGGCATGCTTGGCATAAATTTTATCCCCTTTTTAAACAATAGCTGTGTTTGCCACACGGGGTCCTAAAGCTGCAAGGTCTGATTCGTGATACGAATAACACGCACAGTTGGATACCTACATTAAGTATGGATGATGAGGTCACTTCCAGTAAAATCCTGAAATGCAGTAATGTGAAAAACATCTGGTTGTTGTGCGTTTGATTTAAAGTTGGAAGCCTTGGACAAAGGGACCATACATTTATTAATAGAGTTCTCTGCTTTATGGAGGTTTCCGTGCAATTTACTCGTTAGGCTTCAAAAGCAGGAAATTATACCACCTCTTGATTGAAATTAGCTTGTTAGACATCAAAAGAAGGAAAACATATGATCTCTTGGTGGAAATTAGTTATTGCATTGGTTGTTTTTTATTTTAAATCTGAATTTAACATAGTAATTTCCTCCTATGAACCCTCCACTGATGCAATATGTCTGTGTTTGTTTATGTACGCATGTGCCAAAAAAATACTAAAAAAATGGGGGGAAAATATTTGGAATTCTGGGAGCTGGCCACCCTCAGCCATGCTGATGCCTTAGCTGGAGGTGCTGGTGCATGTACAAGGGGAAGCCCAGAGCAGGGCTGCAATGGCACAGTCCTGTGGCCTTTGCCAAATGTTTAAAGCCACATGGGGTGGATAAATGTTCTGTTCTCCAGAACAAAGGGAAGAAGGGATGGAGCACCATCTCTCTGTCACTTGTCTCCTGGATTAGTGCCTGACATCCCCTCTGTGCCCTGGGCAGGGCTCTTGAGGGGCTCAGCCCAGCGCTCTGGGAGGTTGTGTCTGTGTCCCCCCCCTTACCCCCAGCAAAAATGCACAAAAAAAAGCTGTGGTAACCATGGAAATCCTGCTGTTTAGCAAATTGGAGAGAGGCAAAACTCAACAGGGATGGCCAAGGGGATGAATTAGAGCTGCCCCTTGGCAAACACGGCAGAGAAACCAGAGGGTTTTGTTTTGTTTTTGGGCTTTTTTTTTAAAAAAGCACGTACACATATAATGTTTCTAATTTTTCATTCACTGCTGACTGTCGGCTCTGAGAAGCGGAAAATATTGGCAGAGGCGCTGCAACTTCTGCCACGTTTCACTTGAAGTCCCGTCTCCCCTCACCCCGTGGCCTCTCCTTGCTCCCTGGGTGTCCTTCTGCACCCTCCATCTCTCGGGAACGCGCTCCTGACGTCCCCAAACTCACGTGCCCTCAGGTGAGATCCCCAGGTAGGCAGGAAAAGCTGCTGGAAATGCTGCCAAGCACCAAACCGACACACAGAGAGGCTGACAGGGCGTGACCTGTTCACTTGCCCACCACCTCTCTCTCTATACATAAATCTTTGTGTTTGACCTCTCTGTTTGTCTCCTGTTGTGCCCAGTTCCTCACAAATGCCCGGTGCTGGTGGCTTTTTGGTCACTTTTCAAACGTGGAAGCTGAGTTGGCAGATGAGCTCTAGACTGGGAAAACCCAAGACGCGTAGATTGCAAAATATTAATATTTCTGAAATTGTTTTGTGCTATAGTCTCCCTGATGCTGCCTGAAGGTGCATTTGTTCCTGTATTTTATTTGTTCCTGTATTTTATTTGCCACTGCTGAGAATTTTTCTGTGTTAATCCTTAGTTCCTTATAAATTTTTATATAGCCACAGAGACAATTATGATTTTAGTCCCTGTAACCTCTGCTGGAGAGAAACACGGATGGCAAAGTGATACATCTCTGCAGCAGTCACTGCGTTGTCCTTAGAAATGTGGGCAGCCAACCAAGTAGAATTTAAGCAGTTTATTCAGGGGGAAAAAAAAGGTGATTTTGTTCTTCCCTCAGGCTGTCTTTTGGGGATGCAGATACACAAATCCTTTGGCTCGGGCACAGTGGGGATAAATACGACCAGTGGGGATAAACAGGACTAGTTTCCACTTGATGTGCAGCTCCTCAGGAGTTTTTGGAAACCTTTTTCTGCCCACTCATTTTTAACCCCTTCTGTCCTGGCTGCTCCTCTTTTGGGTCCAGCAGTGTTTCAAACCATGGTTGGCTACACCCCCGTGCGTGGGCTGGGGAAGTGGCTGAGGAAATGTGTCCCCCTGGATGTGCAGACGGTTACAAAGGACCAGCCACTGGAAAATATCCTTCTCGTGGAGCCGTCTGTCTACAGCCTGACTCATCTAAAGGCTGGCTTAGAAGACGAGTCACCTCTGGTGTTTAAAAAACTAGGTTAGCCCCATGTGTAAATATCCTTTTCCAGGAGCCCATTACTGTATCCAGCAGGCATGTTCTGCTGAGCCCACAGAGGGTCAGTTCCCAGGAAAGCACAACCAAGGCACGACAACCCCCCGGTACAGAACATCTGCTCGGCGTTGTCACGTGATTTATGGGAACATGTTGCAAACGTACATAAATATATATATATATATATATGAAAGAATAATACCTTACCACTGATCTAAAATCCCATTTAGTGCTCTGATGCCAACAAATGTCTTTCTTACACTTCACAAATCACTCGCTGTCCAAACTCCTGCGTGGCATATTTGCATAATAAAATAAGAAGAAAACAGCAACTCCATTGATTTTGCAAAACCAACTGCACTTAATTTTTCTGTATGAAAATATCATGGAGGGATTTATATGTGATATTTCTTTATTCCTACAGTTACTCAAGACTAAGGTACTTAGTGGGAGTATGGTTCAGCTTTGGACTGTCTGGAATCATCTATATTCAGGTAATACCAATGAAGGTCTCTAATTGTTTAAGAGCTTACAGGGTTTATAACATTAGCTCAAATTCCTCACATTAGGTTCTTCATTTGGTCTTTATTCTAAAGAAGAGGTGGTAGCCTTTGGAAGAAGGGGAAATGTGGGTTTTTTCTAGATAAAGAGAAATCTGAGCTATGACTTGGCAGGAAATTTTCTTGAGGACTTTCTTGTGGACTAGATTTCATTATTTTTATGCATTTGAGTTTGCTTCCCCTCACTGTGCCTTTCTTTTCTCCTCTTCCTTTAAATGGGAAAGACTTTTCTTCCTCCTTTTCTGCTTTTTACAGTCCAAACAGAACAGGAGGCAACAGAACTGGGGACTAACATTAGTGCCAGACTTTTCCCAGTGGGCAGACGAAACGGGAAAGTCAAATTCTAACTGGAAAAGAATGAAAAATCCTCCGTGAAGATGCCCAGGGGCCTGAGGCAGGGCTTGGGCCAGACACTGAGCTGCCATCAGTGCGTGTGGATCCATGAGCATCTCCACTCGTGGTGTTGCTGGCTCGTTAGTGCTGGGATTACGCCGGGATTTACAGTCTGGTGAGCTCTTGGCAGGGAGTACAGGCTTGGCTGGTGCTCGCAGGTGACAATTTGATGGAGTAGGTTAATTCCAGATGTTTGTAGCAAGAAGCAGCTGTGGTGTTTTCCCCTCTCACCCCTCATGCTGACCGGGGTGAGTTCATCCCCCCAGAGCTGCAGCCTCGGGTCCCCTCCACACCTTCTCTGGCAGCTGGGAACGCAAAGGAGCCCTGGACAGCAGTGAGGAGCCTTCTGTAGGTAACAGGGTGGGATGAATCACAGCCTGTGGTTGTGTCAGACTCTGCAATATGGTTCTCATTTGCTGAACTAAGGCTTTTATGGGACAATAGTGCGCTGTGTGCTACGCAGAAGGCAGGGGAGCTGAAGGATAGCAGGAAAGCCAGAGCAAGGAGAAATAAATGGCCCATGGCAGATACGGGCCCTGCTGCTTTCCCTGATTTATGCCTGAAATTCAGTCACTTAAATGGCATTGGACTCACCCTCCCACTAAAATCAGCATTGCCCCACATCCTGCTTTGTTCCCTTAGGTTGCTTAGAGCCTTCTAACCTTTAGGGAAGGCAAATATTTAATTAATCATCGTTAAAAAATAATAATTGGCAATTATTTGATGGAGCTGTTGATTAATCCATTAGCCAGGGTATATCAGACTCTTCCTGCTACGATCCGGGGCCTTTGCCTGGTGGGGGTTATCAGCCCTGTTTCCAGTGCTGGGTATGTGCTGAGGTGTGGTGCAAATCTGGGGGGGCTGTGGTCGGGGCCCCCCCAGGGCTACCACCCCTGGTGACAGTGGTCCCCATTTCCAGGCTGTCCCCAGGCCATGGAGCAATCACAGCCACCACAGGACTCCCCACACACGGGTGCTCTGACTCAAGGGCTCGTAGGGCCCTTTTTTTGCACTGACTATTTTGGCCTAGAGCAGTATAAACTCACTGGACAATGAATAACCACTGTGACAAGTGTCAAAGCTAAACATTTGCACTGCTTCCTACTTCCAACTCTCTCCTTTTTCACTCGAGTTTTCTGTCCTTCCAACCCACCTCACTCCCCAGACCAGAGCCATTCCTGGGGGGGGTGCCGTGTTTTCTGGACCAATTGTGTCACTCGCTGGAAAAGAATTGTGTGGTTTTGTGCTTCATGGGGAGGAATAAGGTGACACTGGTGGTTTCCACCATCCTTGTCTGCAGCCCAGAAGAAAGCTGGAGTCGGGGTCTGAGTTCTTTGCTCTCCATCACTGTGGGAGGAAGAGGAGGAGGAGGAGGAGCAACCTGAGGTGACAGGAGGGAGCAACTGGGAGGCAGGAGGTGGCAGGTCTGGTGGGGCAGGCTTGGGATGCACAGGACTCCAGAGAAAGGAGCCATGCTGTCATATTAGCACGGGGGATCCCAATTTTTCAGGTTTCTGGGGCTTTGGTGAGATTTCCTTCATGTCAATTTGCTGTAAGGAACAATCTCCATGAAGGGCATCTCTCCAGGGCATCGGGGAAGGGAACAGGGAGCACGGGCCAGGGAAGGGGATGGAGAAATGAACCCACCTCCCACATGGGGAGAGGAGGAGGAGAGCTTTGGGGGATAGGTTTCTCCAAATTTCCTTGGGGGAATCGTGAGGCACCCCAATTCTGAGTGCCCAGCAAATGTGTGCTGATGTGCTGGGAGAGAGAGAGACAGGCCTTGTTTTGGAGAGAGCTACAGGTCTTCTCCTAGGGCCAAGGATGTCATAGCAGTGGAGAAAACAGGAAATAAATCATCACTGGGAACTGTGTGAGCAGCAACGAGAGCTGAGTCAGCACTTGTGGGCTCCCTGCTGCACAGACACATCTTGTAGTGGTTTTTGTCTGGGGGAGTTTGGAGAGCTGGTTCCAAGCAATGCCGGCCATGGAGGACTCCCATGGCTGACCTGAATCTGGGAAAGGTTTAGCCTCCAGCTGCTTTTCAAATGGATGTGATGTCAGCAGTCTTCTGCAAAAAACTAGTGGGTTTGACTTAAAATGAGGCACTGGTGTCTCTGAGGAAGAATCTGCGTGTTCTTTGAGAGCACATGGTTGTGCTGTTTTGCAACCCAAGTTCTTTGCTTGGGGTTTTTGCTGAGTTGCTCTGTTTTCTGCTTCACTCATTTGTGGTACGTTGCTGTGAAAGTGGTGCTGATGGTGAAGCTGTTTTTACACCAGGCAGAGCATCTCCACCCACAACAGCTCTGCAGCACAAAGGGGTGAGCAAGGGCCGACTTTCTGGTTTATCTGGCAAGTGCCTGCTGCTGGTTCTGGGCCTGCACTCAGCAGCAGTTTCCAGGGGCATTTTCCAGCCTTTCCTGGTGCTTTGGGTGTGCAGATCAGGCACCTCATACCTGATCACTGAGGGTCCTGTAAGCTCCAACCCAGGCTGTGGGCTGGACCCTGCACAGGTCAGCACTGAACCCATAACCAAGGAATAAAGCTCCAGGAGTCAAACATTTCATCCTGTCAACCTGGGGGAGATTTGCCCAGATGACTTACATTAATTTTAATGGAAAGTGTGTGTGGAAACCACAAGCTTAAACCAAGAAGATTATGTCGAAAGAGCAGACTTCATATTCATAAATCCAAATGACAGACTTCAAGTGGGTTTTTCTGCTCACTGCAAAGAGCCCATCACTGTTTTCAGCTCCTCGAAGCTGACACAATGCCCAGCCTTCATGGGGATCAAGTTTTGGAATGGTTTTTGTAATTCAAAGGATAAAGGAAGAAATCTCCCCAAGTAGGGTCATGTTAATAAGCAGTTGCACTAAAAAAGCAGCTCTCAGAGACTTCAGCACAAGTTTTGGCTTGGCATCTCACTGCAGTCTCTGTGCCAGGGTGGGATGAGCTGCTGAATAACATTTCCTTGTGGTGGTGTGGTTGGGAGCATGGCAAAGGATGTTGCATCAGTCCAGCCCCCCTGCCCATCCCAGCACGGAGACTGGCACCTTCCATGGAAGAAACAGCCTTTCCTGACCAACTGCACTTTCAAAACTCTATCCATTAACTGAGATGAAAGGAGGGGAAAATACAACCAACAGGAATCTCCACTATGGATACTAATAATTTTTCTGAGGATAATTTAGCTTGGTAAAGTACCCCCCGAGCTTGTGTGGACATGGGGGTCTGAGACAAATCCAACACAGCAACAACAAACTGATCAAAATGCAGTTGAAGAAGGGTGTGAAATTTAATGCATTGCAACGGGTTGAGAAAACCATGGCGTGTCTTTGGGCAAGCAGAAAGGAAAGGAGCTGGCTGCCAGGCTTGGGACTGAAATCCCACTGCATCCTGTGCCTGGGAGAGCCCTTCGGCACCCAGCTCCCAGCCTTCTCCATTAGCCACGCAAGGACCATCACCACAGGGCTCTCCTTGCTTAGGTGGAAGAGGCAGCCAGATGGTTTCCCTCTTTTTCACCCGGAGCTGATCCCAGAGAGCCTTCTACCTGCTTGTTTTCCCCAAAGGCAGCCTGACCTCGGTGTCTGCTGGAGTTCATTGCTGGCTCCCTGGGGCTGGCAGTGCCAGCACAAAAGGTGCACTGTCTAATGCCACCAAACCTGGGGAGAACCTCACGGCCTGGGATTGTCAAACCCCACTGGCTGCATGGGGGTCTGGGACTTGTCTCCCCTCTGCAGGTCCTAAAAAGCCCGTGCAATGCTGTGCCTTGTGCCTGGTGTTCCAGTGGCAGCGCTGCGGGGCTGAGAGCAGCTCCCAACCCCGGTTTGGATGGGGACCTCCTCATGAGCCATCAGGTGTGAGCCCTGTTTCTGGGAAAGGAAGAGAAAACCCTCCCTGCAAAACCTGCTTCAGGAGGGGGAAAGAAAAAGCTTTTCAGCCAGGAAACAGTAGCCATTGCTAATGAACAGGGAGCAACTTGTCATTAGGTTCTTGTCAATGACTGACATGTTTGTGGCTCCGGACATCTGGAAGGGATTTAGCAGAAAGGTCTGGTTCCTGTGACACTGCTAATCTCCCTGGCTGGTGGATTCAAAGGGAATGAGGGAGAAGGAGAAAAGAAAACTGAAGATCCAAGGACTGATTCTTGCCACATGTGAAATACATAAAGGACCTGCTCAGGAAAAAGGGGTAAACAACCCCATTCTGCAGTATCAACCGCTTTCTCTTGCTGTTTCCTTCCCCTGTTATTTGTTGGAGTTGAGCACAATGTGCTGAAAGCAAAACACCCTCAGACCTGCAGGGTCTGGGTTTCTGCAGCGTGGTGGAGGCTCAGGGAGCCTCCCCTCCCTGGCTCCCCATCCACCTTCCCCCCTTGGACTGTGAGTTTGGGGCTCAGAGGTGGGGAGCAGAGCTTGAACCAAACTCCAGGCCACCACCTGGTACAAACTCTCACCCAGGTTTTGTGAGTGCAGTTGAGGGTCAGCCTGGAACCCTGCCTTTGGCCCAGCAGCCTCGTGCATCTGCTCAGCAGCACAACCCAAGCAGAGCCCATATGTGAGCTGAGACAAACGTGGGAGTCCTCCCACCACTGCAGACCTGGGGGAGAGACAAGGGAACCCAGAGGTTTCAACTCTTGGATTCATTCTGGTGTGATGCAAGAAAGAAGAGTAATGGAAAAAAACTGGCAGGGAAAGAGAGATTTCCCAAAGCCAAATCTGGTGGTTGGGGCTCCCCTGGTCTGAGGAAGACCCGAGCTCCCCTCCTGGGAACTACTTGGCTGCAGGTAAATGAGCTGCTCTGGGTTAGTCATGAAACCACTCAATCTCCCAGAAAACTCCTCACCTAAAGGCTGGTTCAAAGGGACATGATCTGCCTTTCCAACCCCCTTGGCTATCAGGTTCTTCTGGGAGCGACCCAAATTTCGTCTTGCCCAAGGTTTGGGAAACCTCCCAGCTGAAAATGCAGCACACAAAGTCTTGGGTTTGTCCCTCCCCTTGGTTCAGCCCTGCCCAAGATAACCTCATGATGCTGCTATACATTGTGTACTGATGAGCAACGTGTTTGAAGTTGTCTCACTCAACATGACACAATATTTGGACTATTATCCTAAACATGGCATGCCTAAAATATGCCATTGGATGCCTCATGGTTTCGAGATGGTCTTTTTTTAGTACCATACAGGCTAAAATAATGAGGGTCTATCTGGGACCCATGAGCTCAGACCTTGGTAGGAATCACATACAATTCCTAATTTGGACAATTCCTGATCCAAACAGTCACTGGAGGAAAATGGCCAGGGAATTCCCTGGTTCTGCAGTTTAAAGCGTAAATCACCAAAGGCCACTGAAAGCTAATGAGCAAACCAAAGATACCTCAACAACATAAAAAATTATTCCCAGCAGTAATCAGCTCAGAAGGCCTTTAAATGACCTTTTAAAAATCTTTTATCATATTCTTTTTTTTTTTTTGCTTTTGAAAAGAGTTTTTGTTTTCAGGGAGTTGGACAATTGGATTTTGACAAGTTCTGAAAACTCAGAGCAACAGGTGCCCGGAGTCAGTGCTGGAAATTTAACACTGGCAGCCCTGCTGTGCTCTGGACCAAGTCTTGGTGAGTGTTTGTGGGTGTGCCTTTGCACATCATGTCCCTAAAGCCCTGCAGGTTATTCCCAGCCAGCTCCAGGCAGAAGGAGAAGCTCATTCCATCTTCTACCTACCTGGCCTGGCCTCTAGAAAAAAAGGAGAGTTTGGGATCCAACAACCATGACCTCATCCAGGGAGTTTCACGTTCCTGAAAGGATTAGGACCATATGACTGGAAAGCCTGTCTTATAAATGTTTGTTCCTGCTTGTGGCCGAGGCATCTCTCCTGCAGCAGCTGGAGGAGGAAGGGTTTTCTCCCCTCTTCTCCCGGATCCTGCTGTAAATTAGCCCATCCCTGTGCTATAATAAAAGAAGTAAATGTGCCCCATTGCCAGCTTGGGAGTCAGAGAGTGATGAGGGTGGGTAGTGCCAAACCATTGGGAAAAGCAGACCTAGAAGAATTAAAAACTAATAATGAAGAAATTAGTCGATTTTGATTGTGTTACAACTGCCAGACTAATCCTGCTGGAATCCTCCCAGGCCAGAGCACCGCTGACTCTCTTTCTCAGTTGCTGGCAACTCTGCTTTTTAAGAGTAGTGGTGGAAACTACTTTGATTTTAAGAAACTCTTTATTTGTAGTGAGGTTTTGCTTCATTTGGATTCCAGATTTCCAGGCGCTTGGGGCTAATGGGAATACAAACTCCCATTGTATCACACCAAAGAAATCACTTCTCTGCTTCTTCCTGTAAATGCCCAAAGCTGAGTTTCTGTTGACCCTGCTTGAGTGGGAAGCACCAACAAAACCAGAGCTCAGTTTGCCTAAAGAAGAGGAACTGGATTTAGCCCAAGATATCTTGCTTTACAGCGTGCTGTGTCTCCTATAAAAATCCATGTCTCCAGCTTCTCTCTGCTCTGCCCGTGCCAAAGTCCTGGTGCATGTTCAGACATCCTCTCTGAGACCTATTCCCTGCACCTCCCGTAAAAAGCACTAACCCTGCGTGCCTGTGAGCCTCAGAAATGTGTGTGTGCTTCGCGGGGTGAAACAGCGTGTGCCTGCTCCAAATATTGACTGAGACCTCAACAAAATGCTGCTCCTCATATTTTATGGAAAATAAGCGACGTGGACCTGGCTGGTTGTGGAGGTGTTTTATCCAGGAACATGTGTCTGTACATTGAACTTGCATAAGGAAGGCAATGATTTTCCATTCCACCCTCCTACCGCATATTGCAACATTCGTTCTCGGCAGTGGTGAGGAAATGGATGCAAACCATTCCAGCTCTGCCTGGCCCTTTATCAAGGAGCCTCTACAAGTGCTGTAGATAATATTACTAAATCATTCCCTCCGAAAAACAATCACTAGCCTTGTCATGTTATCTACTCAGCTGTAACTAGAAAACCACTGCGACTAAATTAAGCCATATGTCCCCTGTAATTCCTCGTGGTGGTGATGGACTCAGTCCCTAATGGAGAAGTGTGTGTTGTATGGATTTGGGGTGTCTCTGTCCAAGGAAGCAGAAGGAAAAGGTGAAATCCAGACATGAAGGTATAAAATGAGGTATAAGATCACCTTTACTGTACAGAGTCTCAAAGCTGAAGGAAAGCCTGAGAAGGTGTTCTGCTGCTGATGGTGTGATGCTGGGCAGGAGAGCACCTTGTGGGGTTGTTTTGCTCTTGAACCTCCACAATCCAGCTCTGTGGGGATCCGTGTGGGAGAGCTGGGGCAGGCAGAGCCTGCTGGCATCTCTCACTTCCCAGTGGAGTCCTGGCTCCTGCCCATCCTGCTGTGCCTCCAGAAATGGTCTTACTGATGGTGGAGCTGGTTCAGCCCACAGATCCAGCAGGAAGCTGGACCTGCCAAGAGGATCCTGCTGTGCTGGGGAAAAAGGAGCTGCTTGTGAGCACTGGGCTGAGGGAAGCAGGAGAAGAGCAGGCACGTGGGAGAGGGAGAAGGATTCTTCTTGGAGAAAGCTGCAATGTCAAACTCTACCCAGCAGAAACTGGTGTTTGCTGTGTAAGTGGATTCTAACACACATCCAGGTCATCTTGCCCATCTCCCTGTCCCAGGGCTGGCTCAGCACTGGTTTTCCCCTCCCAACAGACATCTTTCCAAGCTGTTACTGAAACCAGGAGGGGAGGTTGCTCAGTTTTCTCCCTTCCAGCTGTGCAGTCCCTCTCTGGTGTCAGGTCTGCATCACACAGAAGGAAAGGGGTTGCGTGGTCTGATGCACAGTGGGAGAGGCTGTGCTTGCTTGGTGGTGGCCTGACAGGAGACAGGACTGTGTGTGTTGTGAGATGTCCCTCTACTGTCTTCGAAGTTTGCCCCCTTTTCATTAAAAAGGGAGGCTTTTCTTTATTAGGACCTAGTGTTCGTAAAGTTTCTTGCTGCTTGTTGGGTTCTCTGCCCTGTGTTTTATTTTCCACTTGCTTCACCTTGGCTTGAGGAGGCCACTGCTTGAAGAATGGAGTAATCAGAAAAAAAACCCACCCAGAACTTCATAGAATCACAGATATTTAGGTTGGAAAAAACCTCTAAAATCATCACTTCCACCCTTTAACCCAGCACTACCAAGCCCACCGCTAATCCCTAAAGTGCCACAGTGTCACATCTACACGTTGTTTGAACACTTATTTAACTTTACAGAACTGGGCTATCAGTGATGTGCAAATACTGCACGAGACAGATGCTGATCATTTTTACATTTCCATTATATGATTTAAAGCTCTTTCTCTCCTCTAAACACAGCATCTCTTCCTGCTGATGAAGGTGTGACTCAAACAAGGCATCGCAGCTCTGTTCTTCTCCAGTTTCTTGACTTCCCAGCACTTAGTGATCCTAAATATTTTTAATACTCGCCTAACTGCAAGAGCCCACAGGGCTTGTATAAACCCTGGGGATTACTGCAGAAGTATGGATAATGTGTTGGAAAATGTACAGCCATGAATGTTCTGGCACTTCCATGCTTTAATGTCTCTTTTTCTCTGCTTCAGTAACATCACAAGAAATGCGTTTGGAGAGGCTCGTGCAGAGGCCACGTGATCAGTGGGCAATGCCCACCTTGTCCTGTTGGGTGTGGGATATTAAAGGGGGAAAATCTGAAGTTGCTGTGCTGAGCTACAGAGGGACCTTCTGAGGTTGGCCTCGAAGTCAGGGTCCTGTCCTGCTTTCGGGGAGCTCAACTTCCCCCGAAGTCCGCGGGCCAACAGGAGCAGCCCCCTGGTCACTCACCTCCAGTTATGAGATGGTCTTCTGGCATAATGCAGTCTGTGTGTCCTTTTGGCAGGCAGTACTTTCTCCTGCCTGCTCTGTTTCACTGGAATTAATGAGCGTCTTGGGGTTTTTTCTTTTTTTTTTTTTTTTAAGGAAGTTCCAATATATCACAATAAACTAAATGAATTCAGATTTCAAAGCTCAGCATCCCAAAATAACAGTCAGTTGGAATTTGGCTCGGGATGCTCCAAGGTTTGCTCTCTTCCTGCGTTACAGCGTGGCCCAGAGCCAACCTCAGCAGATTACTGTGCTGACGCTGGGCGTCTATCAGACCTTTAAATCAGTTGAAGCAGGCCAGAAAAAACTTGCTTTTATCCATTTTAAGGTCCATGGACTCTGCTCATCAAGTGGTTTGCTCTCCAGTGATGGCACAGACTTTTCCATGGCTTATGCAGCTGTGCACGGAAATGAATACTCCCCAGAAAGATATGTCAGAATAAGATTTCTGAGGGTTTCTCTACTTCGTTGCTGGCCTGCTGAAAACAAGAAGATAAATTGCAGGATAAGGAATAAAATGAGAACATGTGAGGGTTAGAAATGCCTTGTGGGAGCTGTTTTCTGTCTCTCCTTTTTCTTTTTTGTGTATGGACGATATGACTAAGTGACACTGAATTATGCCCTGAAAGTTCAATTGCTACATCTTGTGACTTCCTGCTCTGTAATTTTACTGTATCATATATCTGCAATATTGGGCAGGGGGAAGGAGGGGAAAATAGGAAACAGATGAGGGGATATCAGCTTGGCCCATAGCACTCCTCATGAGATCCAGTGGGTTTATTTTGTGTGTGTGCCTGTCAGCGTATGAGAGGGCAACAGCAACGGAGAGGAGCTCTTAAAAAGATTTATCTCAAAGTATCGAATGTGGGAAGATAATTACAAGCTCCTACGATGAAGTAAGAGAATTGTTTTGTTTATAGGAGAGAAGATAAGGCACATATTTCTCCCATCACAATGATATATTAAAAGGAAGCAGAATATTGTGTGTAATTGCCTTTTTGGCCAGCGCTCCCCGAGGCCCCTGAGGACAGGACAAGGGTGCCTTTCCCAGCTCAGGAGATAACTCAGGGCAGCAATCCTGCTTAAATGCTCGTGGGGAGGCACTTCAGCATCACTCACTGTAGATTAATCTCGCCAGACCTGACCAGACTTACAGTGATAACTCCAGCTTAATCAGAAAAGAGAGGCCAAACAAACAGTAAGTGTGAAAGGGCATGGAGTGACAGGACAAGGGGGAAGGGCTTTAAATGGACAGAGGGCAGGATTAGATGGGATATTAGGAAGAAATTCTTCCCTGTGAGGGTGGGGAGGCCTTGAGGCGCAGATTGCCCAGAGGAGCTATGGATGCCTGATTCCTGTAAGTGTCCAAGGCCAGGTTGGACAGGGCTTGGAGCAACCTGGGCTAGGATCATCTCATCCCAACCCCCCTGTCATGGGCAGGGACACCTTCCACTAGACCAGGTTGCTCAGAGTCCACCCAACCTGGCCTGGTATGTTACTGCATGTTACTGCACGTAATACATGTATTTCACTATTTTATGGTTATATTACTGTAGGTAATAATAACACTTTACACATATAGAGGGCCTTTTGGACACAGTTTTGAGCGGAGCTGGAACGTAAATCCCATGAATTCTCAGCCCTGTGTAGTGGATGCAAGTAGGATTAGTTCTCTTCCTTTTCCAGCAGGCTCTGGACGCATCAAATGGAGCTGTCTGCAAAGCGAAGCGAAAGGATTATGTGATCTTTATCGGGATCCTTTTACAAGGCGGGTGTGTGAAAGCAAGGGTGTGGTGTGAAGGAGCATCTGCCACGTCGTTAACGCATTGGACAGGGAAAGCAGACCCAGAAGGCAAGTGTGGGAGCATTTGGGGTGAGGAAGTTGTTCCAAAAAGACCTGAAAAGACACGGAAGGGAAATATTTCCCCCGATGTCAGAACAGATAGTGAAAGCAGGGAGCAAAGTGAGTGTGTGGGATGAGATGGGATGTATTTCACAGCAACACATGGACAGGCTCGTGGTTAAAGGCATTTCCCACCAGATAACTGACTCCTCTGCTGAGCTCCCAGCCCCAGCCAGGCTGTCAGTGCTGCTGTCACCAGGGAATATTGTTCTGTGGTGCTCTGATTCCATCTATCTACATCACTTGCTGTTTGCTTCAGCCCCATTTGTGCTGGAGCTGCTCCAGTCCTGGTGTGTCCCACGCAGGACTGTGTCTCCAGCCATGGCACTGCTCGGAACGCCGGGCATTTCATAGACACTCGGGTGTAAAGAGAGAGGAGGATCACTTATTTATTCTTCTGAATACATTCTGCTAAGTTTGAGAAAAAAAAGAACAGTGAAGATGCTCGTTTTCTGTGGTTTTTCTCAGCCTGTGAAAACGAGAGCAGAGGCCACTCCAGGGAAAATAAAATCCAACCTGAAATCACCATTAACTACAGCTCAGAATAAAATGGGTTTTCAGCCTGCTGCAGGAATGTGGGTTTTACCAAATACCACTATAACTTTTATTTTTGGGAATTATAGCTTATATATATTATAGCTTACAGTATGAGCATAGTAGAAATTTAATATGGCAGACAGATCCAAAAGAACCCACTTTTAATTTTGCGCTGTTGATTATTTCCCCTAAAACTATTACTGAAGAGTTGGAAAGGTGTTTGGTTTTTTTTTTCCTCTGGAAGCTCTCCTTCTGGCCTTTCTGTGCGGCTCATAGAGCAAAGTGAAAAATATTTATGGTCTTAAGGTTTCAGTAATTTCAGCCTTCGGTTTTGTTTACACGGGAAACGCTTTTTCAATAGTAAATGTTTATTATTGCCGAAGATCTCGTCGTTTGCCTTGGGGTATCTCTTGCGATTCCCCCCTTTGGGTGGAGCAGCTGTTATGTCTGAAATGTGCAGAGAAGGGTCTGTTTGTGTAAGTGCAATTTTCTACGTGATTGATTTCGGAGTATTTGTATGAGTGTGCACAGAGTCCACTGCCCGTGGATTTCATTTCAAACTAAACATCCGTCTGGAAGCAGAGGTTAAAACAAGTGCAAACCAAAGCAGTGGTTCTTCACAAATAGCTCTGTCACAGTCTGATAGCCAAGTGCATTTGAATATTCCTCTGCAACACTTGAACTGCTCTCCAACGGATTCACGGAAGCTAATTGAAGGCTCAGGCAGCACGGAAAGTCCTGCTGGAGAGGAATAATGAATAAGGATGCACTGGAGGAGAACGAGGAGGCAGCAGGACCGAGAGGGAGGGATGGGATGGGAAGGAAGTAAAGCAGCGGTGGTAGATAAGAACAGTGAATTTGCCTGCACGTCACCCAGGGGACCCAGGACACGTGTCAGTGCTGGGCACAGGATGGCAGTGGGGCTGTCCCATCCCTCCCCATGCTCAGTCCTGACCCCTCACAGCTGGATGTCCCTCCTCACTCCCTGTTTGCTCAGTCTCCGGGGAAACACTCCACTGGCAAAGAACTTCGCCAAGCTCATTTCCAGCATTCTGGGGTCAACAAACTTCTGGTGGACACAGTGTGGGGTTTGGTGTCTCGAGGATGTCAACCCTCATTCTGGAAGACTGTGATGGGAACACGGTGGTCCTGGTGAGCACTTCCCAGGACTGGAAGCCCTGTGCTCCTGGGGGAAGATGCTCTTTTGAGGATCTGGGGTTCCTGCTCCTTGGGGGTGTCCAGGGAGAAGCTTGTACACCTATAAACCAGCTGTGTGAATGAAAGGGACCTTGGCATTCCCAAAAAGGCATCTGACACGTGGAGACAAGGCAGGAGCCTTATGTGCAGGTGCTTGGCCCTGCCACCATGTGGGATCTTCACTGTTCTTCTTCACAGACAAATTAGAAGTGGCTGCTGTTTTCAGAGGACTCAGCAGTTGGCAGTACCTTTGTTTGATCTCCCTCCTCTTTCTGTTCCATTTTTTAAGCCTTCCTTTGGCAAAAAAAACTATGATAGCTGGTGGAGGAGGAGTCAGATTAAGGGGTCTGACTCTGGCCTGGAAATACGCACAGCCATCAGGCCAAGCCATAAATCTTTGCCCAGAGCCAGGGAACCAAGGCACCCCTTTCTGGGCAGAGTGTAGATCCCTCCTCCCTTTTAAACAGAGCATTGGGGGCTCATAAAATGCTTCCACTTTACAGAGGTGCAGCTGAGAAAGGCTTGGGTTAGGCAATACCTGAGAGGGTTTAGAACCTCACCTTTTCCTCAGGAACACGTGAAAACTCTGCTTCTTGTCCTTTAGGCTGGAGTTACGAGCCTTTGCAGGTAAGATTTCATGATTTACCTACTTAGAAGGAGGCAGTAATGAAACATTCCCTGGGGAGAGGAAACCTGATCAAGGAATTGTTTTGTGTATTTTATCCAATAAGCATTAATGTTGTTTACACAGATCAGATTTATTTAGGGGTGAGGGAGGGAATCTTTGTAAACTCAAAATGTTTATTATTGCTAAAGACTTCTTCTGTTTGGCTGCTCGTTGGATATGTTTCAATTCCCATCCCTTGCTGAGCAGCTGCCCTTGCTGGCCACTGCCCAGTCTGCAAAGCTGCAGGAGGGATTTGCAGAGGTCTGTCCCTGAGGGCAAGAGGCCCCAAAGGACCCCTTCTACTTCCCAGGAGGATTTAGGGAGGAAAGAGCCCTTCGACTTCGATGTCAGTTCAATCAGAGAAAATCCTTTACAAACTCTGGGATGCTGTGGTGAGTCAGAGAATTACAGGAAGGTTTGGGTTAGAAGGGACCTTAAAGCCCACCCAATTCTATGGCAGGGACAACTTCCACTAGCCTGGGTTGCTCCAAACCCCGTCCAACCTGGCCTTGGACACTTCAGGGATGGGGCAGCCACAGCTTCTCTGGGCAACCTGTGCCAGGGCCTCGCCTCCTTCACAAGGAGGAATTTCTTCCTAATATTCAATATAAATCTCTTCTCCTTTAGTTTAAAACTGTTCTCCCTTGTCCTAACACTATCAGCCCATGTAAAAGGTTGCTCTTTCTCCTTTTTATAAGCCCCCCCTTAGGCACTGGAAGGGGATCTAAGGTCTCCCCAGAGACTTCCCCTCTCCAGACTGAACACCCTCTCAGCCTAGGAGCTCCTGCTGTCGTTTTTTGGTTTTAAAGCAACAAGAAACCTCTGGCCAGGGGTGACCCATGGCAGTGCTGGGAGCGGCTGGGGGGGAGTTGACACCAGCAGGCTCTGGGGGTGCCTGGGGAAGCAGTGCAGGGTGACATCCCCCCGGCTGCAGGCAGGGCAGGGTAGGGCAGGGCTGGGCTGGGCTGGGCGGGGCTGGGCAGGGCTGGGCAGGGCTGGCTGTGTGGAGCCCCGGGGTGGGAAGTCACGGAGGGGCCGGTGGGACACCCGGAGTTCTGGGTCCCGATCAGGAGGAGGACGGAGGAAAAAAGTCCAGACGAAGAAGAAACTGAGGATGAAGAAGAAACTGAGGATGAA
>VXAY01002873.1:689296-763417 GCA_013399855.1 Oxyruncus cristatus | reverse complement strand
CCCCGCGGGGCCGCTCCCGCGCCCGCCCCCGCTCCGCCACCGCATTTAACGGGCCGTCCTGCCCCAGCCCCGTCCCGTCGCGGCCCATCCCATCCCATCCCATCCCATCCCATCCCCGTCCCGTCCCGCCGGCCCGGCCATGGCGCGGGTGCCGCTGCTGCTGCTGGCGCTGGGCCTCGCCGCCGCCGCCAAGTCCCCGTACCAGCAGGTCCTGCAGCACAGCCGGCTCCGCGGCCGCCAGCACGGGTAAGCGGGGGGAGCGCCGAGGGGACCCGAAGGGGGGAAGCACCTTTTCTTTTTTCCCCCAAATCCCGGCGGGAGCGGGCGCGCCGCGGGGGATGCGCTCGGTGCCGGCTCCGCCGCGGGGTCTTTGTGCGGCAGCAGCGGCGGCGCCGAGCCGGGGAACCGCTTCTTTCCCTCGGGGAACCGCTTCTTTCCCTCGGGGACCCGCTTCTTTCCCTCGGTGAACCGCTTCTTTCCCTCGGGGAACCGCTTCTTGCATCGCTTTCCTTTTCCCTTTCATCCTCCAGTAACTTTTTTCTTTCTTCTTTCCGTAACTTTCCTCCTTTCGGTAACTTCCCCCCTTTTCTATCACGATGCTTGGCATCGCAGATGTCACCTCAGACTCACCCATGGTTCTTTATCAGTCAATCCCCGGTAAGGAAAAAGGCTATAAAAAATCCCTGGATTCCTCACCATTAAATGTTTTGTGGAAGGAATTCTTGCTGTCGTGAATTTATAGAAAAAGAAAAAAAAATTGCTTTGCTGTGCCTGAGTCAGCACCAGCTCACTCTTTGACTGGAACCCCCAGTCAGTCTTGAAAGTTTTCTGGACAAATATAAACACTTATTTTCTCATAAATAGTACAAGATAAGGCCTGTAGAAAAATGCATGTAGACCTGTCTTGCTTGATACACAATATTTCACAGAGTGAGTAGTTTGAGCCTTCATTGATAGGCAGAAAACTAACCTGACGTTAATAGTTGTTCCCATCAGTTTTTAAATTTATTGGGAATTAGGAAGAGTGAAAGGATGACAGACCTTTCAGCTGGCTTCCATCTCTCATCATGGTGACAGTGATTGAGCTGAAGCTTCTGTTTAAATGGGTTGCTGGAAGCAGGGTCATGAAACGCTTTAAATAAAAGAAAAACCAAACAAGACTTAAATGTTGCCATTTGATACATTCTCTGGCAGGGATCCAGGTCAGAATTTATGACAAAGGAGGTGTTGTTTGGGTCTGATCATGTACACAACCCAACAGGCAAATTCTGAGCTGATGTCTATATGTAATAGCTCAATAATGCCAGAATTACAGTGATTTATGTACATATAAAGCGAGTCTTGTTCATCATCTCTACGTGATTAGAAACTAAGTAAATACCCAGTTCTGCTGATAGCCCTGAGGCCAAGGTTTGCTCAGGCTGGCTGAGTTAGGGCAGTCCTGGTATAAATCAGTGCACTCATCTCTGCAGAGAGGAGCTTGCTATGTTCCTCCCTGGACAATTAACAGAGGCACAGGGTAAGTTGTGACTGCAATCCACACTGGTGCTGGAGATCTTTGGAAGACACAGGGAATTGGTGTGCCAGGGTTTCCATCTGTTACTGAGACAAACCCAGTGTGGTTGACCACAGCCCTTCACTCATCATTCCGATGGAGAGAGTGATTTACACTGAGCTGATTTTTGAACACACACTGAGTTTTGAGCATTGATTAATTTTGCGCCAGGGAGGTACAGCAACACAGAATCAGCCAAAAAAATCTTGAATGTGAGGCATGTTGTGTTGCTTGCAGGAGGGAACTCTGGAGGGATGTGCAACCAGGACTGCCACCCTTTGCTGGGAGCATCCCCCCCACACTATCAATGCCCCTATTGAGCCCAGAGCGAGCTGGGAGGCAGAGCTTGGCTCTACAGCAGGAACTTGTACATCTTAATTAACTTTTTAAAACATGAGTCAGCTCAAGTCAGTGAGAGGAGCTGAAAAGTGTACAGGGAATGTTAGCATTTGAAGATGAAAATGTAGGAGTGCTCTCTCCAAACCCACCCGGCCTTGTGGACACTAGAGGATGCTGGGGATGTTCATGGCCACAGTCACTGCAGGTAGCCGGGGCTGGATGTTAAGTCCAGCTCTTCTCAGCCTCTTCCCAGGGGCAGCCCCTGTCCCAGCAGCTGCCAGCTGCTGCTGCCAAGTGAAAGGCTTTGGCTGAAGGGGAACAATAGGCAGTTTTATCCTGGAGTCAGCGTGGCTGGCTGGGAACGGCATGGCAGAGGTGATGAACTCCAACGAGGAGAGGGAAGAGTGTTGACAAATTCATTTTAAGCCAGACTGGGCAAAGCACCAGAACATGCAATGCAGGGAGCCGCTACTACAGCCTGCCTGCAGGAATCATTGATAGCACAGCCCTGAGGGGGGATTTTTCCACACTGAGTTAAAACTGGGAAGAAGTTTTCCCCCATAAGTCAGGGAGGGAGCAGCAGCCCCATGGAGCTGCAGTCCCAGGTAGGGAGGAGGGAGCAAGGCAGTTCATTGCTGTCCTGGAGGCACAAGGGTTTTCTTGGTAGGCAGCTCCCGGGGATACAGGGGAAGTGATCAAACAAGTCCTTCAGTAGCCAGGCTTGTCAAGATGAATATTAGAGGGATTGTCCACTGCCGTCAGCCAGACGCTGAAATCGAGGCAAGGGCTGGAATTTCCATGTAATTGGAACCACATTTCGGCCTGGCGGGGCTGGGTGGCCAAGGTGGGCTGAGTCAGAGCACAGACGTCCCTCTAAGTGATGATCCAGCGTGGAAGCTGCTGAGCCTGGGCCAGTTTGCACCAGCTGAAAGTTTGGCTTTGTGATTTCTAACATTTTTTTTTTCTCAGTAGATTCTTGCTCCTTGTCCCCTGCTTTATACATTGAAAGGGAACAAAATGCTTTCATGTGGAAACAAACTCCCACTGGTGGGTATAGCAGTAACGAGGGCAAACGAGGAGCTGAGTCTGCCCAGGTCCCACAGGCCCTCTCTGTGCCCTCGGGGCAGGATGAAGGTGCCAGGGCTGCGCGGGGTCGGATCTGCCTCGGCAGGACCCGCGGCAGCCGCACCAACAAAGGCTCATTGAAGGCAGGCCAGGCTCCCGCAGGGGCTGGCACTGGAGTCAGCCAGCACAGGGGAGACCCTCAGGTTAATTCACGCTAATGATGGGCAGGCTGGCCCGGGCTGGGATGCCGGGAAAAGCGAGCACGGCCACTGGAGGACTTTGTGCTTGGGCTGCAGACTCTGCTTTTGTTAGTGTTGGGGGACAAGGGGCAGCGCCTCAGTCAGGCTCAGCGTGAGACAGGCTGCTGTCTGTGCTCCTGAACACATCAACAAGGCCTTCACAGGAGCATCTCCAGGCCCCATCCTGAGTTTCATTTGTGCAAGTGCAAACTCTGCCTTGGATGGCACAGAGCACTTCTGATGGGCTGAAGGGGTGATTTATGTGTTTCGCTTAATTATTTGTTTTCCCTTCGTCTGCTTGGCAGCCAGTGCTGCACATACTTTTGGTGCTGCTGCTCCAACTGGGACATGGTGTTGGTGGGAAGATGGTGGGAATCCAGCCTTAGTTGGGCTGAGCATCCTCAGCTTGCTTGGGTGTTTGCTACACCTCTGCTCAAGCCCAAAGAGAGTCGATGGCCTTGCAACCCAGATCCATAAATCACACCTTACACTCTGATGCGTGTTGCCCAGTGGCCGGGGCTGCTGGCCACAAACCACAGAGATGGTGAGCCAGGCAGAGCAGGGAAATGCTGTGCTGGCCAAACCAGCAGCAAGAAAACTCCCAGCTCCTGCTTGACCACATCTTTGCTCGCAGTGATACCACTTCTTAGAAAGCTGAAAGGCTGCAGTCAGCTCTCAGCAGGGTTAGTCACACGTGTAACACCAACCATCAGCTTTTCTGGGTCAGCAGGAGCTCTTGGGACCTCCTGGGCTGATACAGCCACTCTTGAGCTGTGCTGTCATACCTGGTGTGTTGAAATGGGGGAGGGCACTGCTCATTTTCCCCTCATTCAGCTCAGCATCCACAGCCAGAACGTGCTGAGTCTATCACACAGCACAAGTACCTGTTCTGGCTTTGGTGCGAGTCTGTAGGCTGGTAAACATCTGTCCCTTTTTGTCCTAAACACTAAAGTAACCATTTCTTTTGGAAGCATTTGAGTTATTGCAAAACTTGCTGAGGTTTCAGCTGGGATCCCAAATTGCAAGTAGCTGTTCACCGTGGAAATAGTTGAAACAAACTTTCTTTATATTTTACCGAGAGACGAAACATGGGAGGAAAAAAAAGTCAAGAATTAGCACTCAGTGAAGAAAAGGGTGCTGTGACAGAGTGAGGAGAGATCTCTTTTCCTGCTTCCTCCGCTTCATGACAGTCATTATATGCTCAAATCAAGTTGACTTGCAGCTCTCAAAGATTCCTACCTTGCAACCCCAGGCTTTTTGGGCGCTGTCGGTGGGGCGTGGCTCCGTGTCGGGGGTCAGCACTGAGAGGAGGGAGGCTCACGGGACCCTCCTGTGCTCTGCCCTCCCCTGCAGCCCCAACGTGTGCGCGGTGCAGAAGCTGATCGGCACCAACAGGAAATACTTCACCAACTGCAAGCAGTGGTACCAGAGGAAGATCTGCGGGAAGTCGACGTAAGTACCTGCGTGCCACGCCGAGGTCTGCCCAAAGACTCCCCCGTGGAGGTGGGTGCTGGGTGGGGGAAGCAGCTGGTGTGGCAGACGTGGGATGTCACATGGGGTGGGGTTTCACGCGGTAAGAAACGTGGTTTAGCTTTTTACGCCCTAAGAAATATTTATGTTTTTCTCAAACGGATCCTGAAACACTCTGATGTTGAGAATGGAAAGTACCACGTAAATACAAACCCTGATGGTCTGTTCTAATTGCATTTCTATATATATTTCTATAGCTCTCAGTGCTGCAATGAAGTGTGTACCAGATGTTTTCTGGTGCTTAGCCCCGTCCCTCTCCGTGCTAGGCTCGGTGCTGCCTAGATTTAGGAAATAAAAAAGGAGGAAAAAAAGGCAACCCAGAGCTGATGGATATTGGAGAGAGCATAAAATCCATCTCCATCTGTTTGCTTTGGAAGGGAAAACAGAAATAAGGGGAAAGAAGTGTCAGCTTTAGCCAGCACTCTCTGATGACTCCACCAGGAAAGTTAATCAGACTTGTAGGCCAATTCCACATCTAAAATTGCAAACAATAATATTCAAGTAGCTGTTGCATAAAGTATCCGTGTAAGCAGCCTCGGGACATTCTTTTGAAAGATGCAGTCAGCAGATAATTAAGGCTATGCATGCTTGACTGTCTGCCAGGCTGGAGAGCAGGAGCTGAGAGTCTTTTTCCTTGCTGTAGTCCAAACTGGACTTTCAGACACGTTTGCTGGCCCCACACTCCAGCAGGGACTACCACAATACCCAGGGCTGGTGCAGAGATGCCCTGAGCAGTCCTTGGGGATCAGAGCTGTGAGCCAGGTCTGGTCCTGGATCTGCAGGGTCAAGAACGGACAGCAGAAAATCGTCTTATGTGTTTCCATTGTGGTCCACTGCAAATTGCAGTAGGATCTATAGGAACATGTTGTTCTTTACTGCAGATTTTGGTTGCCATCATCAGTTTAGCTGTGATGCCTGGCCATTGGGGTTCCTTTCAGGTGCCTGAAAACCAGGACTGGTCACTGTTCAGAGCTTTTGGCCTTTCATTGTACTTGCAAATGAATTTGTCCTAAGAAGGAAAATCCTGTGCTTCAGGAGGATGTACTGCTGGATGTGCCATGTGTGGTGGTTTTCCTTACGCCCAGTTGTCTTTACAGCAGAAAAAAAAGGAACAAAATAGAGAGGCAATATTGTAAAATCCCCCTCTCCTTGGTTCTACAAACTCAACAAAGCTGGGAAGGCTTAACTTGGGTGCTTAGAGTTCAGGCTGTCATCTTGGCTGAATAATGGTGCTTTTTTGACAGAAAATGGACAAGATTACAGCATGGCAATGTGGTATCATCATTGCCTCTTCTGATAACAGAGTAGCCTAGCATGTCTCCAAAGAAAACACGGCTCAGCTGTGGATGTGGGATAGCTTTGCTGCTCTCGGCACTGAAAGGCAAAGCGCTCCAGCCGCGGATTTCTTCAGCTCTAAAGCAAATGAGAAACTAATCCCGTGTAGCCCAAGTGTGCAGCTGTATTTGGCAGAGACAAGCTCGTCCACTTATCTCCAGAAGGAGGTGTAACCACTGGCATCTGGCAGCATTTTATGATTTCATTTGAAGAGCTGGGTTAACCTCTTCTGCCTCCTTTTCTCTGCTTTTACCCAGGTGTCTGATCCAATGAGGCATCGCTGAGAGGAAAGCACACAGAGCATTAACCTGCCTGTTAACCTATTGGATAATCTTTCCATTACCCACGGAACTTGCTCACTACTCTTTGCTTTGCATCATCTCCACAATGGGTGTTATTGTCTTCTCTCCTCCTAGTCATTCTTGAGCCTGGGCCCTACTTTTCCCCTCAGCAGAACAAAAGACATGTGCCTTGACTCAGATTTTCCGGAGGACCCTGGGACAGCTCTGATTACACAAGTTTGCTGGTGATGGCTCCCGCTGGACGTGGTGAGCCTGGCGTATGGAAGCAATCAGGAGTCATTTGGGCTATAAAGGACACGATGCATTCTGCTGCAGCACTCAAATTCCCGCTCCAGTGTCGGGGGCCTGATGCTCAGTGCCTCGGCACCCACGAGAGTAGGTGGGCACAGCTAAGGCTGCCCAGCAGGAACCCTCGAAACCAGCCCGTTGTGTAGGACTGAGCTGGTCCATGAGAGGTTCTGAGAGTACCACGTGCCTTTAAATCCCAGGAAAAGTCAGGGTTTGGCATGTTTGTCAGTGTAACTGGGTGGATCCAACCTTTGCTGGAGATCTGCAGTCAGCAGCTCATGCTTGGTCCTCCTGTTGGCAGGGGGATCTGCCCCATCAGCCCCGGGGAGGTGGTGGAGCTGGATAAGGTGGTCATTTCTCTCCTCCTCCTAACAGGTTTTTCCCACCTGTGAGAGCAGCAGTCCTGGGGCAGGAGACACTTGGCCCATCTCACCTACTTCCCCTTTGACCTGGCTGTTCTCCTCCCTGTTTGCTCAGAGGGTCAGTGGTGCCACAAATCGTATCTGTGCAGCAGGTGCAAAGACCTGGCTCTAGGAAGATTGTTTTGGCTGCTTTGCTTTCTTTGCTTTCCCTTCTCCAAGCACTGTTTCAGACAGGTAGTGGGGAGGGCCCAGGTACTGCTGAGAATCAAAGCTCCACAGGGGTGGAGTGCTGGAAATTTCAACTCGAGCGTCAGAAGACTCCTACCTCTTTATCTGCCTTTTTTTCTTTTTTTTTTCCTCTTTGTTTTCCTCCTCTTTGCTGAAGTGTTGGCTCACACAGTTAAGGAGGAATTAGATGGAGGGTTTATGTACAGGTTTTATCATTGCTGATGAAGTGAGACAAGACAGTTGGCAAGAAGTCTGACATTGCTTTGATTTTAATGAGCACTGAAACAAGATTGTTTTGGTAATTAGGTAATTTTCCACTGCTGGTGATTCCAAACTCAAAGAAACAGTTTATTTAGAGTATATTCTCATCGTTGTGCCTGTGTGTTTTATTTTTTTCTACCTCTCTTATGCACTGGACTCATTCTTCCAGAATTGGGCTTGCAATGGAACGTGTCCCCACACATTTTTTCATCTTGAGAATGAAAAGACAACTTAGGAATTTTGGGTTTGATTATTTTTTGAGGAATAACCCATTAATATGTTTTTTTTTTTCCCTTTACAATTAACTTTCCTTTTTATGCCCAATGTATTTTCTTCATTTTAGGAAAAAAAAAATTACTCTCTGGCACTTCTTTCACAAAAACAAATCATATGGGCTTTATTACAGGAAATTATCACGAATGGATCTTTATTCACTAATATATGCCTAAGCTTATTTTTATTACCTCGAAAAATGCACTGAAAATTTAATTTCAGCTCCTAAGCAGCAGTGAAACAATGACTGATAAAAGCCAGGGAGCTTGCTTCTGCCGGCAGACACAGGGAGGCAGTTCAGAAATGCAGCCTTTCAAAACCAGAGGCTGAAAAACTGCAGATCTGACTTGCAGTTCCTCGAGGAGGAGGTCAGGAAAGCGTGGCCGGAGGCGCTGCCGAGTGGGTGACAAGCGCTCTCTGTGGGAGGGCCGAGCGCTGATTAAGCCGCACCGCTGGCACCCGCTGGGTCCCGGTGCGGTGGTTCGCAGCCGCTGAGCATACACCAGAAGCTGGGATGAACTGGGCAGTTCCAGAGGCTCTTGTGCAGAACCCCCTGCATGGGGTGGGGGGTGTTCAGGAGAACTCCTCCCCGCTGGGCAGCAGAGTGTGGCTCTGACCCAGCTGGAGGAGGACGTGTAAGAAGAGCAGCCCTGGGGGATGTGGGGTCAGGCAGCACTGGGATGCAGAGCAGCCTTCAGCCACAGCCGTGCTGCTCCTCCCTGGGGGCTGGAGATGGCAGCAGCACCAGCTGGAGGGTGCCCCGTGCCCACCCCAGCGACCCCGTTGGGTGGGCTGGGTGCTCTTGTGCTCCCACCGAGTCCACCGGCCACGGGAGGCCAAATGCCTGGAGCTGGAGCTGTGTTTTACAACCCTCATCTCTGGCTCCTTGTGGCTGCCATCCCTTGGCCGAGCACCTCTGTGGTCACCTTGCCCTTTGCAGCAGTTTTCTGGTGCTCGGGACGGTGGCAGGAGTTGCCGGAGGTGATGCTGAGGGTCCCCTTGGGCGGGCACGTGAAGGAGCCCCTGCACGAGTGGAGCTGACCCTGCTGCTGCCTTGGGGCTTCTTGCCATCAGCTTCCCTTCATGCTGGAGATGCCCCAAACCCACAGAAAAGCAGTCATAGAATCACAGAAGGGTTTGGGCAGGAAGGGGCCTGACACAGCATCCCCCTGCCATGGGCAGGGGTACCTTCCACCAGACCATCTCCCTCCATCCTTTCCCGGTCCCTCCCCTCCTGGCAGGAGCCTGGGGGCTGGGGCAGCCCTGAGCTGGTGTGCCACAGGCTGTGTGCATCAACATCCTGCCCCTTCAGTGCAGCTCATTAATCTCCAATTGCTCTATAAATAAGGCTTTTAAAACATATGTCAGCACTTGGGAGTTATTTATGCTGAACTTTGGAATGATTTCTCTTTAATCAGCTCTTCATCTTTGATTACAGGTCTGAACCAAGGCAACTGTCTAGACTGGATTTAGTTTCTAGGGTGAAATAAAGAAAAATTAGAGGTAGGGGAGGGAAGTGGAGGGGGAGAAAGTGTGTGTTTCCAATGAACACGAGACAGGGGGGCTGGGGAAAGCAGAGCAGCAGGGTGTTAAGATCTCCAGTAGTCAAAGGAAGGGATTGCTTTAGGCGAGCTCTTTCCCACATGGAATATATAATGTCTAGACAATCAGTCTGGGTTTGCTTTGTAATTCTCTTAGGAAACCGTGACACAGAATTTATTTGCTTCTGTCACAGCAAAGCAGGTATTTGTTTCACTTTCTGGCTCTTAATTACCCTGAAGAATTCCCTCTTAAACCCCAGGCATTTCCACTGTTTGTTAACAGTGTTAAAACGATGACAAATATCTGAAGCTGGAGGGTTTTCCTTTCTCTTTGAGCGGGTGTGCTGGGCCTGGGCGAGGCAGCATCCTACTTGTCCCAAATCCAGCCGGGAGCACAGAGGAAATGCTTGTCTTTGGGAGGAACACCTATTCCCTCACTCTCTCAGCCCATCAATCAGGTGGCCTTGCTCCTTCCACACCAAACATGGAGCAAGAGGTGAAAGAATACTCAGTGAAAAATAAACTGGCAACTTCTGGATTGAAAATTTTTTTTCTTTCCTTTTCTTTTTTCTTTTTCCTTTTGCTATCGAGCCATATTCCNTACTCAGTAAAAAATAAACCGGCAACTTCTGGATTGAAAATTTTTTTTTCTTTCCTTTTCTTTTTTCTTTTTCCTTTTGCTATCGAGCCATATTCCCCCAAATGACCAGCTTTGAGAATCTGATGACTTTTGTCTCCCGTTGAGCCTGCAGATGAGGGATGCAGTTTTCAGGCAACTCTTCCTTATTTTAGGGTCTGCAAATCTGTGGGACAGCCTGGAGTCCCCAGGATGGCGTCTGTGACCCCTTTGGTTTTACTGGGGGGAAAGTGTTTGGTTTAGAGCAGGGGTTTGGTGCCAGCCAGAAGGAACTGCTGCACTGAGGGCACTCACGTGGCTGTGGTTGTGCTGTGGTACTCCCTGGGGTGCCCATGGATGCACTTGGATGCCACCACCGGCGAAGTTTCTCCCTGCAGGGCTTTCCCCAAGTCCTTGTGCCAAGTGCACTCAACCAAAACCAGGGTTGTCCTTTCCCTCCAGGTCTGTCCTGTGGATTTTGCCATCAGTAAGCAAATCATTTCTGGTGGTGGACAAGAACAGGGTGAAATGAGGGGGAAAGGCTTGGTTTGGTCAAGCAGCCACGTTGGAGTTACCCAAGCAGTGATGAGATGTGACAGCAGCAGTGAGCCGAGGAGGTCCCCAAATCCCATGGGAAACGTGCCCAGATGATCCAGCACTGACAGCCTTGCACAGGTTATCTCCCAGCACTGTGGAATCACTTTCCATCCACTGTTTGTACAAAGACTCCTGGAAAGTGTGGTTTTGAAAAGAAATTTTCTCTGCTTTTGTTCCGTGGAGGAATTGGCAACATGCAGCCCTGAAGGAGATAAAAACCGTGGTTTGCCTTTGGTTCAGGTCTGTATTTCTAATGAAGAGTCTGCTTGGAAACAGCCTCGAATACGGCTGGACCCAGAACTGCAGCAGATGGAGAAAAAGCAGTGAGACACTGTTGGTTAATCTGCCATATCCATCTCTTATTCCAGAGTCATCAGTTACGAGTGCTGTCCTGGATATGAAAAGGTTCCTGGAGAAAAAGGCTGCCCAGCTGGTAAAAATATGTTTGACATTTTTTAGACTCCTTAAAATTACACAGCTGCCTAGTAAAGGGAAATGTTAGAAAATTGCTCAAAGTGGATTTGATCTTTGCAATTTGTGCTCGATATTGCCATGAACAAATCCAAAATGGACTCAGAGAACCAGCCAGATCAGCCCCAAAGCTTTTCTAAATGTTCCAGACAACTTAGAACCTTGGATATAATTAAACTTAATCAAGCATGGGAGGGCCATAGGGAACTACTTATTCCAGCAAGGAATATAGCTGTGTTGGAAATGCAATGCAAAGGAACGACAGAGTAACAGGCAGCTCTGCCAATCTCTGCTCATTTTTAGATGTTATTTTCATAGAATTTTAGACTGGTTTGGTTTGGAAAGAAGCCTTAAAGATAATCTAGTTCCAAACCCCTGCCATGGTCAGGGACACCTTCCACCGGACCAGGTTGCTCCAAGCCCCGTCCAACCTGGCCTTGGACATTTTGGCAAGCGTGGGGTTGGCAAAATTGCATTTAGGAGAAAATGAAGTTCAGCCACTGGTGGGGGTTGGGAGGGAGTTAACTGGGTTTATTGAAGAAAGCCATATTCTGCTTTTGCCCTCTGAACACTTCCTTCCACTAAAGTTGGATGCTGCCCAGTTAACCACGTGGGCTGGTGCGGATGGGGCAGTGGAGACTGGGGCCAGCAGCGTCCAACACCGAACCCCAAAAGCCTGAGTGCAAACAAGGACTGGTTGAAAGCAATCAATGTCTTTGTGTGCCTCAAATCCCACCTATAGAAATGCAGGGCAAGTCCACTCGAACCTGCAGGGATGTAGTGGGTCCTGGATTACCCTGCTGGAATTGGGGGTGAAGCTGCCAGGCTGCGATTATTTATTATCTCATTGAAGAGCCGATATCAGTCCCTGAGGTGCTTCACTTCCCCGAGCGTTCTCCCCAGCAGCTCTCCTTTAATTCAGCCAGAGGGATGAATGATGTGTTGGGAACATAACTTTCTCTTCTTTCAGCGCTGCCTCTTTCCAACATCTATGAGACCCTGGGGGTGGTGGGTTCTGCCACCACACAGCTCTACTCCGACCGCTCCAACCTGAGGCCAGAAATCGAAGGACCTGGAAGTTTTACAATTTTTGCTCCCAGTAATGAGGCCTGGGCATCACTGTCTGCTGTAAGATGTAATTCCTCTGCTTTCCCCTCTTTCTCTGGCTTTCTGTAACGGGGACCCAGCTCTGTAGGGGCCTGGATCCAGCCCCATGTGGCAGAACAGGCACAGGCCTGACAGAGGAAGGACTCTGCATTTCCAAGATGGGTATCACTGTACTGGTCCAGCAGCTCCAGAGATTTGCTTTTGAAGGATTCCAGCGCTGGAGAGATGTGGGTGCCATGGAAGGCTTTTCATCCCTTCCAGGGTTTCCTTTTGACCATTACTTTGCCACTCTGGTTGTTCTTAGTCTGTTCAAAAAGCCAGTCCCAGTTGGAGCCTCAGTGACTCCCACGTCAGTGTGTCCCATCCTCAATTACATATTTCCTTTACATTCATTCTGACTTTCTCACTGTGTCTTGTGATGTTTCCACTCCTGAAATGGTCACTGCTGTCCTGCTGGTGCTCCCATCCCAGCAAGGGAGTCACAGCTGTACAACCCCCTCTATACAGCTACATCCCAAGGAAGGAACACCCTTTTTGCTCTCCCCACTGCTAAGCCCTTACCCCAAACCTGCACCAGCACGGCCCCTTGCAGTGATGATGCTGCTGGGAAAGGTCTTTTTGTGGATTTGCCCTTGGCCCTGTTGTCTTACTGCTCATTTCTGTGCGGTGATCCCACACCGGAGCTGCCACCATCCCTTTGTCTGCCAAGGATGGAGGGTGCCAGAGCTGTTAGCTGTAATTTTAGGGCAAAAGATAAAGGTGTGTGAAAGTTGAGCTCTTAATTTGCACAGATGGTGTAAGGCTGAATGCATCACTTCGTATTCATGCACACCATCCCACCCCCCCCCAACTTTGGAAGCACCCTGGGTGCAGCCAGACCTCCTGGCCCTCTCTAACCACCGGCTAACTGCACTCAGGACTGAAAAGTTCATTTTTCTGGTTTTCAGGAAACTCTGGATTCCTTGGTCAGTAACGTCAACATTGAGCTGCTCAACGCCCTGCGCTACCACATGGTGGACAAACGGGTCCTCACGGACGACCTGAAACACGGGACAACACTCAACTCCATGTACCAGAACCTGCCCATCCAGATTCACCACTATCCCAATGGGGTAAGGCTTTCACAGGGTCACAGAGTGGGTCAGCCTGGGAGGGACCATTTGCTGAAGCACAGGGTTGTGTCCACATGGTTCTGGAATATCCCCAGTGAGGGAGACCCCACACCCTCTCTGGGCAACCTGTTCAGTGCTTGGTCACTGCACAGGAAAGAAGTTCTTCCTTGTGTTAAACCTGTCCACAGCAGGCTTGTTTCTTGGCTGCCTTGCAGCTCCTACACCATCCTTGGACCTCCAGGACTCTGTAATGCTTAGGTTGACAACTGCTGATTGCAGGTACATGTTTTGAAGCAGTTTGAAAAGAATGTTTGTAGTTTCCTCGATGCTCTTGCAGGGCAGTTGCCCACACGGCTGTCTAACTGCTTGCCCAAGTACTGGTTCCTGCATAATTTCTTAGTTTTGATGATTGAGGGTAGACAAAACCACCCATGATTTTCAGAGCTCTTTAAACACGGAATGTTTCAAACATTCTTGGTAGAACATTCTCGCTCTTTCAGTGTTTTCTCGGGAAACCACATTTCGGCTCTTGCTGATTCAACATTAAAGCACTCGCTGTGTTTGAAATGGAAATGCAAAAGCAGCAGAGGCTGCTTTACCTTCTCGTTTCAGTGCATGACATAACACCCCGTGGCTCTTTCCCTCTGCAGATTGTGACTGTGAACTGTGCCAGGCTGCTGAAAGCTGACCATCATGCCACCAACGGGGTGGTTCACGTCATCGACAAGGTCATCGCTACCACCACAAACACCATCCAGCAGATCATTGAGACTGAGGACAGCCTGGAAACTCTTCGGGTGCGTCAGCCCATGGGTGCTCCAGGGCTCCTGAGAGATGCTCAGTCATCCCACTCCTGGTGAACTGTCCTGAAGAGCTTTGCCTGTGTCCAGAGCCTGTGGCCCTACAACTGCTGATGAAATCCTTGTACCAATGTTGCTCATTTTGCTTTAGGAAGAGAAGTGTTTGATACCAGTGCAAGTAGGATTTTATGAGAATAATTGTCACCCTGCTATGGCTGTTCAGGAAAGAGATGTAGACTGAGTGTGTCTCCTCATTCTTGTATGGGAGTCTTGGCCATGGGAGGCAGTAACTGTCCCAGTTTGATGTGTACCAATTTATTTACCTTGGTATTTGTCAAGTTAAGGAATAACTCAAAATGCACATCTGCAGTTAGCCAGCTGTTGGTTCTGATCCGAAATATTCCCTGGGATTACTGTGACCCTTTCCATGCATATCAGGGTATTTGAACCATCTCTCAGTCTTGCCAAAAAAAAAAAGGGCTCTTGTAATCAAATTTCTGGAACATGAGAGAACCATGGGGCTGGGTCAAACTTATAAAGAGACCAAAGTGCTGAAAGAAGCTATTCAGGATTTTTTGTAAGTCCTCTGAAATTTTGAAGTGCTCAGTAAGTCTGGCCCTCAGTATGTGCCTGCACAAGGCTTCTGACCTTTGTGCTCCGACTGAATGTGTTTTACCCTCTCTCCTCGTTTCTCCCAAGGCTGCTGTGGCTGCATCTGACCTCAACAGCCTGCTGGAAAGCGAAGGCCAGTACACACTCTTGGCTCCAACCAACGAAGCCTTTGAGAAGATTCCACGAGAAACACTGAACAGGATCCTGGGGGACCCAGAAGCCCTGAGGGGTGAGTGCTTGTTTGCTGAGTCCATTGAGAGGCTGAAGAGTGGTTTTGAGTTCTTCTAAATGCCTTCTCAAGGACCTCTGAACAGCTCCTTGATACACTCTGACAGCAGCTGCAGTAATCTGATGTGACAGACTCCACCTTTTTTAACTGGACAGCCCAGACCTCTTTGGTTGTAGACGTGGCAGAGAGAGTGGCATCCAGATATGGAGCTGAAGCAGTCCCTTTTCTGAGTTTTCTTTTAGCACTCCTTGGTGGTGGTGATTTCTATTGACCCAGCAAGATGCAAGAAAAGTAGTACCTAATCAATATAACTTCCCCTGACAAATGAGTCGAATAACAACATGAAGCCTTTTGAAGTTGGTAAAGGTGTTTAAAAATCACTCTTTTTAGGCACTTCATTTCACAGGCTGCTGAACAAAAATATCACATTTTAAAATGCCTACATTTTATGGAGTGGAGCCCCATGCAGCACACCCTGGCCACTGAACAGGATCCCTAAAAGCTGCAATTTCACAGCTGAGTTTTGCTGAGAACACACTGAGACACTTTGCTCTCCCACAGACCTGCTGAACCACCACATCCTGAAGTCAGCCATGTGTGCCGAGGCCATCATCGCTGGCCTGACCATGGAGACTCTGGAAGGAGCCACCTTGGACGTGGGCTGCAGTGGGGAAGAGCTGACCCTCAACGGGAAGCCCATCATTGCCAACAAGGATGTCCTGGCAACCAACGGCGTCGTGCACTTCGTCAACGAGCTGCTGATCCCAGACTCAGGTACTGGTGCCTCCCTGCATCCCTCTTTCTGCTGCCTTTCTTTGGTCTGTTTTGCCAAGGAAATACTGGGTTTAGAGGGTGTACCAGTGGGTGGATTGCCCTTGGTGCCAGGTTGCTATGTGTTGCTTTTCTCTTCAGCTAAGACTCTGTTTGAGTTGGCGCAAGAATCTGAAGTTTCCAAGTCGACAGAGTTTTTCAGACAAGCTGGTCTCAGTTCTCATCTAACTGGCAGCGAGCGAGTGACCCTCCTTGCCCCAGTGAACGATGTGTTCAAAGGTAAGCCAGGGATTAAATCCCTTTCTTCCATCAATTTGGGCCACAGACCTCCTTCAAACAGTCTCTTCAAACAGCCAAGTTTCAGTGCACAAGTATGCAAATCCTCTCTCAAATGCCTCAGCCACAGGCAGCGGCCTCTAGCTTTACAATTTAAAACTGATGTGGGTAATACTCTGTGTTTGAATGGTTTTTAGTGTCTCAGTAGTAGTTTTCAGAGAATCATTGGTTCTTTCCATACTCTTTGCTGCAGATGGACTCCCAGTTATTGACAGCAACATGAGGAACTTGCTTCTGAATCACATTGTTAAAGACCAGCTCTCCTCTAAGTATCTGTATCATGGACAGAAGCTGCAGACTCTGGGGGACAAGGAGCTGAGGGTGTTTGTGTACCGCAATGTGAGTCCTCCCAGTGTGTGTGCTCTGCGTGCCTGAGTGATGATGGGTGTGCTGATGTTACAGCTGTCACATCAAAAGTGTTAATGAACATCAGGGACAGCGTAAAAATCCCTCTTTGGAAGCAAATGCTAATAAAGTATTTTTTTTTCCCCCCTGACATTGTGTCTGCAGAACCTTTGCATTGAAAACGCCTGCATTGCTGCCCATGACAAGAGGGGAAGGTTTGGGACCCTGTTTAGCGTGGACAGAATGCTGACTCCACCAACTGGCTCAGTGATGGACGTTCTCAAGGCAGACCATCGCTTCAGGTGACCTTTCTGCTCTTGCCAAGTGCTAGTTAGGAGAGGAAGAGCTGCCAGAGCAGTCTCTATTTATTATGGGTTGTAGCCATGACGATATATATGGGTTTTTTTAACACAGAAAAAGCATCCAAACCGTGGTCTCCCTAAATTATAGGGAGTGAAACTTCAAATAACCCTCAATGAATTGTGAGCCAAGGGTGTGTGGTTCCCTCAGTACAGGAAGAAGCTGGCTCCGAATCCGTCTCTGCCCATCAGAGCCCCTGTGGCCAGACCTCTCTGACTCCACACCACCACTTGGTCCCCAAGCAGTCAGCATGCCCAGGTTGCTTTGCCATTTCTCAGATGTTGTGGTCAGACCTCACAGGCTCATTTCCTCATCTAAACCTGACCAACATTTCGATCAACTGATTTGCCGGGCCCCAGCAGGATTTTGCCGTGGTGACCTCCGGGCTCTCTCAGAGCAGTGTGCAACTGCTCCAAGAGCACCAAAGAAGTGTCTGCAGGGAACATTTGCTGTGTGTTTGTTTTGCAGCACCTTGGTGGCTGCAATCCAGTCTGCAGGGCTGACAGAGAACCTGAACAGGCCGGGGACCTTCACGGTGTTTGCTCCAACAAATGAAGCTTTCCGAGCCCTGCCCCAGGGGGAGCTGAACAAACTCATGGGTGAGCATTTTGAGGGGTTCAGGTGAACTGCTGCTCTGTGCTCCTGGCATGGAATGGGCAGGAATGGCCAAATTTCTCTGCTCTATCTCATTCTTTGACCCTGTCTGTTGGGAGGGTGAGCTTCCCACAACAGCTGATTTGGATAAGCAAAAAGCTGACACTGAATTCCCAAAGTGGGGTTTGTACTGCCTGTGTTCTTGGAAGATGTGTTTGCAGTTTGTGCCACAAGCTCACTCTGACTTTAATTTGCCTGTGCTGGTGGTGTAAGCAAGATAACTCCCAGGTGTTTCTAAAGGAACCAACGAGGTCTCTGCCTTTCTCAAGGGTGAGAGAAGTGAATTTCTTCTCAACCATGTAGGATCAGGCTGTCTGAAGTAAATTTTGCAAAGAAAAGACTACAGTCCACATACAGCCTCAAGTTACACGGTATGACATATAAGTAGCAAAAGGCTGGGGCTGTTGCTCCTTTTATTTATACACAGACAAAGCAGGAGGTCCAGTTTGATCCTGGGAAGATCACAAATATTCCAGACTAGTTCAGATTAAGACCAGTCTCCTGAAAAGCACAGGAGTGCAGGCTGGGTGTGGAAAACAGTACGGGAATGTTTAATAAGGCCCTCCTGGATAAGCAGCACGATCTTTTATTTTGTTCATGTTCGAAACTGGCTGTGGTTGGAAACAACGTCAGGTATTTGAGAGTAATGTCTACTGGTCATTAAACCCAACCAAACACTGACATCATGATTTGGGAAGCTTCTGCCCATGGTAGCTGGTTATCCTTTTATGTGCAGGGATGAGGTACCCGTAATATCAGACTGCACATCCAGGCCAGCACTCAATACATAAATATTTCAGACCTGTTTTGCAGCTATTTTGTAAATGGCTGCAGGAATGAAGATTCCCAGATGTGGACACTTCAGATGTTCTTTTCTCACGCAAATATTTAGCTTATGCCTCTGATGAAGAAGTGAATCACGCTGGGGAGGACGTGCAGTGTGAACTGTGGCCACCCTGAAAACCATCACAGAAAAAAGCTGAAATACAAGCTTTGGAAGCATTGAAAGGAAAGGGGGCTGAGGGAGCTGCTCTGGGTTTGTAGATGGAGCCACCTTTTGCACTAGCTGTCTGTGGGGCTTGTCAGGGACACTGCATCCTCTGAAGGAGAAGTTGGAGAAGGGCTGCTGGCCCATGCGATGTTCCCCTTCTGGAAAATAGATGGTGAAGGGGAAGCATCTTATCTTCCTCAAATCTGCTTCAAAGCATGACTAGATGAGTAGAGACTCAGTGGAGTGGGGATCAGGGCATCAATCCATGAGCCATCAGTGACATTTCTCCTGCACTTTTCCCCTTCCTACCCAGCTGTGAGAATTATTGTCGAGTGACACTGGCCTTGGTAACATTTGCAAATACCAGAGTGCTCCATCTGCTTCCTTATTTCACATGGGTCTCTGCCCTGCCATCTCACACTTCCTTGGGAAGTGAAAGCAGGAGCAGGTTCATGCTGTGCACAGTGAGAGAATGAGGGATGAAAACCCAAGAAATAGGGATTTTTTGTGTAGGGCAGGTTTGGTAGATATCAAGGTGGGTCACTGGGAGAGCATCCTTTCGGACTTGCTGGGATCCTCACTTGCCCAGGCAGGAATGCCCTCAATGTCCTAAGCAGCTCCAACCTGGTTTTTATTTTGTTTTGTTTTGGTTTGGTTTTGGGGGTGGTTTGTTTGTTTGTTTGCTTGTTCAATTTTACATCGTTTCTTCGCCCTTTCAGGAAATGATGGTATTTTCCACGTAAAATTCCCTTCCAGCACAGGAAACACGGGAAGGGAGTGCCGATGCTGTTTTGCAAACGCTGATGTTTTCTCTCCCCCCAGGTAATGCCAAGGAACTTGCCAACATCCTCAAGTTCCACGTGGCCGACGAGATCCTGGTGAGCGGCGCCGTCAATGCCCTCGTGAGGCTCAAATCCATGCAGGGGGACAAACTGGAAGTCAGCATGGTGAGTCCTTGGGGATGGGGTTGTGTGCTCAGCAGGGCCATGAGTGTGTCTGTGCCCATCTGGATGGTGTGGGAACCTCCCCTAAATGTGCTCACAGTCCCACCAAGCAGAGTTTTCCGGGCTGCAGCACAGGGACTGTTGCCATGTGTTCAATTCGACAAGCTGGAAGAATGAAATGTGGTTTGCTTCAGCTTTCCCCCCCAGAAGGCCAATTGTAAATGATTTCCAGGAGCTGTTATAAATGTAACCCTGAGTCATGGGGGAAAAAAAGCATAAATAAATGAAATGAATAGCTTGTTCAGCTAACACATCTCTTTTTGTGTAACGAAAATGATCTCTGCATGGGCTCCCTAAACGCAGCAGGATTTATTTAGATATACAATTTCATTTCACAAACTCTGCACTGCATTAAGAGAATGCGGGATCCTCTATTGGGGGGGGGGGATTCAGAAAAAAAAACATGCATAAGAAAATGCAGGACAAAAATGGAAGGGACAGTGTTTCCAAGTGCACTGAGTCTGCCAAAGTGCACGGTAGACTCTTCCCCTGTCCAGTCCTGCTCTGCCCTCTCCTGATCCCATCTCCACAGCCATCCCCCTTGGCACGAGTGGCAGTGCCTGCTGCCACCAGGTTGCTGGTGGATGTGCTCTGCTGCCACGGGACAGCATTGCCAGCCAGAGCACCGAGAAAGCCTTAAAGCCTGCCAGCCATTCCAGGGCAAACTGCTCAGGCTGTAATTTGTTTTTATATCCTCCTCAATCGGCAAGAGCAATGAAAGCGCCTTCAGCCACCCAGTAAACGAACGAATGCGAAGCGAGGACTTTTTTAATGACATGGGAAATGGCAGAAGTTTCTCATTTTCTTTTTTGTGGTTTTTTTTTTTTTTTCCTCTTTGCCCAAACAGAAAAACAACGTGATACACATCAACAAGGAGCCTGTCGCTGAGAGCGATATCATGGCCACGAATGGCGTGATTTATGCCGTGAACTCCGTCCTACAGCCGCAGGGTAGGTCCACGGGGACAAACATCTGAGCCGCCTTGTTACAGCGAAGCCGCTTTGGGAGGGGGTGGGGACACGTGGCAGTTGCTTCAGTTTGGTGAGGAGGATCAGGCTGCCGTGGGGTTTCCATCAGCAAATAGAGGAAGGAAGCAGCCTGCGTGCTCTGGGTGTTTCAGTGCTCTCCATGTCCCACCCGCAGCTTCAAGGCCACAAGAAAGAGGGGACGAGCCTGCAGACCCTGCACTGGAAATCTTCAAACAGGCGTCTGCGCTATCCAAGGTAAAAAAAACCCTCTCACTGTGGAGCTGCTGAAATCACACTTGGGTAATAATGATTGCAAGAGAACGGCTCATTCACATGCTGACTTCCAAACTAAGGGAGTGTAGTGTACGTGTTTCAGGCAATGATCCATCCTTTCTCCTTGCATGATTTAATTATGTAAGAAATAATGCATTTTGCAACACGAAGCCTCAGTTTGCAGCAGGCAGCCTTGGCATGATACTATGTATGTCAGCTTCCAGCAATGAAGAGTCAGTCATTCATCCATAGTTTTTGGCAACTATTGACTGTCAATAAATATACTGACATAATACTGAATTATAGTCATAATAGTCATAACAGTCAATAGTCATAATGGTCAATATATTGATGTAATAGTCAATATATTTTTATAATATATTTAATATATGTCATATATTATATAAATATACA
The DNA here is from genome assembly GCA_013399855.1 of Oxyruncus cristatus. Taxonomy (NCBI): domain Eukaryota; kingdom Metazoa; phylum Chordata; class Aves; order Passeriformes; family Cotingidae; genus Oxyruncus; species Oxyruncus cristatus. Next base: position 742,439 of record VXAY01002873.1, on the reverse strand, counting down.
AACAATAGAATCGACCACATATTTATATTATCATATTATTTNAGAGGTGTATGTGTACATGTGTATATACACACATTCTTATATATACATATTTTTATATATATACACATTTATATATACATATTTTTATATATATACATATTTATATATATACATATTTATATATATGTATATATACACATATTTTTATATATGTGTGTGTATATATAAATAAAATTGACTATAAATAGTCAAATATATTGACATGCTGACTGCTCTTACGGCTGTCAAAGTTCTGTTGTATTTATTATCTGGTCTGTTCCACGCAGGTTTCTCAGAGGAATCCTCGACTAGGTAAGGAAAACACTTCTCCAACTCGCTTCTAATTTCCATGGGATGTCCCCATCCCTTACAGAGGTTTATTCTGTTGTCGTGCTCGAGGTATGGCAGGGAGGGGAGGGGATGGGGAGATGCTTTGTGTCTGTGCCACCCAACTTGCCCCTTCCCTTGGCAGCTCCCGTCTACTCCCGGCTGCTGGCGAGGATGAAGGAGAACGCGGGAGGAGCTTGAGCCACGTCCTGAGCAACCACACAGCAGTGCCTCCATCTCCCCCAGCTCTGGCTGACAGCTAAAGAGAAGGACAGAACCGTTTTCAAAAGCCAAATATCACCCTTAAGTTTATTTTTGTCTCCCGCGAAGTGGATAGGAAAAACGGAAAGCCATATATATATATATATGTGTGTATATATTTTAAGACCGTTTTTATTTGGGTTTGATTTCAAAGGTCCCAGACTGAGGAATTGTTTTGGGGTTTTTAATTTCCTTTTTTTTTGTTTGTCTGTGTTTTTTTGTTTGTTTGGTTGGTTGGTTTGTTTTGTTTCTTTTTTTTTTTTAATAAAAATTATTCACTACTTTGCAATTTTAAACATACCCAGCTTGGGGTTTGTTAAGCACATCCAAAGGCAGGTGCCCTTTTTGTTTTTTTAAACCAACATGGGCTTCCTTGCTCCCTTGGGTTTTAAAAGTCTTCCATGAAATTCTGAACTGAGGGCTTTTAACAAAAGCCTCTCTACGGACAATGAGAAAATTGCATAGTTATAAACTATGGTTTGAACCATGCTCTTTTTTAAAAAGGAACACTTTTTTTTTTAAGCCTTTGGGTTATAACTGCGTTGCCTTTTGTTCACGAGATTGAAATGAGAGTTCTCCCTGGCTGAAGCCTTCCGGTAAATGATCCATTTTTGATAATGGTGGTTTTTTAATAAAAATTAAAAATAAAATCAAAAACATAAATATGACAAGTTTTGTTTCTTCTTGGTTGGTTTTTCGGTTGGTTTGAGCTGCCTTTTGGCATCGTTTGCCCTCCTGAGCACGGGGAAGGAGGGGGGGGCAGATTTGGGTGGGTCAGTGTTAACGGGCTGAATAGTTACTGGAGTGGAATGGCAAAGCATTTCTCCCCTCTGATCCTGGCCTGGCGTCATTTTTTGATGGTGCTTTCATGAGCAGTCACTGCCACACAATTCCAGGAGCACGTGCCTCCTGCTGGATCCTCGGCCACTCTCCCTGGCAGCTGGAGTTCAGCTCTCCATTCCGTGGTGCCAACAGCACTTATTCACCCACCAGGGCTTTACATCCACCCCCAGTCAGTTATTACCTTGGTGAAACCCAGGATTATGAGGCAAAAAACCAAGAAAGAGAGTACCAGAGTATCAAGTGCAGAATACAAAAAAACCCCAGATTGTTTGGGCAGCTCTGGCTGAGAAACACCCTGATAGTTTTCCTCCTATTGAAAGCCCAAGTTGAAATCCCACACGCTCAGAGCCATCTGCATAACTCCAGTGTGTGAAAAACAACCAAGCCCTTCTTTTATTTCCCTTCTTCATCTTCCCATCTCATTTTCCTTCATTATTTTCCTGGCATGCTGTGGTCCTGGTATTTAAGGCTGGGGAGGTGGTGGGGAACCCCTGGAGCCCCCTATTCCCAGCAGCCCAAGGCAGATGAGTCCTATCAGGGCACTGGGTTGGGGGGGAGGCTCAGCTCTTTGTTATTAGGGTAATTAATTACTTTTCCTTCAAAAGCCTGAGGGAGAGGGAAAGCCTCACCTTTTGCTCTGTTAAAGCACATACAGTTTTAAGGGCTTTTTTCTGTTTTGCTTTGGGTTTTATTTTGATTTTTTACCTCCTTGAAGCTTTATAGTGAAGGGATATAAAGTCTTTTGCAACTTGGGAAGGTGGAAAGTAGATCTGCTCCTCATCTTGGTGAGTGCCCCTTGTTTATACTTTCTTGGTGTCTGGCCTGGTGATTAATTAATTGTTTCATGGCAAAATGGACCCACTGAAGTCGATGGGAGCAGGGGAAATTTTGCTTAGATGAGTTTAACAAAGACAAGAAGTTCCATCTGCTGAGACAGCAGTTTTCATCTCCTGGGAATACAGCCCTGGCTTCCCACCCTGTGGTGTCTGGGCAGGCGTCAGGACTGCTGGTGATGATCTCCTTTGTGCTTTGCTAGGCAGGGTCACCAGGTGTATGAGTCCCTGGGGAGTCCATAGTAGACAGAGGTGTGTTAACCTCTCAAACCAATTCCCTTTTTTGCTCTCTCCCATTGCTTTTCTGGCTCGTTCGTTCCCTGTGAGTGCTCCTTCCCTTGCTCCTCCTGCTGCTGCTCCATCCTCTGAGCTGCTGTGGGGTGCCAGCAGCAGCTCCCCACAGGGCTGTGGGTGCAGGGCTGCTGTCCCTGCTGTGTTGGCTCTGTAATTTCCCTGGGATCCCACATCCTGGAAAGCCATCCCAGAAGGCTCCCTGCTTGGTACCCCCCACCCCCGCCCCGTTTTTGGTGTTTCCAGATGACAGTCCGTGTTGGTGAAAACTCTTGAGATCACATAACTCCCTCCCTTTCCCTGCTCTGAGCTGGTTTCTCACCCCTCTGTGCTCAGGGATACCCAGATGGAGCAGATCACAGGCAGTGGTTGAGTTGCTTGAGTCAATCAGCAGGGACTGCATCCCCCACTTTGACTCAGTGGCACTTTGGGGATGTTTTTCCCCGTGGATGTTCATCCACGAGCCTTATCCTGTGAAGTGAGGGTGGCTGCTGGCAGTCCTCCCAGCAAGGGGGGTCAGATGGGAACGCCTCAGCCTCCAAGGGGTGCACAGGGATGAAGCAAGAGGAGAGCAGCTGGAGGATGGGGAAATGAGTGCTGAGATGATGGCAACAAAAACTTATTTGTCATTTTTCTAAAAAAATATTTTTATTATTTTTTTTTTAATGTGAGGAAAGGTGGAAGTGAAAGGAAGAAGGAAGTTTCTGGTGCTGAGGCGAAACATAACTGCCCTGGGGAAGTGCTGGCTGAGGGGCACAGAGCTCCCACGGGTCCAGCTGGGTGTGGGAACCTGAGGGATGTCCCAGCCAAGGGCTGTGGTGGGATGCAGGACTGGGAGCTCCCCTATGTACCAATCCCATCCCACCCCACAGCTGCAGGAGTCCAGACAGCAGCACTCAGGGGAGGGAAGAAGCAAAGCCTGATTTAGGAACTGCTGAGGGAGGCTCTGGGCAGCTGCAGATTCCCCAGGGCAGCCTTGGGATGAGCAGCACTTAGGATGAGCCTTCTTGTGGCAAACAGCACTGGGGTGCTCAGCACACACCCCATTGCACCAGGGGGGTTTGGTGTCTCGTGTTGTCAGAGTATTTCACCTGAAACCCAGCTTTGGGGTGAATGTCACTGTGAGCCTGAACCAGGTGTGGGGCAAAAGTACCTAAGCTGAGAGCAGATAAGAGCCTCTTGGAGGAGAATCTTGCTTTTTCCCTCCTTTGGAGTCAGGAGTGTTTTTCTACTGAAAATTTGCAGGGATGTGCAGCTGCCCTTGTTTACTCTTTTAGAATAACGATTGCTCCCCTCGCAGTGGCTCCAGTCCAGCAAAATAATTAAATGTATGCAGAAATCCATGTAGGAAAAATACAGCTTGTAAGTGTGTGTGCTCTAAGTCCTGAAATGATGCCATCATGTCTGGGCTGCTGCTTGTGAGTCTCCTCTGTGCCTGTGGAGCCCCAGTGCTCCCCGGGGTTGGAGCAGTGAACAGAAAGTGGTGCCTCTGAAGGGCTGGAAAAGCAAATGTTGAATGTGAAACGCTGTGTTTTGGGAAGCTTTGCGTGGTGGTTTTGCTTACCTACATCTTGAGACATAAACCAGAGTTGCTTTTTTTTTTTTTTCTAGAAAGTTCTTCTCCTTTCTGGTGGCCTTCTGCAGAAATATTTAAAGCAGGAGGAAAAGCAGGGCTGAGCTTTGCCCCGGGAGAGAAGCTCACATGCAGTGCTGTGGTGGGAAACACGTGCTCTTCCAGTGCCATGGGAACCTTGGGGCACTGTTTGCTTGGCCTGTGAGAGAGGTTTGGAGCTGACCTGCCCCGAGTGCTGGGCTGTGTGGGGGAGTCAGGCTGGGAGGTGGGTGATGGCAGCTCCCTGTGCCCTGGGAAGCAAGGGGAGAGAAAGAAAAACCCTTTGCCCGTGTCAAAGGCCAGGCTCGAGTGAGGCCGAGGCATCCCAGCCAGATGTGCTGCAGAAGGATGACCCCCCTGGAAGGGGTCACCTGGACACAGGGGTGAAGCCACCCACGTGCCACGGCTGGAGAACTGCACTTACTCCCTGCTTTTCTGCTGCAGGCAAATTCTTGTTTGTACACGTGATTTATTGGAAAGTCGCTGCACTGTTAGCTGGGGTCCCGGGAGGAGCAGGAAGGAAAACTAAGGGTAGTGTCAGTGCTGGTGAAAGACAGGCTGGAAGGAGCAGTTGGGATCAGAGGCATTCAGCTGTGGCTCAGGCAGCTCTTGCCTTATTATTTTTGTTTGTTTGTTTTGAGTCCTTTACGGTGACACATTTGAGAGATTTTGCAGAAATCCATAACTTCTCCAAAGAAAAATATTCAAGGGGGACTTTCTTTCCAACAGTGAATGATGTCTCACTGTTCTGTAACACTTCCACGGTCAAACACCTTGCAAAAGCCCAGCACGTTTCCCAGGAGGAGTCATGGGTGCAGGAGCAGAGGGGTAGCAGCGTCTGGTGAGCCAGGCAGCACCCTGTGCCACGGGAGGGCATCCTCCTGCTAAGGTAGAATGACCCTCCTAAGGATTTGTTTTCACCTCCTGGAAAGGAAGGCGGCAGGAAGGGCTGGTTTGCTGCGTGCTGCCATTCACGATATACTGAGAAATTCTTTCCAGGATGCCCAGGAACATCTGTCCTGCTCCGCTTACCCCTGGATTTCCTGCAGGTTTCCTGGGAGCTTGGCTGTTTCTTCAGCTTTTGGCTTGCCACCTGTCTCTTCTTTCTCTGTTCAGCCTTTCCAACAGGACTTGATCTGACTTCTGAACTCGCACCTTCATTTCCTTCACACACAGCTTGTGCATCGAGCCCTATAAGCTGGCAAATGCAAAACTCATTATATTTTAATTGTTACTTCCAGGAGAAGGGTCAGCATATCCTGTTGGGAAAATAATAGTGCAGAAGCTGGAAGCCTTCTCAGAGCTTTTGTTGAATTTCTAGTTTTGCAGAGGCAGGAGGATGAATTCCTGGAATTCAGGATTTCCACCAGTGCTGCTGTGTAGCTTTTCTAGCTCTCTGCCTTTGCTTCAAAGTTTGCAGTTGGGATAAATGACCTTCCTCAGTGACCTTTAGGTGGAAATCCCAGATAATCCCCAAGTATTACAATACTACCTTTGTCCATGCAGCACTTGGGAAGTTACCAACCTCCCTGAAGGAAGAGCCAGAGAAGAAAGGTGAAGCATCCTGATGACCACGACAGCAGGCACGACACCCTTAAATCTCAAGACACAGCCATTTGCTGTAAACTGTGGGCACCCTAATCCCTGTGTTTAGCACCGTGTGTGTTCTCCTGCCAGTGCTGCCAGTGGTGTTCGTGGCTTTGGGCTCCACACAGCCTCGTGTGGAGCTGGCACTTCAGAGTTCAGGCTGGGAGCCTGGCTGGACCCAGCCTGGCTGTGTCTGGTCCTCCTCACAGCCAAACAGATCCTCACCTCCTTATCACTCAGACCCCAAAACGCTCAGACAGAAATATTTGGACTTGTCTCTGACAATGGTACATCCATCCTGGTCTAGTGGAAGGTGTCTCTGCCCATGGCGGGGGGGGCTGGAACTGCATGGTCTCTCAGGTTCCTTCCAACCCAAACCACTCAGTGACTCCTGCGCTGAAGGGACCTGACTTTGCAATCCCTGCTCACAGGAGTGGCAGTGCCACACCCTGCCATCGCCCCACGGACGTGCGCTGCCACCAGCCAGGGACTCAAGGGGCAGAGGAGGCCGGTTCCTTCGCTTAGCTCGTAACTAGAGAGCAGGAAAAGGTGGAACAAACAAAGCCGAGCTGCAGGACAGTCACGCAAAGCAAAGGGAACTGAGAGGCATCAGCACAAAGCGCTCCAGGACAACACCATCTGCGAGCACTTGAGGCGCAGGAAATGCTGCTCCTTAAGAAGTTGGTGCTGCTGTTGCGTAGGGCCGGAAACAGGCCGGGGGTGAGGCAACGATGCCTTTCATTTGCTCAGCATATTTTACCCCCTTTTACGTAAAACCAGCAGATGAGGAACTTAAAGTCGCTTCTCCCAGAGAAGTTTTTTGACTGTGGAATTTTTCCGCGGGCTTTCTTCTCCCGGGCTGCTCCTACCTTAGGTTCTTGTTGGTGCTAACCCTGTAATGTAGGGAAATGGTAATAAAAGGACCTGTGGGTGCACTGAGGTGGATCAGCACTGAACTGTGAGCCGCAGTGGGGTGGCTCACCCATGCTCCTGTGCGGGCTCAGACGTGGTCCTGTGCTGTAGAGCTCCCGATGCAGATTTGGGAGATGTCATCTATCACAAAAGAGGGGCCAAAGGAGGGCAATGAAGATGGGAAAGGGCCTTGAGGGGATGCCATGTGAGGACACTGAGGGCACTTGGTGTGTTCAGCTGGAGAAGAGGAGACTGAGGGGAGCCCTCAGTGCAGTTCCAACTGCCTAGGCAGGGGCAGAGGAGGGGCAGGACTGAGCTCTGCTCTGAGGAGACCAGGGACAGGAGCCAGGGAAGGGCTGGAGCTGTGTCAGGGCAGGGTCAGGTTGGATCTCAGGAAAAGGTTCTTCCCCCACAGGGTGGTTGGCACTGACCAGGCTCCCCAGGGCAGTGGGTACAGCACCAAGGCTGCCAGAGCTCCAGGAGGGTTTGGAGGATGCTCTCAGGCACAGGGTGTGACCCTTGGGAATGGGCCTGTGCAGGGATAAGGGTTGGACTCGATGATCCTGATGGGTCTCTTCCAACTCAGCATATTCTGTGATCTGGGCTCTTCCTTCTGCCCTTCGCTCCAACTGGCTTATCTTTAGGTCAGATTAATGAAAATTAGAGGGAACTGTGCCCGGATATATCCAGGGAGAGGATGCTGGGATGCTCAGCTTGGAGAGGTGTTTCTGCCCTGCACAACCTGGGGACGCTCGAGGGGAGCGAGGGAGGCGCAGTGAGCAACGCTCGGGGCAGGTGGTCCCCGGGCCTGCTGACCAAATGTTCCTCCCCAGCTCCTATATTTGGACACCACAAGCAAGTGACTTCACTCTCCTGTTTAAACAGACCCCCCCAAGCCAGGCTGCTGGCTGCTGAGCCTGGCCTTGCAGCACACCCAGCCCAGCCAGCAGCAGCCCCTCTTCTCCCGGGGGTCACCTGGGGCAGCACAGGGTTGTGCCTGGGAGGGAGGGAGTGCAGAGCCCTACTGCTTAATTGCAACCACGTTCCCCCCCGACATGTCTGCTGAAATATTTATAAATACAGCCAGCAGCTGCTAAAGCCAAACAGGAAATTTTAGGCTGAACAAACTTTTCCACGTTTCTAAGCGGGGAAAGTAAACTGTAGCTAAGATCTGTGTTTGAGGGGAGGGTGGGGGGAAGTCTAAACAGCAACAGGCTTCCACTGTTCCGTATCCTGAGGGAAGTTCACGACTTCTTGAAGTCTTGGTTCTTTCAGCCAGGCCGTTTTCTATAAGCAGTGAGTCTGCACGGTGATATAGGAGGTGGCTTTAAAGAAGAAAATTGGGTTATACCTCAACACAGACACAGCAAATGTAATTTCAAGGGAAAGAAAAAATAAAAATACACAACTTGAGTGGAAACCAATGAGCCAGGGATAAGCATGGTGGGACTCATGGCCACCTGAGGGAATGGAGACCTGTTTTATTTTGCACTTCATGTTTTGGACCTTCCTTCCCCCCCCCTTATTCCCCCTCACCTCTTTCTTGTTCCTTTCTAGGATTTTCTTGTTTCTGCTTATTCATTACATGATGTTGAGACAATATTTTGGAGCACTGAAACATGGAAAAAAATGTAACACTAAATCTTCGGGGAATTATCTGTTTTAAACAACTTCTGCCAGTTATGAATTCATTACATTCATCTTCAGGCAAGAAGCATTATTAGGCTTTAAAAAACTGATTCGTGTCATTTCCTAGTCAATTATATTGAAATAGAGATGGAATAAAGCAAACGTCCTTAGCGTGCATGTGGAATCAGAAACTGTATTCTACAGTTCAAGCATCTTTAAAATGAAGTGAAATGTGGATGGAAAAACCTGGAGTCTTTTGGAGAATGAATCATTACAATAACTCAGTCTCTACCATCCTCACTATCACCTCCATAAACAGATCTTTTTGAGCTGTTTTGTTTTTTTTTTTCAATTAAATTCTGTTTACTGTGGGACCTTAGTGGGAAGAGAAAAGCTTTCTGATGCTGAGAATTTGTTTGTTTGTTTTTAACTCCTGGCTGTTGGTAACAATTCCTTATCCACTTCCTCTGCGGGCGTTCACGTTCTTTGAAACAGGTCAGTGGTGCGTGGCGAGCTTGGCTATGGGGTGCACAGACTGAATTATACTGCAATTTCTGGGGGGATTTTGGTGAGCACAATCTGCTTTAAGAGCAAAACAGTTGTACAAGGAAATGAAGTTTTAAGGATTCTTGTAAGTTTTAGAGACTAATAGCAGTGAGGTCTCAGGAAGGCTTTACCGCAGTATAAAGTGGGGAGTTCAGCAGCGGATTTATTCATGGCTCTTCTACTTGAATGGGCTCTACCTGCTTTAATTCTGGGTGGGAAATTAAGCACCCAGGTGGGCAGTCCTGTGAGGACTTGAGTTTATCACGAGGCTGTGACAAAGAAGGTCTCAGCCTGGTGTGGGATGAAGGGGGTATTGTTGGATGGATGCTCAGAGACATCCATGGTGCTGGGAGGTCCCTGCCAGCTTCCTTGGGAATGGAATGTGCTACATTGCCAGCTCACTATCCAGAAGTTCATAAGAAAACTGCTGGAGTTTCATCTCCAAAATCCCCCTTTCCTTTCTGCTGATCACCTGTGCAGGTTGGTGCTGGACTCCCAGCTTTTAGCAGGGACATGGGGCCAAGGGAAGGGTTCCATCCTTCCCAGGCAGGTGGTATTGGCAGTAATCCTACCAGTGCTTTCCCCATCCATGAGAGGAAACGTCCTTTTGCCATCCCTTTTTCTTTTTTATGCTGAAGTCACTGAAAACACCGTATAGAAGGCCAAGCTGAATTTTTCATCAGCTGGAAAGACACCGTAGCAGCCAAAAGAAAGGTGAGGGTCTTTGGATAGAATCCACATAAATGTTCTCAGTCAGGAGGGTTTCCAACAGCACATCTTGTTAGTTGTTTGTCACCACAGAATCAATCCTCCAGCTCCCTTGAATGCTGCCTCTCTCTCAGTGTACAGGTGTGCCAAGGTACAGTCTGTCATCCTCGAGTGACTTTTCCCTTGGGAATTGTTCAGAAGTGTGTTTGTCCCGTTGGGGAAAGTGAGTTTCTACCCTAGACCTGCATTACCTGCACCAGGGGCTTGTCTTCTGCTGGCAAATCCTGCGTGTACACGTGGTGTGCAGATCCCTGAGCGGCTCCTGCACTGTAGCACCCTCCTGCCAGACCCTTTAAAGCACCTCTGGGTTTTCCTTTGCCTGCCTGACAGGAGGGACCAGGCTCCCCAGGGCCAGGACAGGCACGGCGGAGCCTGAGTCACGAGTTCTGCATTTCTGGGATCTGGAACGAGTTTGAGTCTAATTTAAACCAGACACTTAGTGCAAAAGAAATGTGCCTCTGAGCCTCTGCAGATGTGTAGGCAGTCAGGGGGGCATACCTTAGCAGAGAGAAATGTTCTGTCTCATTCCTAACCGGGAGTTAAGCAGGACTTAACCGGGAGTTAAGCATTAGGAGCCCCAAGTGTCACCAAGTGAGGCTGGAAAAAGCAGTTAAGGCATCTCAGTGCCACTGGGTAAGACATCTGTGAGCTCTTTGAGGCACCCTAAGATCCAGGTCTAATAGTGGGAGGCTGGGCTGCTCACCTGGCTGCTCTTGCACGTGCACCTTCCCTCCAGGTATGGCTTTTCCTACTCCTTAGTGACAGCTTTACCCACGACTGGCCTTGCTGTGGGTCTTGTTGTGCATAAAGGAGGAAGCACAGACCTGAGGGTGACTCTGGGCCTTCGTGCTCAGCACTGTGGGGACAGGCTCGACTCTTCCCTGTCTGCTGCCCTGAGACCCTTGTTCCAACTCCGATGTCTCCGCGGTCAGTGGCCACAGGGATGCAGCAACATCCCGAACAGGCAGATGAAAGACAAAGCAGCTGAGCTGCGGTCGGATGCCACAGCTGTGACGAGGAGCTCTATTTACAGTTCCAGCTTGGAAAGGCCAGCAATTAAATCCATTTTCTGCATAATTGATGAGGAAAATTCTGGCTGCCTGCCACTAGGCTCTGAGTAAGATCATGTCTTAGAAGGGTCTTTACTCTTCCCAGGCCAGGGTGCTCTATAGCTTTGGGCTGCAGATTACTTTTCAGTCCCTGCCCATTGCCTTGGATGGGCATTGCCTGATTCCTACCCATTTTTTGTACTTCTGTCTTAACGTAAATAACTACTAAGGTATTATTCTGATATTTTCTTCCAACCTCCACGGGATTCATAGGGAATGGCAGGAAGAGAGCAATGCCAAGAGTCTCTTCTGCAGAGTTTGGTGGAGAACACCACACAGGAGTAGATAACCATGTCCTGGAAGGCAGAACTGACTCACTGCAGACCAAGAGAAACACTGAGTCATGACCACTTTGGCTTTCACCAGCCACCACCAAACACAAGGTTACAGATGGTTCAGAGTGAGAGAACAGCAAGATGTGCAAAAAGGAGCAAGTCACAGAACTAAGCAGAGCTGTCCCCTGTGGGTTGGGTTGTTTAAGGTGAAGGCAGGCTGGGATGTCCATGAGGAGCAAGAGGAGAGAGCAGCAGCCAAAGCTCTGTGTGCCAGGTCACTGCTGAGGTGGCATCACTCCACCTTGCCTTGGGTGCTGGAGCTGCAGCACTCAAGCATCTGGCCTGGAATTTTTATTACATTTAGGAGCAAATTAGATCTGGTTTAGGAATTTTCCAGTAAATCCTTCTTTGCTGGGAAGTGTTGATTCACTGAGCCCAAAACTTGGATACTATAAGAAAGATTTCTTATTGTATTCTGGGTGGGATTTTTGGTGAGAGAGTTGAGCATCATCATGGCATAGCTCACACCCGAGCTTAAGAAGCTGAGGTTGGTATTTCAGGCTGGATTTAGGCAAGAAGGAGCTCACCCATTCCTCAGGTTCTTTTCCCCACCGGAGGGAGTTCTCCCAGCACCTTGTGTGGACTCAGGCAGAGCTGTGAACTAAATGTTGAGCTGGTTGGCTCCTTACAAGGCCCACGGTGGCTTTTGGAGGCTGCAGGAGAGGATGTCCCCTAACCAGCCATACAATGCTCAGTGGGTCAGTCACGAGGCATCCCTTGAGCTCACAGAACTTGCTGGAGATTTACAACAGGAGGAAGTTTATTGGTTCCCATTTGTTCTTGGCTCCACAATGTAGAGAATTGATTTACCAGGTCTAAGCATTGGACATCCTTTACAGTTCCACAGAATCCTTCTGGCTGCACTGGTGGAAGAAGAAATTCAGCCTGATGAAATCCTTCCATGCATTAAAATGTACCCTGCCTTAAACAGGGTACACCCTGCTTCTGATGCTTCTGATACTTCATCCCCAAAGCATCACCTCGAAATTCCCTTAAAACTGGATCCTTCAGAAGGGTTGAGGTGCTGCTGCTGGAAACTGTGGTTGAACCTACTCACATCTGTACAACACCACAGAGCTCAGGCTGCAGCACAGGGTGGCAGCTCAGAGACAAGGGTGACCAGCAGCCTGAGCACCCCTGTCTGAGGAGTTCTGGCTTGGTCACTGCGTGGGCTGAGGCACACAGATCTTGCTGGGCTGATTTCCCCCTGACAGCCATGCCTTTGGGGAGCTGGATGTGCCACACGTTGATCCAAAAGCAAAAACTTGTATTAGTGCTGCTGTTCCAAAAGAGCCCCACCCACCAGGGATCTATTCATAGATGTACCCTTGAGTTATCTACTTCCAGCCCACTGCTTTGTGGAAAGATGTCTTTACCTTCTGTTTCCCTTGTTATTTTTAACCACGTCCAGAACTGAAATGTGAGATGTTGAGCAGTACCTAATCACAGCCCTCTTGGTGATGGCCCTGGACACCTCCCTGCCCAGTGTGGGTGTTGGACAAGCTCCTGGTTTAGTCCCTCTCTACCCCCATTGCTCTTGGGATGGTCACAGAATGGTTTGAGTTGGAAGGGACCTTAAAAATCACCTGGTTCCAGCCCCTCTGCCCTGGGCAGGGACACCTTCCACCAGCCCAGGTTGCTCCAAGCCCTGTCCAACCTGGCCTTGGACACTTCCAGGATGGGGCAGCCACAGCTTCTCTGGGAATTCTGCTTCTTCATTTAAACAAAATGTTTAAATAAATAGACATGTACCCTCCTGTACCTAATCCATGTACTTAACATTTCCTGCAGTGCTGTAACACCACTGCTCTGCCCACAGCAGCCCCCGCCAGGGTTACCTGGGGTTACAAGGGCATGTCCACATCAGTGTGGCCTTTCAAACTGTGGCACAAGATCCATTTGTGCACAGTGCCCTGTGCCCCTGTAACCCTGTGCTGAAGGGATGCAGACGTCTGTAAAGGCTTGTTCTCCAGTGGCTGCTGATGCTGCTGGCTTGATCTGGCAAAGGCTCTGGAATTTGTTCTGTGTTTCATCTGCTGGATTTTAATGAGGATTTTTCTCCACCACTCTACATTTTGCACGGGCAGATGCCTTGCATTTTACGAGCCTTATGTAGAAAACCCACCACCAGTGCAAGGCAGTGGTGTAATGGTGTTTACTATAAGCTCCATCCACATTCTTTCGGTTCTAGTAATTTGTTTCTGGAGAACGGATGGCCGTGTCTCTGGCAGTCAGATAAGCCCTCCCTGTGTCACACCATTCCTGGAGGAGCAGAATCGCTGTCACTCGCAGCAAGTCTGTGTTTGCATTTGTTTGAGGGTGGCTATAACTGGAACCTCCTGCAGCCACTGCAGCCAGGAGCCTTTTGGCTCTGACACAGTTTGCTGAAAAGGCTAATGCAATTACTTACGTGAACTAATCTGTAAAGGATGTTTTTCTGTTGTCTCTGCCTTAATTGTTTCCAGCTTATGGCATGGAAATGTTATTGGCCCTGGGAGGCCAAGGGGAGAAGGGAAAGAGGGAATGTCAGAAGCAAATGGAAGGTTTGGATGAATGTAGGAGGGACTTGAAGTTTTTCCTTCTACTCCTACATTCTTTAAATCGCGGTAACAAAGGTAAAGCTACTTGTTGAAGTCACACTTGGTAGAGCAGGCCTTGGTCTGCCACAGGGCAACTGAGAACTGTTCTGTAACTGCAAAACTTTTGTAAAGTGGGTCATGTTGCTCTGCAGGCATCTCTTGCTGCCTGGGAGCAGGTCCTCAGCCTCCCTTCTCTCCCAGGTGCAAAGAAGGGGCTCTAGTAAAGGTGTCTGGGATTCCTCTCCCCCAAGAGATCCTACAGATGGACTTGCTGTGCCTGCTGTCTGCTCTGGCATCCTGTGGATTCCCTCAAATTGTTCTGCTGCTGTGGGTGTGGGTGTTCCTAAGGAGAAGAAAGCTTTGCAGGGGTTTGTCCATTTTCAGCACTTGAGTAAGAAGGCTCCATGTGTGGAGCCTGGAGCGTTTGAACTCCCCGTTCCGGAGGGGGTGTTGGAAACAGTGTCTGACTCTCCTGTATCTCTGGAGACATCAACCATGCATGTCAATGCCTGGACCTGAGGGCAGCTGTGCTGAAGAAACATTCCCAGATCCAAGTGAGTCATTAGCAAGGGCTGGGCCGAGGCCATGGCATTTGGAGTCAAGCTCCACTTGTCCCATCTCCAGCAGCCAGTCCTTTCCAGAGGCTGGATGGGCCAGACAACCTTTGCTGATTAACTAGCACCAGAACATCTCTTCCCAGCAGTAGCTTCCACATGCTCAATTACTCACTTGACATCTAAATATTAACGGAAAAATGTCCTTTTAATGCTGAAAGCTATTCCCTTCTTGCATTCATGTCCAAACTGTAGCCTTTTGGATAAGCTTTGGGATGGTTTCTCCAAAGCAAGCACCTCCTGCAAATGCTAAGCAGCTAATGGAAAAAGGATCTTCATCCAAAGCACTTGGAAAGAGAGGTCATGGAAGTGTTTCATAGGAAAGTGCAAATTTTAATGGCAAATAAATAGACTTCAAAGCCTACTGCTTTGCACTGACTGTTCTTCCCAGGCAGCAAAGTTTCTCCCATAGAAGCAGAGCAGGGGAGGCTGCAGAATTATGCTTATTGAGGGTGTTTTGCACATTTTTACGTAGTTTTCCTGGGATGCTCTCTCCCAGTACCTGTTGTTGTCCTCTGTTCTGTTTTGGAAACCCTGTGCTCACAGACAGTGCCACCAAAAATGGCAGTTTTGCTAAGGAAAATATAAAGCAAGTTATTTGCCTGTTTACATAAGGTTCCTTCAGGCATGTCAAGTATTTAACTTGTGGAAAGAGCACAGTGGTTTTCATATGGTCAGGCGGACACTTCCAGGATGGGGCAGTTCAGAAATCATTTCCTTAAATTTATTGCCGTTTCAAGCTTTTGTTCTCTCTATAATATTGTGTGTCCTGGGTTTTCCTTTGCAGCCTACTCACCATCTGCAAAGTTGCTTTAAATGTGCTACTGTGTCACGATCCATTTGCTCAACAGCCAGCGTTTCACCCTAAGCAGAAGCGCCTTTGCTTTGCCCTGCAGAATCAGGACTGATTTCCACTGAACCCCAGCCAAGACCTGTCAGTCCCAGGCCCCCCCATCCCTTCTGCAGAGCTGTCGGTGATCTGAGCAGCATCACCCCTCAGCAGGGAAGGGACCAGGTTTGGGCTGTGATGTGACACCCAGAGCAGCTCACCTGGCTTTGCAGAGGTGCTGGTTGAGGAGCAGGTGACGGCTGCAGGTTCCCTTTCCTGGGCACTTTTGGGAAGCTCCTTTTGGAGCACTGCCCCTTGCAAGCAGGGGGGGGCATCACCTTCCTCCTCCCGTTCCCACTGCTCCCTGTGGATCTCCACGCTGGGACAGCTCTCCCCAACCTCCTGGAAAGAGAACTAGACTCTCCTCTTCCTGCAAAAGCCCCTCTCTTTCTTGCTGGCTGTCGGAAGCTGGAGGGATTGGAGTCTAATGCATCTGGATGCTGGAGAGAAATGGATAGTGAAACAGTGAGGTCCCTGGGGTGATGACAGACAAGACGCTTTCTGAAAAAAAAGTGGTGTTTTTCACACCACTTTTTAATGTGGGGTCAGTGAAAAAAAGATGCAGCTCAATTTGAATTAAAAAAAAAAAAAAATTGATGGAGCACTACCTGAACAGTAACCCATGGTCAAAACCAAACCCAGTATAGCACCATCATTAAGATTCCTGGCTATTGCTCTACCATGGGCCATTTTTTTTTCCTTGGTTGTTGTCACCATGTTAAATTCTAAGCGTGACCCTCAGGTCTTGAAGAAAGCGTTTGTCTCTGATTTTACTCACCAAATATTTTGTTTCTATTGCAACTAAGATGCTCAGGTCTTTGGCTGGGCCCTGTGGTTTTCAAAGGCTATGGCCCTCTGTGTGGTTTTGTCATTCCACTCTGCAATCTGGAATGCTGATGCAGATGGAGAGCCAGGCATGGGCCGTCCACCCTTTGGCTCCTAATTTAACATTTCTAGCAATCACTGGAATGATGTTGTGGCAAATCGGAGCCTTCCTTAGTCCCCCTGGAACTGAACCTCTTCTGGAGTCAGCCCTGATGGTCTTGTCAAGAATTCCTTCACAAATCAACTACGAATCTCAAGTTTCGATTATTTCTTCATCAGCTGTTAAACATCAGCATAAATATGTATCTGCTGCCACGTAATTGAGACTGTTGCACAAATGAAAATAGTGTCAGGACTTGGTGGACTTTCTGTAACTCCACTGAAAAGTGGGAAAACGTGGGTGTGGGCTGGTAAATGGAAAAAAAAATTCTCTTAAGCCCTTCCTCTGCCACCAGTTCAGCAGCCCCAAGTACATAAACTGTGGGGGACAAAAGGAGCTCCAGTTTGGACAGATGTAGGTCTCTTGGACAGATGTAGGTCTCTTGGCATCACTCTCTCTGGCTCTTCTTGGAGGAAAATAGCCCCAAGGTACAAAACTCCTCAAGTTTTCTTGTTTTTTTGGGTTTTTTTTAGAGCTGCTGCCTCTCCTCTGGGCCCTTTCACATTTTAACCACAGCCTTTTAGCTTTAAGGGCTCTTCCTGGGCTTGCCTGTCCACATTAGGGTTGCAGACTGAAAGTGCCTCTGCTCTTGTGTGATGGTAAAAGACTTATTTCTGAGTTTTGTGTATTTGATTTCCCCTATAACCTCTTGGGGGTTTTTTCCCCTGTAGTTCCCCCAAATCACAATGTATTTCAGGGTTAAAGAAGGAAGGATTCTGGACACCTGCTATTCCCTTGCTGTAACATTCCACAGGGACTGAGGAACTGTCCATTGGCAGGACCTGGTCTTGTTGTCCCCAAACTTTCAAACAAGGATTTATAGTTAGAGAAAGCAAGGAGAGAGAGAGAGACAAGCAAGGTTTCCTTAAAAATTAACTTAAAAGTAAAATTAATGGGGTGCTAAGAGGATTTAAGAGGAGAAATGCCTGATGCCCCAGAGCTCCTGGCTGAATTCCTGGGGGCTGTAAAATGCTAATAGAGAATTAAGGAGGAATTTAGATATTTCCCTCTGGGATGGATTTCTCTCTTGAAGCTTCTTCCTCAGCTTAACAAACCTCTTTGCAAGATCTGTCTTATGCACCAATAGTCTCTCCAGCTGAAAGTGATACCAAAACCTTCTATGAATCGTGAAGGAGATGCAAAATAAGCTGCATTTCTGCATAGCTGTGCTGGCCCAAATTCTGCTGAAATTAAGAGAAAGCTTTTGTTTCAGTATTCTGTCTCTGTATTTCCATATTTTTGGTCACTGCCTTGTAGGAGGAATCAGAACTGTTAAAATACCAAGGGGACTGAAGTCCTCCAGTCCTCTCTTCTAGTAAAACGATCTCACCTCTTCTGTGACATTTGAGCTGCCCAACCTCTTCCTCTGATGTGAAAAACATACTGACAGTAATGAAATCTGCTCACTTGCTGCAGGAATTATTGCTTTAGTTCGGTGCCACTGTAAATACTGGCAGTGTAAATTCTGCTTTTTACAGGGACGGTGTCTGGAGTTTAGTTTGTAGGAGAAAATTAACAATAAGCACGGGGAGACTGATAAGAGGAGCCTTGTTTGTTCTTCAGCCAAGCAATTAAAAAAGCAGAAAAACTGTAAATGAAAGGGAATTTCCCTACCTGTCTAGATTCTAGTTTTGTTTCTCTAAATTAATTTAATTAAATGGAATTTTTCAAAGCTGAAAATTACACTTAAGGGGGAAAAAAAATGAGCTGTCATTCAACCACACTTTTAGAGGTAATATCACATTAGGGTTTATATTTTATTGTGTTTTCCTTCTACCTGCAGAGAAACTCTGAGCTCTCATCTTTCAGAGTGAGGGCAATTCAGTTTCTAATACCAAGAAATGAGATGTAGAACAAAAGCACTGAGATGTGGAGGGGAAAGGATCCAGGGAGGTGACAGTGAGCCCTCGCACACCCAGTTTCCATAGCCTGAAAAAATGACTTTGACCATCTCTGACATTAATGCTGGACCTCTGGCTGCAGCCTATGGAAAATGTGGGAATTAAACACCTTCTAGGATGACACTTGGCCAACCATTCCATTGAGAGGAGGGTGTGGAGTCACCATCCCTGGGAGTGTTCAAGAAACAAGTGGACGTGGCACTTCCTGATGTGTTTTACTGGGCATGGCAGTGTTAGGTCAAAGGGCTGGACTTGATGATCTTGGAGATCTGTTCCAACCTTAATTATCCCATGGTTCTAAGGCAAATAATGTGGGAGCGTGATGCAGTCAGTGAAGTCTGGACAGGTCCAGTGCACAGGGCATTTGTTTCCAGCATGGCAGGCAGCCAACCAAGCCCACCTCTCCTGGTTCCTGCAGGAAAAACATCCACCCAGCAGATAAAACTTTTTTATTTCTTTCATTTTCTGACTGTGATCCTGTTACACTGCCCAGAGGTGCCACTGCCCACCCCCTGCCAGCATCCCATTTTGCTTTGGATCTGTGAGTCTTCGGGGTCCTCTTGGAGCCCCAGAGAGGGGAGGGATGTGGCTGGTAAAAGCCTTGACTTTGATGTGATGTGGTTGAGGTACATGTGGGCTGTAGACAAATGAGACTGTGGTATTTTCAGGGCACAGATTGTTTGCCCCTCAAAGTGGGGACGTGAAGGGCTTTGCCAGAAAGCCCAGCTTCTGGAAGAAAACACTGTTTATAGAGAGCCAGTTTGGGGATATGGAGTTGCTGCTTGTCCTCAGGCTTGTCCTGTATTTATCTGCTTTTGTTTTAATTGGATAATTGTTGGCTCTGGAAATGTTTCCTTCGAGTAATTGTAGCTTTTGTTACTTCCTTTGTCTCAAACACGTGGTGTGAGGGCACTTCAGTGCTTCTTCAGGGCCTCTCTCTCATTACTGAATTTCTTTTCCCTGCCAGTGTGTTCAGAAATCCCCTCTTAAAACACATCAACTTCTAAATCCCCTTAAACTGACTGGAGTGGTAGTTTGGAGAAACAGACAAGAGTGGGTTTGGATCTGAAGGACTTACTTCCCACCCATGTCTGCTTGTTTTTGTGGGTGTTCTTGAAGAGCTGCCTTGGTCTCACTTCGCTTAAACCCTTTTAACAGATAAGGCTGCTTATTTATTTTAAACATTTTTCAGATCTCCAGCTACAGAATTTATTGGTTAATGACTTTCTGATGTCTGGAATTACAAAGCTGGTGCTGTAGCTCCTTCTCTGTTCCCTGGCTGCTCAGCTGAGTGCTGTGTTATGGCTTTAAAGCCATTTTCCAGCAGGATTTCCAGACGTCTTTTGCCACAAAATCCATGCTCTTATGTCATTGGTCAGACAGAGTTATCAGTGAGGGAGGATGGCAACAGCTACCTGACAACTCCTGCACAGAGCACTGCTGGAGATTCCAGGGGAGACACATTCCTCCTGGGGGCACTCCCTGGGAAGTGAGTCTAGACAAGCATTTATTTTGATGCCATCTAACAAAATGCCTTTACAAACTAGTGTGGCCTTCTGAAACCCTCTTTCTTTTTCGTGGCAATGTGCTACTTCAAAATGGAGGGAACAGGCTTTTATCATGGAAGGTGATGCTCCTAAGGAAATAACAATATCAGGGGGCACCTTGTCACTCTTTACAACTCCCTGAAAGGAGGATGGAGCCAGGTGAGGGGTTGGTCTCTTCTCCCAGGTAACAAAGGGCAGGACAAATGGAAATGGCTTCAAGTTGTGCCAGGGGAGGATTAGACTGGACATCAGGAAAAATGTCTTCACTGAGAGGGTTATCAGGCATTGAACAGGCTGCCCAGGTCAATGGTGGGGTCACCATCCCTGCAGGGATTTCAGATGCCTGGATGTGGCACTTGGGGACGTGGTTTAGTGGTGAACTTGGCAGTGCTGGGTTGACAGTTGGACTCGATGCTCTTAAAGGTCTTTTCCAACCCAAACAATTCTCTGATTCTGTGAAGGAACAAATGAATTCATGTTCAAGCAGAAAGTCAGGAGGTGATGCCTCATGTTCTGCAGCCTACAGTCACCACTCTGTGCATGATGCCAGGTGTCTGGTCATTAAAGTGTTGAGGTGACAGAAGGACAGAGCTCCTCACATAAACAGCAGTGACAAGACAAGAGACCCACCAGAGAAAGGAGCTAAATTTGGCTGTATGTACAGATGACTCACACAGAAATATCATCCATTTTTAGGTTGTCTCCCGGACAGTGACTGGCCCAATTCCCCCTGGAGCTGGTGGAAACACTTACAGGGATTTCAGTGGGAGTTTGACTTGGCCATAGGGAATATTTTCCCCTTTGTAGCTCTTTGGTTATTGTTGAACTGTTTCTTCCAAGCCTGCAGAGCATTAATAGGCAGCAGTGTGATGAGGCAGCACCCAGTCCTTAAAGCATCACTGCTTCTGTGACTGCTGAAACACGACTTTGTGACGAAATCACGTCTGGGGCACTGGGGAAATGGGGTTTGAAGCAGATGTTGGTGCAGTGCTGCCTGGAGGTTGCTGCAGGGAGATGTTGCTCGACCACCCATCAAAACAGCATCTGCACATGTGTGCCACCGAGTGAAAGCTGGGGGGCTGGAGAGGGACCTGGGTGGTGCCAGGGAGGAGAGGTAGAGGCTGGAACAGGCAGTGACAGACAATAGAATGGGTTGGCTTGGAGGAAACCTTGTAAAGGTCATCCAGTCCAACCTCCCTGCAATAGGCAAGGACACTTCCTAGATCAGGTTGTTCAGAGCCTCGCCTGGAATGTTTCCAGGGATGGGGCATCCACCGGTGGTCCTCTGGAGAACCAGTTCCAGTGTTTTACCACCCTCACTGTAAAAATCTTCCTTGCATCTACTCTAAATTGACCCTCAGGTGGTGCTGGGGATGCGGGTCTGGAAGGAAACCTCTGCGCTTCGAGCAGCTCCAGAGAAAGGTTTTAAAGTGTTACTCCTGACAGAGCAATGATCCCAGTGCTTTTCCAAGGAAGCCATCTGGAAACGGGGATTAATCGCAGACTCCTCATAAATGTTTGTGTGTGTTTACTCACCCCTGAACCTCTTCTGCAAACATCATCAGCAATTAACCCCCATCCCGGCAGTGCTGCTCTGAGGCTGCTCTGGTAACCCGGGCTCAGGGGAAGGGGGGCTGTGGGTGCTGCTGGGCCACCCGTCCCTGGTGTTACGTGACACGCCGGGTGCTGTTTGTGCGGCTGGTTGGGGTTTGCTGCAGGTGTGTGCTGGCACAGACCACAGCTCCCTATCCTCTCCTTGTGATTGCAGCTCTCCTGGGGATTTTGGGACGCAGTCTAACCCCTAATCCAATTGTTGTGGGAGCTTAATTAAACTCGGGTTCATGGCAGAGGGAAAACAAGTGTCCCACCAGAGTGGCTGGGGCTGCTTCCTTGAGAGGTTCCTGCTGCCCCTGGGCCCCACACCAGCTGAGGATCCTATTAGGAGAGGGAGCAGGAAATGGTTCAACCTTAAATAGCCACTCTGATGATGTCCACTTGGTCCATGCAGCCTTCTATCTACCCACAGAGGGGTTAAAATAGAGTGTGACTCCCTGGCTCTGGGCATGGATGAGTGCTCCACCTCTCCTCCGAGGTGTGGATGGGGAGATCCCACAAGAAAGTGTTTTTTAATGGGAGATGGGGAATCCAGTTTCTCCGACACCTTTATGCAAATGTACTGATTCAATTTCACTGTGGTTGGGAAATCCCAAAATCAGAATTTAATTAAATCCCTACACAAATGTTATTGGGGATGAAATGTTCTCTCCCTCTTTGGAGTCAAACTGCAAATAGAAGTTTCTGGTCTAAATTAGGTAGAAAAGGAAGGTGATTCCCAGTGATTTGGACCTTGGTCTGTCTGATGGGCAGTGTGCTTTCTCTCCTGCAGCAAGGTTTGATTTGGAGTAGAAGGGGAAGGGCAGAAGCTGCCAACATGCTCCAGTCCCCGTGCCCTGGCAGTGGGGACTTGGTGGCTCCTCAGCAGCTTTGCTGAGCCCTGAGGCCAAAAACACCTCATCCCTCCTGCACCTCCCTCCTCTCACGCACCGGTGGCAGCTGCTGCTGGAACAAGGAGGATGTCCCTGTGCGAGTTTGACTTGAGTGAACAGCCAGATTTCACGGGAGCTGTGATGGCTTCGTGCTTAGGGGGCACAGCCAAGGCGGGGCTGCCCTCCATCCCCCTCCCCCGTGCCTGCAGGAGATGAGGTGCTGCCTGCAGGAGCCTCTCACCCCTGCGCCAGCACCCCCCGGCCTCTGCCCCCGAAGAGCTGAACGCAGGTTTGACCCAGGGAGAAGCAGGACAAGACAGCCCGAGCTGCCTCTGACCAGCCCTGCTCAGCCCCAGCAGGACCCTGGGCACGGGCAGGAGCCCGCCCAGCGGGATGGATGGATGGATGGATTGATGGATGGATGGATTGATGGAGCCCTCACAGCAGGATGGCTCATCCCGGCTTCCCCAGCTCTGAGCAAGAGGTCCCTCTGGTGGGGATCTCTCTCCACAGCCAGCCCAGAGCGGCGAAGGGACCTCTGCGTCCCTGGACCAACCCCACGGGCAGGGCTGGACAGCAGCAGCTTTGTCCGTCTGACCCCACAGCGAGCGGGACAAAGCCCTGCTCCGGGGTGGATCCCTGACAGCCCTCCGTGCCCCTGCTCACCAACCCTTCCTCCCCGGCTCCTTGGGCTGCACTTCAAAACGCCGGGAAGTGCCCGGTGTGCCCTGCCAGGCTGCCCGGGAAGCTCCCGGTGAGGATCCAGGCTCTGTCCCAGGGCGGGGGGCGGGCTGGCAGCATCTCCCTCCTTTGCAGCACAGCACCAGGGCACGGGCACAGCGCAGGGTGAGGGCAGCGGGGTTTGCCGCTCCTCCCCTCAACGGCAGTCTCCTTGTTGCAAAAAAATAACCCGGGAGGAAAACCAGGACAACACCTGGCTTGTTTGCCGGGAAGAAAACCACCGGGGAGAAGTTCGGTTTACACTTCGAACAAGCAGTAGCTGATGGCACAGAAACGGTCCCATGGCAGAGGTCAGCAGGGGAGCTTTTCCCCGGGAGAAATCACCTCTCGCCGGCTTTGGACATGCTGCCGGTCGAGCCTCGAGTGTTGTGGCTTGCCCGGCTTTGTTTCTGATTCCTGTGATGTCCCCACCCTGCATCCAAGGGCTTGGCAGCCTTGGGGAGGGAAGGCGGCGCAGGAGCGGGGTGGGAATGCTGCGGGACAATGCAGGCACAGGGTACAAGTGCTCGCACTGGGCCAAGGTCAGCTATTGTTCCCGGGAGTATAAATAGCTGTGCTGGAACAACGCAAAACGCAGCCTGCAAATCAAAGCTTCACTTCTTCTTTAGCTCTGGAGCGAGGAAAGTGGAACAAGTCACCAGGAGAGAACGGAGTGTCTCCAGGAGTGCCCTGCCCCCAGAGCAGGTCTATAAAACGCTGTGATAAAGTCATCCCTGAATTTCCTGCTCGTGCCAATACTAAGATTTTTTTTTTTTTTTCTTCTTCCCTGCAAATTACAAGAGGCAAATCTGCTCCGAGGAGAGATGTAAAATAATAAGCGTGCTTTGCCCTGTTACAAATAAATGTGACATTTTTGCGTCACAAATATAAATGACAGGGATTTTTCAAAATCAGGTTCAGGGGGAAAAAAAAAAATCAAGTTTCTACTTGATGAATTTTCAGATGCAAGAATTACATAGTAATTTTTTATTTAATTTTTTTTTTTTTTTAATAACATAGTCAAACCCCAGCAAAATCCTCATCAATATTCATCCCTTGGGTGAAGATATTGGGTTTGCTGCTCTGGAGAAGGGCTGGCTTTGCAGGGCAGCTTGTGCAAGTTCAGGAATATTAAAAGTGAAAGCAGTTCTTGTTCAGTGGCTCCTGGTGCTCACTGGCAGCCCACTGTGACTACAGCCCAACGTGGTCTGTAGTCACAATCTCATCATCACTGATCCTGGCTGAAAGGGTTAATCCCTCACTAAACTTTAAGTGATCCTGTCTGGCTCTGGGCTTTCCACTCCAACATGATGGGGTGGTTTTGGGACACTGGAAGAGAAGGATGTCCCTTTTGATTAGTTGGGTTCTCCTTTCAGAGAAGAACCCTGAAATGAATTTAATTGAAACAAAAGCAGCTGTGAATCCAGTTCCCACACGCATTCCAACCCTCATTTCTCTCTCTGGGAATTTCACTTGAAAATGAGTATCACCCTAAAACCCACCCATGCTTTGCAAATCGTGTATTCATTGAAGGAAAAAGACACCACAGACGAATTTTCATTTAGGATGTGGGCATAATGCACGTGCAGGTCCTAAACTGGCTGGGAAAAGGCAGTTTCAGAGAAGCTGTGTGAGATTAATATCTGTTGTTGTGACAGTGTGAAGTAGGTTCAGGCTTCTCAGAGCCTTTATCCACGTTCTGGGCCACCCGTCCCTGGTGGTACGTGACACACCAGGTGCTGTTTGTGCGGCTGGTTGGGGTGCAGTTTTTGTGCAGTTTTCTTTATTAAAGCATTTATTGTTCCTAGAAACTGGCTGAAAACCTGGGCTTGCATCTTCCCCCTTTCTGTGAGCCAGAAGCTGTCGCAGGTATCTGTTTGTGCCTGTCTGACTGCTTTGTGGAGCCATAAGAGGAGATGGTCTGGGCCATTCAGCATTGGCGCCGCTGGGATCATGTGTGGGACCCAGTGGAAGGCTGTGCTCTTGGGCTGCAAAACTCTGATTGCAAGAAAAATGCTCTGAAATGTGCTTTGATTGTATTAATTACAGCATTGCTGCACCTTACAGCTTCAGTGCATGTGTTAGTTTACATCTCTCCTTCCTCCGCCTTGTGAGCCCAGGAGAGATATAATTACAGCACATCTTTCCTTTTTAAGTTTCCTGCTGGGATATTTTCTGCCTGAAATCAATGCCTGCCGGTGTGCCTGTGAAATTTCCTGAGGAAGTAGTTTAAATGGTGCTGTAAAAACCGGGACTGGTTTAGTAAGCAGGAGCAATCCAACATTGTTTCCAGAAAAGCCAGAGCACGGAGGGAAGCAGAGGGCAGAGAGGGGCTGGGCAGTTCGTGCCCATCAGCTGCTGGTTGCACTGGGAAATGAAATACCTGGGAATGCAAATAAGTGGGGGAAAAAAGGAACATGGATATGGAGTAACGCAGATATGGGCTGGCAGGAAGGATTGTCCTCTCCGGTGTCAAACAGGAAGGTCTGATGAAACAAGGGAAACAGTGTTGTTGCTTCAAACTGCTCTGCTTACAGAAGGTGTTCTCCTCTCCCGTTAGCACAGTCTGGAGTTCCGTTGTGGGAAATAGCAGAATAATTTTTATCCCTTTTTGTCTCTTCCAACTGTCTCCTGCCAGGATGACCCAGGCCAGCAGCAAGGCTCTGCTTGCAATCCTGCTCTTCACAGCCACGCACTTGGCACCAGCAGCAAGTGGGAGAGTGAGCACTGGCCAGCTGGGAGAGGGCCCCAGGGCTGTTTTCCCTGGGGAGCTCAAAGTCAAGCAACAAAGATGTGTTTCCTGCGCTCCTGTCACCCTTCCCTTGTTGTTACGTTCCCAGGAGCAGAGGATGTCCCTCTGGCTAAAGCTGGGGATGGCACTGCTGTCTGCATCACTCACATCGTCTCTGGTGGGGTCAGGCTGCAGCTGGGAGCACTGCCAGCCTTGGCGAGGAGGGGAGTCCTCACACAGGGGCCAGGCTGCTGCCCTGGGGCTGTTGGACAGGGGCCAGTGCTCTGGAGGGTCCCTCCCCCCTGTAGCTGTGCTGGGCAGTTTCATGACATCCCCTTCCAAAGCACTTGAGCCTCTGTGTTAAGAGCATCTTGGTGTTCGAACTGCTGGCTGTCGGCGTTGGCACCGTGCTGTGAACTGGCGTTTGGGGTGGAAGATGAGAGCAAAGGGCCAGCTTCTGGGCACTTCTAGGGTTATGGATGTGCTTTACATCAATTCGCCATCAGATGGAGCAGTTTTGGAAGCAAAGACCAGAATTGTTCCACTCTGCCTGAGGCTGGGATAAGTGTGCTATAGCATTCTGTTCTCTGCTTTGGTGAATCTTCAATTATTTGCCTGTGTGCCTTTATCTGTGGGGTAAAATGACGTGTTCACAAATAAGTGTCAGCAGTTTGGTAGCCCTGGTGCTTCCTTGGGAATTGCAAGATGCAGTTTCACTTTCTTCATGCAAAAAAAATAGGAATTCAACCTGGAGCACTGACTGTGAGTGTGGGGGTGACAGGGACTGCACCTCGTGAGAAGCTGGGTCTGCAGGAAGAAAACTGGGGGAGGCTGTGCTGGGGTCATGGGAACTGCAACAATCTGGGGCAGCTGCAGAAATGGTGTGGTGATGTTTCAGGTGAGGTGTCAAAGCAGTTCCCCAGGGGAGCGAGCAGGGCAGGGAGGGCTTTCAGGGTCGCAGCCTGGTCACAAACCAAGAGCAGAGCATGGGTCAGATGGACACAGGGATGCCTCTGGCATGTTTTGGGATGCAGTCAGGTCTCCTGCTCCATGCCTCACACACAGATCTGTCCTGTCTCACCCAGGATATCGGCCCGGTTTTGTTCCTGTGGACATTTGTTCAATCGAGCCAGTCTGTGCTGCTTTGCTGCAAGAGCAATAATCAGCTGGTTAGGGCAGATATTTGAGCTGTGCTCCAGAAACTCACTTAGTATTTACTTTGACACTACAAGAGTAGTACAGAAATAAGTGCCTCTGTATTTAGGCGTTGGTCCATCAAGGGAAGTTTGCTGGAATCTGAGCTGTGGTGAAGTGCACAGCGAGGTGGGGATGAATCCTGGTCAAAGCAGTGGAGAGGAATAAAAATGCTGGATAATGGAAGAGAGACTGAAAAAACCCCTTTGCCTCTGGAGGGCTCTGGAGAGAAAAGAAAGAGTGTTTTTCTTTCTGACTGTGTGACTCCAGTTCCAGCAGGCACAGGCTGTGTGACTGCACACTGTCTCCATTAGCATCTCGAGTGCTTCACAGAAGTACACCTGCTGATCCCTCTGAATAAGAGGAGTTCAGTGAGGTGCACTAAACCCATGTTTCCTTGCAAAGAATTTCCAGGAGCTCAATAATGCTGTTCTGGCAGGTTAATCTGGCAGTGTTTGTAGTGACGCCTTTAAAGAGTCATTAAACCCTTTAGTGGCCTCTTGCTTTTTCTAGACAAAAGACCAAAACGAGGATTTTTGTGAATAACAGCCTGAGTAAAAAGACTTGATAAACCCTCTGTTACATCACACGGTACCTCATCATCCTTATGATACTGGGACAAACATCCTGATGGTGTCTAAGTGTGGGACAGCATCCAATTGTTTGGAGCTTCCCCGGGCATTCAGCAGCTCCCGTGCCCAGGGTGTGCCCCGTGGCTGTAGGCATCTGGTTTGGTACCACCTCTCGGTGACACACAGCTGTGGGTGTCAGGGGTTAAATCCCACCCTCCCTCCAGGAGCGAGGAGGTCTGTAAAGTGGATTCCTCTCCCTCCTCCTTGCAAAGGCAGCCACAGCTGGGATGCAGGCAGGGAACAGCCAGCACAGGGAGATGACAACCTCCCTGGCGTGGCCCGGCCCTGCCTCCACCCCAAATCCGCTCCGTTGTTTTTGGCCAGTAAGTGAAAGCCAAGCTGAGGCCTCGGTCCAAAACTTGGTCCCAGGCTGTGTGGGAGAGTTTGCATACGAACCTACAAAGGACAGACTGTTTTGTTTGGGAGATTTTTTTGGTGGATGGCTGATTTCCCTCCTTCCCCCCAATCAATTCATTGCAGGTTTCGCAAACAATATTAAGCCAATAACGTCTGTGCCAACAAATTGTGATTCTAATCCTGCTTCCGGATACTTGCGATCCTGATTGTTTGTCTGGGTGAGCAATTCGTGTCAGTTGGCCTCAAATAAGTCTCCCACTTTTGGGAAGCTCTCTGCCCAGGCCAGGCTGGGAATGGTTCTCCTGCCCCAGCAGTGCTCCAGCTCCTCTGCAGAATCAGCCATCATCCCACAGGGACACCCATCTCTGCTGTGGGACGGGGGCTAAGGACATACTCACATGGATACCGGGATAAGAGTCTGGCTTTGGGATGAGGGGAAATAATGGGAAAGCCACTGCACACGACAACTGGTTAATTTTTGAGCAGCCTGCAGCTATTTTAGTTACAGTCTCTTTTAAGGAGATCAACACTGAGGGCAAATTCCTTCCCAGATAAATCATGCTCATTCCACATGCACGAGAAAAGTGGGGAATTTTGTTTTTCAAGTGGCTGCTTTGCATGTTTCCCTGGCTGGCAGCTCGTGTGCCAGTGCCAGGGCTGGGCTGCCTGCGAGCCATGGCTGTGGCTCCCGGTGAGCTGGGGAGTTTCAGCCTCACGTGATGCTCACGGGATAACTCCCCCTTAGATAACCCTCTAAAAATGCACAAGATTCTCTTAAAAACCCTTGTAGAGAAGGTCTCAGCCCTACACTCTTAATAAGCTTTTGGGGTGAGTTGTTTGTTGTTTAGAAAGGAAGGGAAAGAGCAGCCTCAAGGCACGAGCTGCTTTTCCTTCACTCTGCCAGGCTCCTTTACATCCCAAACCTGGGGCAGCTGCAGCTCCTGCACTTCCTGCACACCCTTGGGATGCCCCGGGCAGGGCAGGTGGCCAACAGCAACACCAGAGCTGTGGCCACCTCCCTGACACAGGACCCAGCTGTTTCCATGTCACTGCTGGCCCGAGCTTTGCTGTTGCCCTGACCCCCTTCACGTGGCTGAGCAGTTCCTCTGCAAGATCCCAAAGGAGCCCCATGAAGGCCAGGAGTGCTGCAGTGGTGAGGGCTGTGGATGCAGCAGGTCTGCACCTCCCTGTGGGGACTCAGCATCGCCTTGTTGTGCTTGGCAGTGGCAGAGGAGGAAAAGCTTTGGTCTTTACCACCTTCTTGGAGCTTCACTGCAAATGTCCCAGTGTGGGAAAAGAGTGGAGAACCTGAACTGTGGTGACCTGATCTTCCCTATTCCCGTAGGCAGCTGTAGCTGAGTGTGGAGGTTCCTTTCTCTCCCGTCTGTAAGCTGTGAACATGGAAACCAGAGAATTCCCAACTGCACACACGCACAGGAAGCTCCACACCTTCCGCCAGGACCGTTCAAGGAGAGAATTCCTCTGGAGATACTCAGCCCACATGGACACCACCAGTATTTGTCCATTTTTACCTGATGAGATTTGTCTGCCATCTTTTCGTGGTTGAGTTGTAAGTGTCAGCTCTAAATCAGCTGCAAACATGGCTTAAATTTTCCATGTCTGTTACTGTGAGTGAGGAGTAACTGAAAGAATTAAGTTATTGTACTTGTCAGAAGCAATTCTGGCAACTTCCATGCAGTCTGCACAGGTTTGTACTGCATGAGGAGGCCAACATTGCCCTTGGATGCTTTTAGAACTCCTTACATGTTGTAATTGGTTTAAAAAACTATGGCAAACACTGTGAAAGGGGCTTCAGTAAATCATCTAGTCTGTTAAACTGGCCCAAAGCTAATTGGAGTCTCTGGCCAAGATAATACATTTGGCACCTACTAAAAGAGATGGTTTTCTTACATTTGCATTAACAGTTCTTGGTTTGGGGGTTAAACTGAATTCATCGTTGGAGGAGTCAAAAACATGTGGCTGGAGGGAATGTGCCTCTGGGACCCTTGTGCTTTGGGTGAGTTTTTAATACCCCAGAGCACCAGCTGAAATGTTCTGCTCCTTGCTGTGGATAACAGTGTCTCCAGGAAGAAAGACTGCAGGACTCAGATTCTGTGTTCACCAGTAGCTCCTGACCTTAAGCCAGGCCTAGTTTCTGTAGCTGGCTCCAGTCTCCACAAGAAGCTGAACACGTGGGCAAACTCAACCAGACTGAGTGAACTCAGGGGTCCTGGGCTGAATTTCACCTCTCCAGTCTTTCCTTCTCCCCTCACACGAAAGTGCTCAGATTTCCTGCTGTGTGTTGTGCATGTTAAACCTCTCGAGCAGATCCTGCTTTGGGCAGCATCTGCTTTTCCCAGTTCCAGCCCTGCTGCAGCCCTGGTATTGTTTTACAGGGATCTGAAGGCCACGTGTGTTTGTCCCTTCCACGGATAATGTCGTTGCTGCTAAGAACCATCACGTGCTTTTTGTTTTGATCCTTTTCCCATGTGCTTGGGATGTACTTGGGGTCATCTTCGCTGCAGGCTGCAGATCACGTACAGGGCATGGAATATTTATCTCCTGGATTTACAAGAAAGGTGTTGACTGCAGTTGCAATGAGTGGCTGTTAATCCTTGTCAGTAGATTTGATGACAAACTATTTTCTTTGCTAACTCTTATTGCCGTGGATTTCCTTTGTCCACAGCAATAGGATGTTCAGAGATAAATATAGGGCTTCTGTTTCACTTAGCAAGTCTGCAAATTGTATTCCCACATGTTCATAGACTGCCCTTTTATTTTGTTTTGGGTTGTGGTTTTTGTTGTATTTTTGGCTTGTTTGTTTTTGTTTGGTTTTGTTGTTTTGGTTTTTTTTTTTCCTTGAGCTTCAATGTCTGAAGGTTTCTTTTTGCTCATGTTTCAAATGCCAGCATGGATTTGAGACCCTGCATGGACCTGCCAGTAATGCTCTTTTCCCCCAGAAATTTGCTCAAAAATAAGGATTTGGTACATACTCTTTTTCACTGTGCATAGATGGAGAGACACAGACTAAATCTACCAAGAATATTGGAGTGGGCTGGTTAAGGGTGACTCCTCTGGGGGAAATTATGCTTCTCCCATCCCACTCACTCTGTCAGTGAGGCTGCATGAAAATATCCCCAGTGGCAGGTCATAGATGACCAGAGATTTAACTGGTGTCAGCTGAGCTCTCTCAGGACAAGCCAGAAATGCTGTGGTCTTTCAGATGTACGGACATACTCTGTC
This sequence comes from Oxyruncus cristatus, assembly GCA_013399855.1. Classification (NCBI taxonomy): domain Eukaryota; kingdom Metazoa; phylum Chordata; class Aves; order Passeriformes; family Cotingidae; genus Oxyruncus; species Oxyruncus cristatus. The sequence continues at coordinate 711,487 of VXAY01002873.1, read as the reverse complement.
AAAATCTTTATCCGAGTTTCCGATAGGATTTACTGTGGTGCCTTTCTCTGCACAAATTGCTGCATGGGCCATGTGGGAGGCAACCCCAGGGTGACACTGTCAGTGCTTTTTGTGAAACTCTCCTCGTGCCCCATCTATCACCATCAGTGCTTTTAGAACCCGTAAAATTCAGCTTCTGGAAAACCAGCTCTCACTGTTGTCCGAACTTTTCTGTGCTTTTGAAAACCTTCCTGTGTGCATCTTGGAGCCAAATGCTCTGTTGGTGGGAGTCTGTTCAGAATTTAGTTCAAAGGGGCTGGAAGGAATTCCTGGTATTGGAAAACAGGCAGTGCTGGAGGCCAATCGCTGCCCCTCTGCTGCTCCGTGGGACTGGCCTGAGCCAAGGGATGGCGAATTGGTGGCTTAATTCACTGCTTGATGGGGAATCCAGCAAGATGTCTTGGAGCCTTGCACTAGATAGGATGTTCTCCAAACATGGCAAGGAAAGAACAGCTAAAATAACTGAGAATTCAATGAATGCCTTAATTTAAGCATGCCTTAATCTTCCTAGCAATGTATTTCCATGACAACTCCGTCCATATTTCGAGAACAATCACTTCCAGCCATTAAACTATCAACTGTGTACTCAGTATAACAAAATAATTCATAAACAGATGGACTAAGTGCCAGGAAAAGACGTGATCACGCACTCTTATGATCCTCTAGAGGAATACTGTACTGCTCTAATGTGCATTTGAGTTTATTTTTTGTTAAAAATAGATGGAGATGAACATAAACTGAACACAGTGAATGCCTGAGATAACTTACAATAAATGCTGGGGGTGTGGAAATTGCAGCACCAAAGGAAAAACGTTGTAAGATCTCACTCTTGGATACTAAGGCACAAGCTGGGGACTGCTGAACTCTAGAAGGTTAAACTCGAGCGTTATTCTAGGCTTTAGGAAAGGGTAGATCCCCTTAATGTCTGTATTTCAATGACCTGTGGCCAGGTGAGAGCTGCCCCTGGGAGCTCCCCATCCCACTGCTCCCTCAGGAACACCTTATGGAAGGATCTACGGGCAGGAAGGTGGTTTGTCACCGACCTCTCCAACACACACTTTATAATGAATATCTGACAGTCTGTGCTCAGGAAACTCGGGACCACCCAGTGAGGGCACACAGACCCTGTGTGTTGGGCTTTTCCATGGGTAACGGGGATGAATGCAACATGATTTCTGAGGGATTTCCTAAATATTTCCTTGGTTGTCTTTACCGCAACCTAATCTCCTAAATATTTTCAGGGCAGGAACTTCTCCTCCTCGTTGTTAATTCCCTGGGAGTTTGGCTGTGCAGGGTGAGCTCTCTCTGTGCTCTGCACCCCCAAACCAACGAGATCTGGTGCAGATGGGGGCCACACCAGGGCACCCCAAAGTCCCATGGGTGCCTTTGCCATGGCCAGCTGAGCCCCACCTCCATGGCCCAGCATTCCTGCCTGTAAGCCAGGGCGAGACTCCCCACCAGATGTCTGACCTCCTCACCCTCCTGGCAACACTAAATGTCCTTTCCTGTAAAGTTCTGCGGGGTTTTATTTTCCTTTCTTTTCCCAGCCTCCAACTGCTGGTTATTATCATTATTAAGCATAAATGGCCTCTTTCACACTCTGCAAGGCGAGTGCTCCTCTGAATAAGGCCTAACTAGCGTGAAAGGGCTTGCATGATGATACTGCACGGGATTCAGAGAGTGGCTTGTAACTAAATTAACAAGAGAAAGGAACATTATGAATGCATCTCCTTTCATAATTGAGGGGATTTTTCCATATGCTTGGATGAAGAATGTATCCCATACTTTATTTCTGCAGAGCAAAAAAAAAAAAAAAAAAGACCAGAATGCAGTTATTTTCTTAGAATAAGGAAGGTACCAGAAGCACAGTTAGGAAGATTTCAAGAATTGAGTAGTGGGAAACTATTAGGAATCTTAGTCCAACTCCCAGTCCAAATGAGCAGTTGTTTTTCAGTGGTGAGTGCAATTGCCTAAGAAGAAACCGGGCAGAAGGCATCCATCCATCTAGAGAACATGGCAAGGAAAAAAAAAATAGCGTCTCTCTGCCACGGAACAGATGGGCATTGTCCTTACGCTGTACTTCTAATTTATCAGCCAGCACATCTCTGCACCGAGGGCAATCTGAATGCAAATGGCACTTTTATCTGCAGGGAGGGCTGAAAATAGCTGGACGCAGGTTACAGTAACGGGCACGGAGACACCAAACCGCCCCCGACCGCATCCTGTTACAATTAATGGCCTGTGCTCATTCCACTTCACGCTGTGATGCCCTCAAATATCACAAACTAAGCAGAGCCAAGCAGGATCGTTATGAGGAAAGGAGAGCTCTGAAGAATCCCCCTGTGTTGGCAGCACGGTCACTCTGAGCTGGCCTTGTCCTGATTCCCAGCACAGCCGTGGGACAGGCTGCCGGAGAGAAAAACTGGAAAATACTCAGCTGAAGACTGGAATTCAGCAGTCTTTGTTAAATATATACATAATTTTTAATCTTTTTCTTGAAGGAGGGCGGATCTTTTGGTCTGTTCCCTTAGTTATGGCTCGGTGCACAGCTCCTGCATCCTGGTATTTCCCTGGAAAGGCCAGGCTGTTTTTCTGCACCAATGAGCTGCTTTGCTCCTCTCTGAAGGAAGCTCCTTCCAGGCTTAAAACCCAAACCATCCCTTCCCCCTTCAACAGAGGGCTGAGCTGGGACCCCCACAGGCGAAGGGCAAGGAGCACACGTGACGTGCAATGATGTGCAACCATTTTTCTGAGAGGAACTGTGAATTTAAGTACAATTTTTAAGAAAATGCACCCCATAGAAAGGTCAAATACAACATTCAGTGATCAGGAGGAGGCTCCATCCAACCTCACAGATCTTTGACACCCCCAAAATTCAGATCCAGAAAGCCCCCTGCCTGAGCTGCTGCACTTTGTTGAGTGCAGGGTTTTCCTCAGGGTTGCCAAAAGTCCCAGTTGCTGAGCGTGTTCTATCCCCCATTGCAAAACCATTTTGCAGAGGTATCAGGACATGTCTAATCCTTGAAAAAAAAATGTGGACATCATGGTCATTTAACAAGATTCTCCCTCTTCCCCTTTCCTTTTGTTAGAGCAGAATGAGGCTGGACAGACTCTTGTTTACAGTCCCTTACAGTGGGCTCTTTTGCTGCCAATGCCACAAATGATGTCATTTGTTTAGCAGGAGACTGACTATTAGAAATGCCAAATGTAATTAGGATCTTTCCTTTCAACTGGGCATCACAAACACTGATGGTGAGAAACGGCTCCTACCTTTTGAACTTTCAGACTAGTGGTGGGATCCTTGCCCTGAGAGGGCTCTTGGCAAAGGTTTCAACCCCGGGTGAGAAAAGGTTTCACACGGTATTTGCAATTCTCCTCCGAGTTTGGAGGGATTGGGGTGATGTCACCCAAAACAACTCCTCTCCTGGGTGAAAAAACCCCTTCATTGACCCCTGGAGATTTCAGAGCCAGGGCTCTGCCTGCTTCAGGTCCTCCAAGTCTGGGAGAAATGGGGCTGAGCCGGGCCAGATGCTGCCAGCTGGTTTGGAGCCAGGCACTGGGATCCTACTCCACCCATGACACTTAGAGAGAAACAAAGGGTGCAAAGGGTGTGTTAGGGACAGGAAGAGGCGTGATGCTTGTGACTGTACTCCAGCTATTCTCCACTGTCAGAAGCCCCCCGAGGGAGGAGGTGGGAGGAGGCCAGGGGAGGAAGGCCAGGAGCAGATGGCATTAATTTAGCACAGCCCAAGGCTGCTGCACAATATGCCAAAGCTTGGTCCTTGTTTAGAACCAGCCTTAAAACCTGCAGCCCTGGCCTTGCAGGCTGCCCTTTTACCCACCATGCCAGAAGAGGAGACCTGGGCATGTGAGCCAGTGCTGAAGTTCACCCAGGGAAGCTCCAGCTGACATCAGCCATGATGTTGTTACCACGCAGTGAAGCTCTGGGGGCCCATCCAGTGCCTGCTGACGTCAATGGAAACCTTTCAGTGGACTTCAATAGACTCTGGATCAGGCCCCTGGTTTGTAATTGTGGGTGTACATGGTTTCTCTCCTTCCTTCTGCTGACCAGAAATGGTACAAAAGTGTCCGAGACATCTGCTCTTCAACAGCTCTGACTGTTCAAGCACCTTTCTTACCCTGGTGACAGGAGTGTGTCACCAGAGCCACACGATGCAGACACTTCTAGACTTGTGGCATCTGCTCTATTGTGGCTTAGTTTCAGCACACCCAGCATGGAGAATGCCACTGCCTATGGCAGCTGGCACTGCTGAGCACGGTGGGGTCCAGCCCTGCCCTCTGCCCTCCCCTTCCTCAGCAAGGCTCCACTTCTCAACCTGACATTGTAAAGTTCACAGCCCAGAGGATCGATTTGCTTTATTGGGTTCTATCTGTTCTGCTGAGAAAATAAAAGCAGGTCACCTCCCAGAGAGCCCACCCTGTGACTGGGCAGCTTTGTGCTGATGTGAAGAAGTTTAACCCAAAACGCTTTTGCTGCCTGTGATCCTCTGCCACCATCTCTGTGTTCTCCTCAGACTGTTTCCTTCATCCTCCAGAGTCCTCCCACCACGTCTTCCAGGGATTTTTGTGCAGGTTATTTGAGGATATGGGTACTTGAGTGAAAATATGGTGATGAAGCACCTGTGTTTTGACTATACACTCTCTTTTGCTGCTGGTTTTAATGTTCTGCACATTCCCGTGTGATTACTTTTCCTGCATTCCCTCTCTTTCATTGAGCTTGCAAATGCAAATCAGTGCATTTGGGGATGTCATTAATTTTCTTCCAACTGATAAAATGTCTGTGAGGCAGGAGGGAGCCCCAAGTCTGGGCTGTGTCCTTCAGGCACAGGCTGCACGCAGCCAGCAATTTTATCCTGGGGTTCACAGTTACACCCAGAACAAATGGGTCAGAAAACAAATGCTGATTCCATTTACAAAAAGTGGAAAAAAGGTTTTCCTCGAGATTCTCAGAAAACTGAAAGAAAGGGATTTGTTATCAACACTGTGGGACTAATAAAAAACCAAGCCACTGTTACCTTCATGCTGCTAAATTTACTGAATGGCTTTTGCAAAGCCCAACCTCTTTGTGGAATTCTTCAAAAGGGCAGCCTAGATACGTGGTAAAGACCTTCCCCAAAATTTCTCATTGTTTCGTGTAAAGTTGGCATTATATTTTAGGGACCTCATTATTGCTTTCTTTGGGTTTTGAGTCTAAAGCTTCCTTTCAACTCTTCCCTTTATAGTAAATTAATGACGATTCAGCTCGAGGACAGATCCGAAATGTTCTACTGCTTTTCTAAAGCTTGTTGGTATTATTTTGGTGCTGGTTTGCACATCTATGTGACTGAATCCACACAACCATCTATCAGTCCCGAATCTTTTTCTGATGGGTCAATAGAATAATATTGTGTTAACCATTCTTAGGATAAATTCCTAGCCAAGGGTGAAAAAAAATGTTCCTAGGTCAAGTCATAAGAGGAATATTGTTAATGAACCTTGTCCTTAGGACTTGCAAATCAGCATAGATCTGCAGAGCTTTAGGAAGAGGCTTCTCAGTTTGCAGTTACTGAGCAGGATGTGTAAGTCCAGTTCACTGCAATCTTTTTGAAGAACAATGGACTGGTCTGAATACTCCTTCCCCACCCCATTTTTTACTTCAGGGGCAGAAGTTGAGATGTGAAGCCTGTCATTCCATTGTAACTTGGTGTCCACTGCACAGACTGCAGCTGGTGCAGCAGAGCTTTGGTTTCAGGGTGGGAGTGGGCGTGAGACCACCGAGCTCTGCAGGTCCATCTCGAGATGCCCCTGACTTCAAGGCACAAGCCAGCACTGCTACAGTGTCTGTACCTCATGACCTTGCTTTTCCAGCTGCTGGCTCCCAGCAGCCTGGGGGTAGGGGTGCTGGGTGAAAGGATGGACCTTGGACAAGGTGCTGGAACCAGGATTTGCCATGCAGAACTCTGGACGAGCTCCATGCTCTTGATGCTCCTGGTGCTACTACCAGGAGCAGCGTCATAGTGAGTGGTCTCAGCAGGGCAGCTCTGTCCCTCCCCTGGATGGGGTTGTGTGTGCAGGGAACTCCTTTCCTTTGTTCCAGGCAGAAAGCTGGTGTAGGACCCACTTCCTGGAGACAGGGAGGAAGGAAACCCTAAGGAAGGAAGATTAACAACCCTCTGAGTCATGACCCAAACCTCAGCCTGCCTCCAGGCAGCACGTGTCATGCTCACCACGAGTGGGCTTTAGGGCACAGTGAGAACAGATGCTCCAGATCTGAGCACTGTGAAGAACTTGTTCTTAGGTTTTCAGCTTACTATTCTACAATTTGGTGTCTAGACTGTTTTTAAAGGTGGACACCCGGGGGAACATACAATGTTATGGGTTATTTAAGAAATATTAACCATGAGCACAGGTCAGAGCATAAGACAAGATAACAAAGGCTGTACTGCTGCTCATGCGTTGACCCAGTTTGATGGAGCAACAGAGTTGGTGGCTTTGGCCAACCCCTGGGAGATTCCAAAAGCAAATCTAAAAGGGAGCTGGGGTAAGCCAGAAAGACACTATCAGACTGAGAATACTTTGCAAACTTTTTGTGACTTCATCTTGTGAGTACACAAAATCCTTCCATTGTGGACATACTTGTTTTAAGGAGGTGAGGAGGAGTTGGGAATACTCAGGAATAACTTCTGGCTTGAATGGCACTCTGAGGAGCTTTGAGAGGAGGAAAATGCCCTTTCCTCTTCTCCCTGACTGATGTTCCATCCTTGACCTGTGTCACAGTCCCTTCCAGGCTAAATGACCTTCACATGTTTGATATCACAAAAGGAGGTTTGGGTGTTTCACTCATGTCCATTAATAAAAGGCTTGGTGCAGTTATTTACTGAATTTGGTAATGAGATGAGTTCTAAGAGTAAAAATGGCCTATCTGACATTTTGTTGTGTTGGAAACATAGGATTTCCTGACAAAAGTTTTAAGGTTATCAGTAAAAGGGTGTCAGTGGGGTGACACTGGTTTGCCCTTTGCTCTCCCCATGCAAATTCTGACACATTCATCCTTCAAAGGAATCACAGAAGAAGCACAATTGTCACAATCTGAGATGAAATCAATACCCAGGTGAAATCAATGCAAATTTTTGAAAAAAAAAGGGCAGCACAACATTGAAGGAAGGTAAAAATTCTTTGCTAAATTTGGCTCTCCGGCCTCAGACCCCTGTAAAGAGTTTGGTAAGTTAATACAGAGATCTTCTGGTTTGTTGCTTCTCTCCAGTCTTTCATGGTAGTTTAAAAGTTACAACAGATCCTCCTCCTCCAGACAGTCTAGGACAGCGAAAGCAGCTTGTTACAAACCACAGTTAAGAATGTTTAAATAAAAATATGCAGAATAAAGAAGGAACTATTCATGATGCATCAGTCCCCTGACAGGCTGTGAAGTTATTCCACCCTTCAACACAAGTGCTAAAACATAATGGAATCCCTACTGAGTGTTTTCATGCCTACCAGAACATAAAAAAAAAAAAAAAAGGCATAACAAAATGCCCAGTGTGCCCCTAACTATGAGCTTGGATGAGTAAGGAGGCCAAGAGAAAACAGTGGCACTGTGGGAAATATTTGTGGCAAGGGAAGGAAACAATAACTGAAAAGTGATAAAATTGGATGATTCCCCCACAGCCACCGGCCAGGGCAGGGCTTTGTGCCCCTGCAAGGGAGGGCAGTCTGCAGGCACAGCATCAGTGCAGACTGTGGGGTTTTTCTCCCTGCTACCAGAAAGAATTTTGAAAGCCAGATTCCGATTTTAAAAAGACCTCCAGTTGGGAAAGGAGGTCAGTTTTTTGGTTACAAAAAGGGCCATTCAGCTTATGAGCAAGGCTATGTTTGAGACACTCAGAATGCACCACTTTAATCGATTCTTTTTGGCTTCTAATTTAGCTGAGAACATGAAATGGGCACAGATGCAGCACTCACTGCAGTGGGCAAAAGTGGGGCACTAAATGGTGCATTAACCCAGAGCTGAATTCTGCTGTCATTAATCAGGCCCTATTCAGAAGGAAAGCAGTGAGGCTTCTGCCTGCATGAAGAAATCCATATGATTGGCCTTTAATACATAAGAATTCCTTTAAACTTTCCTGAATTCGCTGAACTTCATGAACTCAGAGTGTTTGCACAGGTCCACATTAATGGTGATCAGGCTGTAGATGATCATGTGCTCCAAAGCAGCTATTAACCCTTACTGCTTTTCTTCTTTTTTCTCTGATTCACCGTTCAGATGGTGAGTGCTTCTGAAGCCTTGCATGTTATTTTATGTTTAAATGCAAGGAACCCGTGAAGAATTGTCCTGAATTATTATCATTTACAACAAGGAAGTGAACTTTTATGGAGGTTCCAAAGCCTTTCTGTACTCAGAAGCCGGGATGATTTAACTTTGTTCTCCCTTCACATTGGTGTAGCTTCAAAACCACCCAACGGGAAGTGATGGTTATAGGGTTGTAAAACTGGTGGAAATAACAGGATTATTTTTGACTAACCACAGGCTTTTCCGTGTCAGGAATTTGAACAGCCCAAAATCATTCTGCCCTCGGACTGGTTTTACCTTTCAGAAGAAAGGACTAAATAATATCTTCATGGCTTATACATGGCATTACGGGGCAAAGCCTGAAAAAAGTAAGTGGAAAGGACAAAACGCAGGCAGGGGGAACAATCTGTCAGCCAGAGAGACCTCTTCAAACCCAACCCAGTATTTCTTCAAGTTAGGAAAAGGTATTTGTCAATCAGATGAAGGGCAGGACCTGGGGGAGCCATGCTGCTCAGTATTATGCAAAAAGTAAATTCTGGAGACACCAGCAGCACCGATATGTCACAATTTGAGAGAAAACCCCCAGAAGTTCATTGCAAACTTCTCATAGCCTCACTTCATTATCAGTCATCTTAATTTCCCGCTGCAATATTGGCCTGGAGGGGGGAAAGTCCACTCTCCTTCCACTCTCCAGGCTGGAGAAGCTCCCTGGAGTACGTGATGGGTATTCCCAAGGTGTGTGTGCAGCTCAGGTATTGGTTGTTCCCACAGCCACCTTCCAGTTCTTGCTGCTGGTGGCAGCTTTTCAGCTCTCTAAGCTGGTCATGAATCACTCAAAACTCATCAAACCCCTTGGTTTTGAAGGTACCAAGTTTCCTGTCTGAAGTTCTCCCAATATCTGTTCAGTATTGCTGTATTTTTTGCTGTCTGTGAAAATAATTGCAGTGTTGCTCACAATATAAAAATGGAACTGTGCTACATGCATTCAAGGTCTTCTTTCATACTGGGCCTTTGGTAATGTCACTATTCATAGAAGTAATTGTATGGAAAACAGAAATTCCAATTTTGCTGGGCTTGCTTTTGGTCTGGTTCCATAAACACTTAGAAAATCCCGAAAGTCTTTTATTTCAGCTTAATTGAAGTAACTATGACAACGTAACACAATCTATTTCCTTTAACATGGAATAGTGATAAAATTGGCATTGTTTTGGGTCAGTTCACAATTTGCACCAGAAATAACCTTGCCAGTGGTTTAGGCTGGTTTATGCTCAGAGTTTTCAATCATTCTTTCACTTCTTTTTAAAACGGTCACTTCTCTGGTGAACAGATCAAGTGTTAATGATGTTTGAAAGGGGTTTGGTTTTTGGTTTTTTTTTTTTGAGCCACCTAAGACTTAATAAAACCATAATTTTGCATTTTATTGCTTCAGTGGGGAAAAACTGTTAATTAGGAGTGCCACGGTAAAGAAAACTGCTTTTTGGCTCTGCCTACCAACTGGTTTATTCTGCTTATTAACAATGGGTCCCAGTTAATGACCAGACCATACTGTATTTACTAGCTACCATCAGGCATTCCCAGACCTCATAGTTTTATGTCTGTGAAACACTTGCATATTATGATCTCACCTCATGATACAGAATCTCTCTATTCAAGTTTATACATGACGTGGAAAGTGTCTGAGATGTAGTCTGAGGTGCAAAATTAGTGTAATTCCCCTGGAATGAGGGAGACGTGCCAACTTATATCAAGTGGAGCTCTGGCCCACAACGTCTCAAAGACATTTGCTTTTTGTCTAGAAAACAAGCAAACAAACGTTCTTCATTTCAATGGAGAACAACCCTTCTGTCTGTCCTTGCTCCAGTAGAGAAGGAGATCAAAGATGGCACGAACCCTTCTTGCAAGGCAGTGTTTCACTTCCAGACAATTAATATGATAGTATCAGGGAAATGGAAATCTTGTTCCCTGCTTAGGTGGTTCCCCTCATGGACTGGAAAACTACTGGGTTTATCATTTTCTGTCTTTAGGCAAAAAGGTAACTCATATTTGCATGTTTGTCAGTTTGTGCTTGAGAGTACAAGATTTACTTAAAAACAAGCTCAGCCAGCTAAATGAAATGCCAGTGGTCTTATTACCCTGAGAGAGCAAAGCACTTAAGCCTGTGATTAAAATGAAGTTAATTGAATTTAAGCGTGTGCTTAAAGTAAAACACAGCCATAAATACTTCACTGAATAAATGGGAGATCATTCTCATGCTTAAATGTAAGCACTAATCAGTATTTCCCTAAACCCAAAGTTTATAGCCTTCCATCAGCGGTTCCAAGTATCCCAGTAACAAAACCTGGCACCAACACCAGAATTTTTCTGAGAAATTTGTTCAACAGAATGAAAATCAAGGTTCTGCTTATATAATAAATTACAAGGGTAGGTTTGAAACAAGAACACAAATATTAAAATCTGGGTGTGATGAATTATGTACAAGAAAGGCAGGAAAGAGCTTATTTCGAGTTGAATTGTGTGGCTTTCTCAGAAACACCTCCTTGGCAATCTAGAATGGAAACACCTCCTCGCTCTACAAAACCCCCAAATTCAGTATTTAGTGGGTAGTGGGAACTGCAGAGCAACTGCAACTGCTCTGTGTTTCTGCACCCAAGATTCTCTGCATCAGATTAGTCTTTGGAATTCAAAATTGGGGGTTGAATTAAAAATCTCAGCTCTGCAGTTGCCAGTGATATATCTGACAGGTTTTGGACATGTGGCATTTTCTGCCTGACCTTAATTTTCTTTGTATTTCTAATAGGGATGCAAATGCCTTTCTCTTAGAAAGCATAACAATCAAATATTAATCAAGTATTTTGCCATCATTTTCAGCTGGACCGAAGAATTTCTGGCCTAAATCTGTTCCAGTGGTGTAGAAAAATTTGTTTAATATCTTGTGAAATATTTTTCGCCTTGTTTAGAGAAGGAGAAGAATGGACAAAAGGAAAAGTTCAGCTCATCCCATCTCAGTTAAAACTCAAGTTTTGGAAATTACTTTTCCATTAGATGTTCCTCACTGACATTCCTGTTTCAAAAGGAATTTTTTCCTATCAAAACACAACTCTTCAAATGCAAGGTGATCATCCTGCCGGCTACAGTAAATGTAAAAAAACCCTTTTTTTAATTTTATTTCTTGTTTGGCATGAAGGGAAGTTTCCCACTATTATTACACAGCTCTGGTATCACTGGAAGAGACCAGATGCCCATTTCAGAACACAACATTAATTGTTATAAAACCACAGTGGTATAAAAATGTGGATGACAAGATGCTGCAGGGTTGCTTCGCTCGGTATCTGCACTGAGCTCTGCATAGTTGTGCTCTGCCATACTGAAGCTTCACTAATTTGAAACTTCTTTTTTAATTATTTTTAATGTGGAATCTTTAATAATAGTTTCTTAATGTAGATTAGAATAATTGATGCATTTTTGAGTTACAGAGTGTAAACCCATTGCTGGCTTTTTGGAAGCTTTGCTTCCGAGCATATTGAGAAAGCCAGAGTGGTACACAAAAATAATTTCACAGTTTTTGAACAGTTTTCTTCCTATGAACAGATGTGTTTATATGTGTAATTTATATATATATAATGATATGTGTAGAATGGTGGAGAGGTTGAATTGGGGTATCACACAATTCAGAAAAAATGCAGAATGTGGGATATTATAGGCAATAAAATGTGATTGCAGTGAGAGATGAGCTCCAGGAGGAAAACCAGTTCTCCTAACTGTGTGTGAAGACCATGAGTGAGTATGACCCTGCCAGGTGGGATCCAAGGCCTGTCTGGCTCAGTGTCCTGTCCAACAGCCAGAGACAGGGATGCCCAGAGGAAGGATGCACAGACTGGGCAAACAGTAATGGCACAGAATCCTCACCCAGCAATTTGCAACCAGAGGACTTCCAGAGCCAGAGATCCATGTGTTTGTATTTAATGACCTTTAATGGGTTTTTCTTTCCTGAATTCGCTCTGTCACCAGTTTTGGGGTCTGACTTCATGTAAACATTGAGTACTCACAATGGTCAGTGGCAGAAATTTGAACCCCTTATCACACTTTGGGTGAGGAACTACCTTTTTGTTCTCAAAGCCTGCAGCTAAGTTTTCCTCCACCTCCTCCAGAACTGGAAAACAAGGTCTTCATCCACCTTCCCTTATCAGTTTGGGCTTTGTGCAGATGTCTGTGATATCCCTCCTTGGCTGTTTCTTTTCCAGGTGGAAGAGGCTATTTAATAGAAATGCTCTGCGTGGGACCCATATGATGCCACTCTTCGTGGCCTTGTCTGTACCTCTGCCAGATGTGGCATTTCTTTCTCGAGATGGAGAACCAGCCCTGTGCATGGAACCTGAGGTGCACTGAGAATCCCCAGCACAGAGCAATCCTTGCTTTGTTTGCCATTCCTTTTGTAGCAATTCCTGATATCCAGTGCACTCCTTGGTGATCAAAAATTCCCTCAACACCCGCATTGAACTATTCCAAAATATAGTTCCTGAGTATGAATATGTTAGAGAATGTCATCTTGGATGTGACTTCAGTCCCATGTGTGCTACTTTACATTTATATTTACACCCAATTTCATCTACTTTTCTATTTCACACTCAGTATGGGGAACTTCTCCTTCAGTTCTTCACACCAAGCCCTCATATTCATCTCCTAGATGACCTCTTCACGAAGAGCAAGGCCTAATCAAAATAATCTCATTATTTTAGTAAGAAGTGCTTTGATTCTGCAAGCATCGCATCACATAAATTTTATTTTCTGTTTTAAGTGGTTCTAGGGGGTGCAGCTGTCAGACTGCTCCTATTAACTGGACTTTGAAACCTCTGTGAGCTCTGTTGTCAACAAGACTAATCAGCTTTTACCATGTTAACTCAGTAGATACACAGAGAACGACCTGTCTTTTGCAGACTTGTACTCTCACTTACAGATCTTACTCTCCGTTTCTGCCATCTTTGTTTATACACACACAGAGTAGTAAAATGCAAACATAGAAGACCTGGTATGAAGATCATTCGCGCTTTATAATTGTATTTTTTACAGGAAAAGCGCCGTTATCCTCATTAAACTACCCCATTTTGAGGTGTGTGTGTGCATGTGAGCATAGATGTATGATGTGAAACCTTAAATATGTGTATATATATTTTATATGTATATTTATATGTATATGTATACATATTTAGGTGTATGTATATATATTTATATGTATTATACATGCATATATATATTTCTATCCATTAAACGCATTCAGATTGTGAGTTTTCTTTCTGTGCAGAGAGACTCAATGCAAAGAGTCAATGCCCCATGACTGCAGTTGTCTCCATTTTGCAAACTAGATAAATTAATCACCAAAAGGGATCAGCCTGCTCTGGCAAAGCCGGGATTTGCACCGGGAAAACCTGCGGATTGTAGGGAAGGCACAGCACAAAAGATGGCTGCGTTGCACGGGACCGAAGGGAATTATTCCAGGATGAAAGGAGGAGGCAAAAATAGACCCGGCACACGAGTTTTGCAGACAGGTCGCGGAGCGGGGATGTGAAGTCTCTGCAGGCGGCTCTGGGGGTGTCACCGCCCCGGCTCCGCCGCCCGGACCCTCCGCTGGGCTCCTCCCCGGCCGCCGGCACCATGAGAGGGGGAAATAGGGATCACTTGGAAGGGAGCTAGAGAAAAAAAACAAAGGGGGAGAACGCGGAGCCGCAGTAGTTGCTGGAAGGTAAAGCCGCGCTCGTTCCTTGCTGCTGTTCGCTGGGTCTGTTTTTACGAGAGCCCGCGCGTCTGAAGCGCGTTTTGGCAGCAGGGGAAGGAGGTTCGCGGAGATGGCGTCACTTTGTAAAAAGTTTCCAGATTTTACTGAGCTCTTCTTGTTTGTTTTCTTTCTTTCTTTCTTTTTCTTTTTTTTTTTTTTTTTTGGTGTTTTTTTTTAAAAGGGGGGGGGTGTTTGAACTATTCGTAATGCAAGTGGGCGATGTGGCCGGGATCTAAATATACCCCTGTGCAAACAGAACCCCTGAGAGAGCAGCACCGAGAGCTCAGGCTATTGTTAACTTTTGGGATTCCAATTAAATCCTGCAATGTTAAATATTTATTTAATTACTGCAGAGAGAGAGCAGGAATTCTCTCTGACTACACTAATGGAGTCAGAAGAGTGTGGTGAGGGAGAGTTTTTCCTCCTGCCCCCCTTTCCAAATCTAAATAGCTGTAGACAAGCACGGGCTGGAATATGAACATTAAAGGGGGGGGGAATGTTTCAGCTTTGTTTTAGGGGTTATATTTCAGTCGGGTAAGCAAAGTATATTGCATGTGTTTTTCCATATCTACAGCTCACTCCAAACATAACATTCCAAAGGATAAAATCTGTTACAAAATAAAACTGACTTTGTGACAGCTGAACTTCTATGCTGAGTCTAAAAATTATCTAAAAGCGCCTCAAGAATCCTAAATGTCATTCCCAAGATGTGGTGAATTGTAATTAGGGCTGTGAACTATTTTAGTGGCAGTGCCTTACATGGGGCCCAGCAGAGCAGCTGGAGCGTTTATGGTCTTAGTTTTTACCCTTTACTCTGTTGACATATGAAGGTGTTTAGACAATAATAACAATGATAATCCTAATTTGTTTCAGATTTGAAAAAATGTAACCAAGTTTGAAAATGTGTCATTTGCCTTTTGATTTTCCTTCCTGTGTTTCCTTTTAAAACAAGTGTCATAGGGCAGTATTTAGACAGGGCAACAAAAACTCATCCACAATAGAATAATGAATGAGAAATAACATTATTATTACTGTATTACTATTTTGTGATTTTCTCCTCTTGCTGTTTTTTCCAAAAACTTTTCATTTTTGTTTTAGAAAATGACCCGGTTCCCTCTTCTCCTAACAAAAAGCAAAGAAAGGAAAAAAAACCCAAGAAACTCCTGTGGAAATTTTGGGAAGAGAAAGCAAACAGCTTGCAACACACTGTCCAAACCTTGCACTCCACTATGCCCAAAAGCACTTTAATTTTACAATAGACATTATTATTATTATGCTTGTGTATACAGATCTTGATATGGGAGAGGAAATTATTAAACCCAACTATTTGGTCATGAGCGTGGGAGAAAAAAAAAAAAAGTGTCCCTGAGTGTGCCACAAAATTTAAATACAAGTTCTAAAGGCCCAGCATTTTGTAACTTGGTGACTCTGCCAGAAATACGCCCAGAAGGAGAAAGTCAGGTCCTGTCAGTTCCTCCCTGAGAAAGGCTGAGTGCTCTGCACCTCCATCCCTAATTGGTTTGTGTTGGGAAATCCTGGGGTGATAAAACGGCTGTTAGAAAGTTGGCTTGTGAGTAATTATGTGTCGGTCTGGCTATTAAAACCTGATTTGTTACTCATAGGTTACGCTCATCTGCTGTGTCTTGTCTCGAGATACAGATAAACTCTGTTCCTTTCACTGATCTAAGCCAAAAGTCCCTGCATAATGAATGGAGAGATGGCAGCTCTGGGTAAGGTTCAGTCATACACAGCGGGAAGAATTACCTTGGTTGTAACAGGTACAGTTGTTGTCATAGAGCACTTCTCTTCCAAACCATTCCTTTTGCCTTTCCTTTTATTTATTTCCATAGGAAATGCTGGAGGGTGCGCGCCTTTCTTCACGTAAAGTTTAAAACACCGGTTTTACCCATAAGCAAAAGCTTCTCTTTTCCAAAAACTTTAATTTCTCTTTCGCAGCATCTTTGTTTATTAGACTCAAGCTTCTCCGCAGAGTGGGTGTAACCAGGAGAAGAATTTGGCCCATGATGTGAGCTAAATTTTCAGTGCTTCCACTATTTAGAGCTCCGTTGTGCTAAAAATAGCTTTCCTGTGGTTTTGGCCATGGAGCCACAAATGCAAGTTTTCAGAGCACAGTTATTGTGGATGTTGGGCCCTACTGTTGCTGCAAGGAATGAAACTCCAGCTCGTGACTGTCAGCAGATGGTTATGTGGAGTGTGAGGCTGAATGTTAGATCTTCTCACTGTCCCAAAGGGAGAATGTGTCCCATCCAAAGGCCTGACACCTCCAGAAGGGACCACACTCAGAAGGTAGAGCTTGGTCTGGTGAGTGAAGAACCCCAGGAAAAACTGGGTCTGTGCTGGAGGTAACAGTGAAGAATATACACAGAAATCTCCATGTTTGGCTAACGGTGTGGGATGTAAAACAAATGGAAGGGAAGGAGTAAATCTTTAGGAAAATAAGACACAATTTTGTTTGTGGCTAACTTGGAGCAGAGTTTTCATCGAGGAAAAAGAGTTGATGGTGATCACGTGGTTATGGCACTGCGATGTTAGAGTCATCCTCTTTCTGTACTGCATTTTCTATCCCACTTCCATGGTCCAGCTTCTCTGTTGTCCACAGGAAATTGGTCTGGTTGTTGCAGACAGCTTTTAGGAGGCAGGAGGTAACTTTTTTCTGAGCTTAGTAGTGGGTGTCAGACTCCAGAAGGTGTTGTCATAATGCGAGGTCATGTTCTGGAAATAGTCGAAACCCACCGGTTTAGAGGAATGAGAGCATTCCATGTTTCTGTACCATTGATGCAATGGTGAGGGCAAGCTGGGGCTGGTCCAGAAAAATAGCAAAGCCGGAGGAATATTCAAAGGCATTGTGCCATTTAAAATTATTTTCTTTATCATTTCCTCTCTGAGAGCAGTGTAATACTTAGTGTTAATCAGTTGGGACATATTTTCCATTCCTCTGGGAAGGTTTCCACTCCCTGTTCCAAGAAGCAGATCCCATTTAGCAGTACTGTGCCCTGACTGGACTCTATCCACAGGTGTCATGGATGATGGTTCACACCCTGATGTGGACTTTACAACAGTTCTCAGGAAAAGGCTTCTCTTACTCATAACTTCATGCACATCTTACTCTTCCTGCAGTGTTTCTTTTCCTTTCTTAAGATTGTGGGGTTTTTAAATGCATTTCAGGCATTTTTTTCTTGAGCTGTGTGTTCAGTTTTGCATCCTTAGTTGATTTCAGATCTGTCCAGCTCCATACACCATCCCCAGTGTATTGACAATTTTATTCTGTAGAGTGTGAAAAGACATAATGGAGCTGAATTTAAAACTCTTACATGATCATGTCTTTGTTTCCAACATCCCCATAGAGGTACCATTATTCACTTACATGTCTCATCCCATTTATTCTTCCAGCCTAGGAAGAAAACCTTGTAGCATTATCCTTGCTGGGCATTAGACCTTTGTCTTGCCTCCCCTCCCTCCCCTGGTCTACAGTTTCATCTCAACATCTTCTATTTGTAGCTTCAGGAAACAAGACTAATTCTTCCCTCCCTTTCTCTGTACTGATACGTGAGGTGCCACACAAGGCACCCAGAAGTGTGGCTGTGGCAATAACAGGGTATTTAATTTATTCTCTGAGAATTCAAAGGCTGTCACCAGTGAGTGCAACCTCAGAGGAGCCTCCACCCCCGAGGGCCTTGTTGACAAACACTTCATATCTTTCCCTCAGACACTAAACTTTATTTTCTTACATATGTGACGCAAGGTACAAGATGTTTGTGTTGCCTTCTTGTTGTGAGGCGGCCACTCACCACCTACTGCTGTTCTCAACCTGCTGTAAATTGTGGGCTTATTTCAGAGAACCAAATGGCCAGAGCACCTCCCTCTCCGCTTGCTGAACTCTGCTCAAACACAACACTCTTTTTTCTGCCTCAAAAATAAATGTAAAGGTATGTATAGTATGTTAGCCCCTCCTTAGCCTTTCCCACCCTGAAACTTTTCAAACAGGGATGGCATGTTCCTCTCTTCCTGCCAAAAAAAAAATGAATTCCTTTTGCAGTATTTCCCCCTTCCCCCATTTCTTCTCAGCTGACAGCTGTGAGAGTGGAACTTTCTTCAGCTATCCTATCCATTTCCCCCAATCCTGTTTTTAAGCTAGATTTGGTTTAAATATCCAAGCCATCTTTCACACTACAGGGTTTTTTTTAACATAGAGTGGCTTTGTAAATGCTTAATGTGGGTACAGACATGACAACTGTTTTTGTAGATATATACATACACACACACATATATATATTTCTTTTTTAAATGACATTTCCCTCTCTTCCCCCAGCAATTGAGAAAGCTGATAGGGAATTAAACTGAACAATACAGTAATTTTAGAAGTCACAGGAAGGCCAAAGTTTCATAATAAAGCAACTTTTTTTTCCAAATTATTTCCTTATAATTGAAACTATCTATTCAGCTTTTAAACTATTGACTCCTAACCAAACAAAAATCTCATTAAGAAATATAGGGGTCGTGTTCAAGACCTGGAGAGTAAAATGAAAATAATGGAATTTAAGATACTTGTTGAACTTCAAGTTCTCAAGCATGCCAGGCCTGATACCTTTAGGTAGTTCTTCAGTTGGTCATTCTGCACTTTGATCAGACTGTGAGGTTTTCACTCCCTCTGACATAAACACCTACAGTAACTTTATGAGAATTTTACAGCTTTATGAGGAGGCAGTTTTCTGTCCTCACTGCCATCAGCCCGTGCACGGAGGAATGTCAGACAGGTACTTGTTGACTTTACAAGGCAGGACCCAAAGTATGAACGTGTGCGGTTGTCTCTGCAGAATCCAAACACAATTTAATAATCAAAACATTCAGGGAAGGGGAAGGTTAGCTAGCCACTTTTCCATGGATTGTCACAGCTGCTTGTCCATGTGTTGGGAAATCCAGGTTTGATGAGGCTAAAATAGGATTGCTGGTTCCACGAGTTGTGAAATTCATGAATTCACAAAACCACATGATTTCTGGAAAATGTGTCCAGGATGCTTTGAATCTCCCTGTTCTGAACCCTTTTTTGAACTTGATATGCTATTAGAGTGGACCCACTGGAGTGTGGCACTAGAGATCCCAGGGATGGAAACCATGTATGAATAGGCAGTGGTGAAAGTGGTGCTCGTTGTCCTGCGACCCTAAGGATAAACAGACTTGAATCATCAGATAGCAAACTTCCTTTGTCCTTTATCTGTCTCATTGACTACAAGGAGATGACTTCAGACATTTGGGGTTTGCCTGTCCAACATTGGTCTGTGGCAAAATGGCATGAAAGAAAAGGAAGCTTCTTTTTTGGCTGGTGAATCGTAGTTCTTGCTATCATGCTCCAAAATAGTCTGTGCACTGTGCTTAAGAATCGATGATTTCTGTGGAGGGTGTGCTGCAAGCACGCATGTCTAAATCTTTTTAAATTGAGAATGTTTTGGAAAAAATATGGAAAAACTTAAGAGTTTTTCCTTGTCCTCTCCCATACTCCTGCATGCACACCTTCATCTTTCCTCGTCCCTGGACCTCCAAACCCTCTGCAGCAGGACGCACAGAGGAGCTCTGCGTTGTGGATTCACCCACAGTATACGACTGTTTTGTAACTCCTCCATCAGAGAACATTTTGTTTTGTGGAGACACGATGGCTGGCACATGAACAACACCTAAAATGCCTGCTGCCAATTTGTTGTTTGTCACTTGGTTTATTAATTAAGTTACACAAAAGAGTTGGAAAAAGGCCAACAGTTGTGTTTCTTTTTTTTCTTTTTCTTTTTTTTTTTTGTCCCATATTTTGGACTGCCTGGCCAAAGCAGAACAATTGCTGGTGCAGAGGTACAGAGGAGTCCCCAAAGGTTAGCTCTGTTCTGGGACTAAATTACACCACAGCCTTGTTCCATCACTGCTGCCATGAACTTTAGTAGAGATATCCTGTTGGGCTATTAATTGACCTCCTAAGAACCTCTGTTTACATAAAAAATGATGAGCCACATAGTTTTGAGCAAGATGAAAATTTCTTCAAAGCTCAAATATATTTGAAATTGAAATTTCAGCTTGGCTCACTGGATATTTTTCCTTGTTTTTATCAACTCCACATTGCTTTTTCTTCATACATTTTTTTTTTTCTGTTTGGTAGATTTTTTTACCCTTAATTTACACAAATAAAACATGGGATTTCATGTGGTTTCTTTTTAGCTTAATTATCTACGTATTTCTATATATACATAGAGATATATAGATATATATACATACAAAAAATCACTTTTCGTTACATTTTCTTGTTTCTATTTTTTCCAAAAGGAATGTGATGGCAAGATTCATTTGGCATTCCAGATGCAATTGGCATGCCAGATTTCTAACTGCTACAAGATGATGTGGTAACAGAGACACAAATGTATGTAGAAATTATGATTTTTGCCCCATATATCTGTTCCTACACATTTTTTTTTTTTTTTTTTTTTTTTTTTTTTTTTTTTGCCAGATGAAGAAACTCTTCTGTAGAAATTTCTGTAGTAGATCAAACTAGGACTCAGCTTAGTTCAGTAGTTTGTCTGAAACCGGCTCTGATCAGCCTCCCCTGAGAAAAGCAGCCTTTGGGTCATGAAGTAATCTTCCTGTAGGAAAAGTTTCCTCTTAAAATCACTTTGTGGGCTGAAGTGTGAAATACTTTCCTCTAATTGTGGATGTTCCTGTTGCCTATATAAAGCTAAATTTCTCAAAGCCAGCAGAGTTCGGGCCTCAACAATACATCGCAGTGAACAATTCCACCGGGTCCTGAACTGAAGAGCAGAGCCGAGCGTGGTTCAGCCTTGCATGTGCCCCTCTAAGGCACCTCATCTTTTTAAGGCAAACTAGACTTGGCCAGTCCTTCCCCCCCATGAGAGCCCTTTGCATGGGCAACTGATTTTTATTACCGATTTCAATGGAAGTAAACTCAGTATTCAGGTTTAGGGGAAATTCATGTGCTTGGTTGTATACTGAGGACAATTAAAAAAAATTAGAACGTTCTGGCATTGAGTCATGGTGTGGAGCCCAATTCTTCTTTAATTTACCCTCGAATCAATCAATTTACTCGGTTAAAAATGAGAAGAAACCCTTGTGCCCTGCAGTACGCTTAACCAAGGTCAGGCACTGCTGTGGCACGTTGGAGGTGTTTTTGGCCTGGTGTTTCTCTGAAACTTTTCTGCTGTGCTGTTGAGAAATAACTTTGCGGAAACAGTGCTCGCTTCCATTTCGCACAACTAGGACATTGAGTTTGTCCCATTCTGGTGTTATATACAGTATGAAAATCCTCACCCATGCAATCCTTTCTAGAGCCACTCCTAACACTGCTGACACATTTTCTTTAAGTTTTAAATGGGGTTTTAGTAACTTATCTTGGAGGACCTCAGCTACACCAACCCGGTCCCAGGAAAGAGAAGAGGAGGCTCAGGGGGAACCTTATGACTCTCTACAATTCCATGAAAGGAGGTCGTAGCAAGGAGGGGGTCGGGCTCTTCTCCCAGATACAAAGTGACAGGACGGGAGGACATAGTCTTTAAACTGCACCAGCAGAGGTTTAGGTTGGACGTTGGGAGGAATTTCTTCACGGAAGGGGTGATTAGACATTGCAAGGGGCTGCCCAGGGAGGTGGGGGAGTCACCGTCCCTGGAGGTGTTCGAGGAAAGGCTGGACATGGCGCTCAGTGCCATGGGCTACTTGACATGGTGGTGTTGGGCCACAGGTTGGACTCGGTGATTTCAGAGCTCTTTCCTAACCTAATTAACTCTGTGAAAAAAGCCCCCAGGCTGCGGGCCAGGGCCGGTGTGAGCCGCTGGTCCGGCAGCAGCATCCGCCATCGCAGCGCGGCCTTGGGGGCTTTCTTATCCCTCCGCTGTGCGGTTACTTACTGTGTGTGGTTACTTTCTGGACACCGAACCCCGCAGACTCATTTATTTATATTTCCTTATTTACACCGCTCCCTTTCACATCGCCCGGGACCCCAGTTCCCCCCGGCACGCCCCCACAAACACACTTTTCCCCCCGCGGGGCCCGGGCCCGGCCCTTTTCCCGCTTCCTCCCGCCGCCGCCG
>VXAY01002873.1:509642-689107 GCA_013399855.1 Oxyruncus cristatus | reverse complement strand
AGGGTGGTCCCGGGGCGGGCAGGGGCAGCGAGGGGACGGTGAGCGGCGTGTCGGGGAAGGAGCAGCGCCGTGAGGGAGAGAGCGGAGCGCGGGGCCGCCCGCGGGGAGCGCGGACACGCGTGGGGATGGTGCGGGCACCGCAGAGCCTCGCGGGGGCTGTGCCTTAGTTTTTGCTGGTGGTTTTTTGTTGGTGGTTTTTTGTTTGTTTGTTTGTTTGTTTTTTAAATATTTTGTTATTTTGAGACGAGAGCTAGCTCTTGGCTGAAGTCAGGCCTGGCCGAGCGAGAGGAGAGCAACAAACCCGCCCGGCTGGTAAAGGGGCGGGAGGCGATGTGAGGGCACACAAACACAGACTCCTCACACTCACGCAAACACACACTTGTCCACCGTGGCCTTCCTCGCCTGACAGCTGCCTGACAACAGATGCACGGCCTCCGTGATTTAGGACGGCTTTTTTTTTTTTTTTTTTTTTGGTCTTCTGCGGGTTGTAAAACTTAATAGAGGAAATATGGTCTCGCGGTTAAAAGCACAAGACTGGAAGTCAAGTGATCTGTGCCCTGTGCCAGTTGTGGGGTTTCTGGTGTGACTTTGAGGTGATTGAATAGTATGTCTCAGTAGATGGAGGGAAGAACTGATTTAACAGTAGTGTGGAATATATTGTTGAATAGGTTCAGTAATAGTTGTGGAATCCTTTGGTGGAATCTATAGGTGTTTAGAGATTCTACCCAGTGAATCGCTGGGGCTCACTGCTTTAACAAAACCTCCAAGGAATAACTGTCAAAATTTGCATCAGCAAAATTTTGTCAGTCATGGGAAAATAGATTGTCAGTGTGTGATGGTTTTTACATGAAATCTCTTGCTGTTTTTCATTCCTGTATTAATTTCAGGAAATTAGCCTTCTATGGCTGGCTTTAGAATACTGAAAACTGGAATGAGCATTGTTCTTACATGTGTCAGTTATGGAAGTTCTGCACAGAATGTCCTCCTGGTGCTCTGAGGAATCACAGAATTTGACTGAAGAGGAGCAAAGGAAAGGGTGCAAACAGTTGCAGTCATGTGCCTGTGCTCATCAAAAGCTGTAATGCTTTATGAAGTTGGCAGCTGGTGGTAGTGGAAGTTAATAGAAGCAGCAAATAACTTAATTGAAGATGTTTCATAATTAGTGTGTTGTAACTTTTGAGAGTGCCCTGTCTGTGTTGGATTTAATGTCTTAATCCCTACCGTTTGATAGTGGTTTACTCCTGCCTCTGATATTAAAATATTGTTCACTTGGCCTTGAAATTGCTGCTAAGTGCCTAATGCCACTTTTATCTGCAAAACAAAACCCCAGCAAACCATGTGCTTACCGGGTTTGCCTTTGTCAAACCTCTCTTTGCCTTTCAGATGTGGAGGAAATACTTTTGAGGGAGGAATGTTTGTCTTTTTTTTTTTTCTAAAGAGAACTTTCCCAGTGGAAGCCCAGATGGACAGTGATGATGGGGCTGAGAAACGGGAGAGGAGGAAGAGAGGCTTCCTCTGCATTTCTTTCTCTGGATGACAAAAGCTCCCAACAGCAGGGCGTGCTGCTGTGTACAGCTGTGGTGGGTGGGGTTTTTATTTGGAGGTTTGGAGTTTTAACCTCTGATGGAACTTGAAGGAACTGTGATTGTGGACCCTGTGCTATTTGGTAGTTGTTGTGAAGTCAGGTTTTTAGTCTTGCACCTGGAGTGGGTGATCTGTGCAGAATATTATTTGAGCTGGAAGTTCTGTCTCCCAAGATGAAGTGCTCGTGCTCAATTAAGCGACTTTTGGGGTTTATGTGAATGTTCTTGGCAAATTATGTTGTGGTCTTTATTGTTTCAGAGGACACTTTTAATTTCAGAAAAATGTCATGTATATTTTCTTTCTAGTTGTCTTAAGAAAATGCTGAGAACTCTTTTGTTGCTCTTGGCTGACTTACATACCTGCAGAAATCCTGCTCTCCTGTATCTTCTGTTCCTGCCAGTTAAGGCCTTGTTTTTCATTTTCTTTATGTTTGTTTGGGTTTTTTAATTAAAGGACAAGTTCTTCTAATATCTTTGATAGATTGACTGAAATGAGTTTTAATCCGTTAATGGTTCTTTAAAGATCTTTGTGATTTTTTGATATGAACAAGTAAGGAGTTCATGCCCAGAATGAAAAGATTTGTTCCCGTGCGAGCTGAGAGCACTTTAGATATCCCCACGGCTAACGATAAACAGCTCATTAAAACCAAGTTGAACAGTAATTTAAGACTTTTGCAGTTGCCTTTAGTCACAGTGCAAGTTCCTGCACAGTTTTCTGGAAGCCTTTTTAGCCCTGTTCCTGTGACCACGTAGGGAAGCTTGGCTGGCACTGCAGCGTGGGTTGGGGTTGGCAGGGGCAGGACGGTGCCTGCCAAGGCCGTATCCCCACTGACCTACCATCAAGGCTAAGCCTGCCAGCGCTGTCATCCCTGACAGAGGATCTTTGTCAGAGTCCCTGCTACTGATACAGCAGCTATGAAGTAGTGTCTCTGAATTCTGGGTCAGTGCATGTCACAAACTGACAAATTTAGAATACTTTGCCATTCATTCATTCTGTGCACGGAGAGGGGGGGGTGGAAAACCTCGCTGAGTTACTATTGTCAGTGTTCCCTCCAATCCTGGAGCTTTTGTGAACTTGTCACAGGCTTATTGCAATTCACTTGGAGTGGAAGTGTACACGCACACACACACACATACATCTTTATTTTTCTTCCTCTTTTAAAACTTTATGAGAATGTCCCTCCTTTCAGGTAATGCTTTCTGTTGCCAAGTCATAGTATGTAGGATCTTAGTCTTTATTGAGGGCCTTGCACATGAACATCTAAATTTTTGGAAGGCTTTGTCCAGCTTATTAATTTTTTAGCATATTTTAAGGTTTGTGAAAAGTATAATTTTCCCTTTTTTTTCCTCCAGCTGTAGTAGAGGTCCTTTCTAATCACCCACTTGCTTGTACATGTGCACCAACTTCCTAATGGAGGTATAGGCTTTTGTTGCTGTGTTTGGTGAAAATTAGCAGTGCTCTTCTGGATAACTTTAATTAAGAAATAGATGCTAACTTTTGGTTAGAGTAGAACCTAAATAACCTTGAAACCATGAGGCAGTTTCAGGACTGACTGCTGTTGATAGTGACATTTTCCAGCGTAATGCTCCTGTTGGAAAGTGCCAGTCAGCTGAAACAGAAGTGTGAGAAAATGCACAATTGTGACAAAACACTTAAGGGAGAGGGATTTTGGTTCAAAAACAGAATTTGTAGTTTTTGAGAACTTCTGCAAAAGCTCAGTAATTGGAGCAGCTGCAGGGACGAGGGCCATGGGAGCAGTGGATCTTTGTGTTCTTAGCATGGATGCTTTGAAAAACAGATACTGACTTTTTTAGGCTTTGGAGGTTTTGGTGTTTTCTCCCTCCCCCTGTATCATAGTTAAACTCAAGTTTTGCCGTGATGCAGAGCAAATTCAGAGCTCTCTGTTCTTTGGTTATAATTTTTCTGAGCTTTTCTTGGCATCAGATGGAAGTGAAGGTGCTTTGGAAATGCACTGGAGCTTTATTTGTGAACTCTTTGACTGGACCTTGTCCTCTTTTCGGATATAAATCGTTGTCACTGGGATTATTTTTTTAATAGTAATTTTTCAGAAGACCTTAAGAAAAACTAGAAACATGACTTTGCTATCTGAGCTATATGGCTTTTATTTCCACTTCTTCCACGTGTGTTGTATCTCTTACTGCTTTTGCTTGGCCTCAGAGTTTTGTTAGGTTTCTTGTAAGAGAGTGCTGGGTAAATACTTCTCAGCTGACAGAGCTAAATGCTTTGGGTTTTTGTTCTGTTATTTTTTTTTTAAGCTGTGTTAGATGGTGGACAGATGTGGAAATGAAAAGGAAAAGTATTGTGTGAGAAAGCCCTGTCTGAAATTGTCAATATATTTTTCTGTTTGGAGGGCAGTCATGGTTAGTTAAAGTTTGGAAGATACCAGACAGTTCTTTTCTGTTCTTGTTTACATGTATTATAAGACCATATTGCCTTACAAGGCATGTTTGAAGCAAAGAAATCTAGTGCTGGTATAAAAGCACTTATCATAGATCCTGGCCAACTGAATGTACATTTAGAGATGCAAGCCTAGTTCTGATGAAAATACCAAAAGTTCCTTTTTGATATAATTTATAAAATCTCCTTTCATCTTTTACTTAGCCTGAAGGGGAGGAGGAGAACACACACAAAAAAAAGCTGTATTACTGATGGTATTCCTCATGGCTGAGATGTTGGAACTGAAGAAAAATCTTTGCTGTGGATTGGCTGTGGCATGGAGGCCCTTCAAGTTTTTAACCAAGTTCTTTAACCAAGGTGTAATCTTAGGGTTTATTTTATCCTTGATGTGTTTGGAGAAACTGTGCAGTTAACTTTTCTTCTGTATTTGTTCTCAAGAAAAGGCTCATTGCAGGGGACTGTGTGCTAGGCTGCAGTGTAAGAAAATGATAATAAACCCCAAGCACAATCCTGCACGGTTCCTGTCAGGAAATGTATAAGGAAAGAAGGATTTTTAATAAAACCAGGTGAAATTGATGTGCGAGGTTGTAGGTTTAAAAGAAAGTATTGGTAAGTGTATATAGCATAATGTGCTGTAATACACTGCAGTTGAGTTTCTGAGCTCTGAACGACTATGCAGTATGTTAATATGTGTATGGAGTCAAAATACTTGACCACTTGGGAGCTTGATGGGGCAATAAAATTAAGCACAAGAGCTGAGCGCGGAACAGCTTTAGCCTCGGATCTGCAGCAGCTCTAATGAACTCCCAGTTGTGTTGCTGCTTATAAGTGGTGCTTTGTTTATGGTATGACATTGAGTCTCAAAGCAGCTTCTAATCATCAGCAGTGAAGTTCCTTCTTTCAGTTGGGTATGATGCTACAGGAGGCTTCCTGAATTTGCAAACAAGTCAATTAAGCAGGAAAAGAATAGAGCCTGTAGTTGTGCAGCACAAGCTTAGTCCTGGCAGTGGGAAGGGATGAGGACCATGCAGTTGTTACCCGTTCTATCCTCATGGATAAACTGTGGAAGCATTGTTCACTGCCAGGCTGTTTGGGATGATGGTTTGCTTGGTTAGTGGTACTTCAAATTTAGATTTTGCAGCTCAGAAATTAGTTTGGAATCAAGGGCAGAACGTGTTACACAAAAAGTGCCTGTCAGTAAAATAGTTACACTGTATGTAATGTTACATTATTTGTTCCAAAAGAAGATTCCTTGATACAGAATCAAAGGAATCTACTAAACTTGCCAGTTTAAGGGAGTAAGCTAAGAAAATTTCACAGTAACCACCTAAAGGTAGTGGAGTTACTTAGTATTTGTGATGGCAGGTGAGAGGTGATATATTTGTCCTGTCTTCACAAATCAAATGCATCTTGTAAGTTCTGCTGTTGGCCAACTGTTTATATCTGGCTGGCTGAGGTATTAAGAAGGGGTTCAAACAATGGACCTGTTCACACAACTAGTTTCCTTCCATTTGCTGTAGTCATTAACAGGACCTTTCAATGTATAAATAATGCATGCCCCAAAGTCTCATTTTGGTACAGTGATTACTTGCTTTTATACTTGCCCGTTAAAAGCCCCCTCATGCTACTCCCTGCAATTCATTACGCTCCCTTTTTAAAGAGTGTTTGTAACTATTTTTTTAAAAGTAATAGCATGTTTTTCAGTTGATGTTCTCCCATAGCTCAGCTGAAAAGTTATTTAATAAAAGAAGGTAATGCATAATGGGCCCTCTGCTTCTTAAGGAAACTTAAGAAAGCTTTTTTTCCCCATGAAAGTTGTTCCCAGCTGTGTGTTGAGGTGCAGCAATAGGAGCAATTTGTGCGACACTGAATGAAAATGTGACTCTTTAAAGCATTTGTTTCTGTACTCAAACCTTACAGTGATGCACCGTTGTGCTGCAATCACAGCTCATAACAGGGGCTTTTAAAGCCTCAGAAGAAATTGATTGTAAATATAGATATTCTGGGGAGGCTGTTCCTGGCAGATGGCAGGATTACTTAGAAACCTTTGGAAAACGAGATGCTGAAATTACAGCAAATGTTCTAAATGTGGTTTGTGCCTCTCATTCAGGAATTTAAAAACCCTACATGAGTTGCAGTTTCTACATCAAAATGTTAGGTTCCTGCATAAATACCTGAACCTGCTGCTTTGTGGCCTTAAATAGCTCGTGATTCACGAAGCTTTTTACTTCTACCTTGTTTTCTTAAGAAAAAGCAAAAGCTGTGAAGCTTCAGTATTTTTGCCTTCCAAAATGAACTTTTGAAAGGTGTGTAATGAGAGAAATTCAGTGTCATTTGCACTTCTCAAAGTATTTTGTTGCAGGGTTTCTTTTTTGCCCTTGCTTTTCATGACCAGGTAAAAATACTGTTCAGTAGAAGTCTTGAAAGCTCCTGGGGGGGCAGAATTGAGTTACAGTAAATGTTATAATATTTTAAACTTCAGCAGTCTCTTTCTTCAACGGTTACAGCACAGGTATGTGTGTAGAAACTTCTTTTTTGAACAAGTTGAAACAGTTTTGATCAAATTTGTTACGATGCTTCTGGAACACTTTTTGCTTTTCTTGATAGCCCCTCAGACAAATGTAGAGCTTTTAGAGTTAATTATGTTACTTACTCCAAGCAGATTATTTGTAAAATCATAGTTTACAGGACAGAGTCATTTATCAGAATTCCCTTGACACTTGCCCTACAAATACTAGTTACTGCAAAACATCATTTTAGTAGAACTGCTCCAACTCCCTTTGCTTTGAGTTAGTTATTCCACGAGCATACTTGTGGGTAAATGATGTTGAAATTATATGCAACCACTAAAATTGCTTTCCTAGTTGATGCACTGTGTGCAGAATACTACAAAATAAAATATCCAATTTTACATGATCATAGAACAGACTTGTAGGTCTGGAAAATTAATTGATATAGATGTAATGGGATAGATCAAGGTGGCAACACCAAGAGGAGTTCCTTAAAATCTTCTTTGAGCTCAGCTTAACTGTAGGAATTTCTAGTGCATCTTCTGCCTTGATGATGCTTTAGGCTCTTTGAAAGCGTAGCTGAGGAACAAAAATAGAACTTCTGAATTGTCTTCTTTCTGCTCTGAGGCTCCAGGTGGGTTCATTTCCTTTCTTAGGGCTGGGAGCAGTTGCTGTTATCTTGAGATACTGAAGGTACAAGGCTTGAAAGTGCAACTATAAACAGCTTTTACTTTTTAGAACAGTGAACTTTTATCCCCAGTAAAAGAACAAATTTAGTCTGAGTTCTTGGCTGAGTTTCTCTCTCTGTATGTATTTCCTGTTACTTTGAAGGGTGCAAAGGTTCTTCTCTGTAATAGTTCTGGGGAACTAAATTAAAATGCAGACATGTCAGTATTTCTGAAGAAATAAGGTAATACGTAATTGATTGAGGCTTTTTTCTTTTTTTTCAATACCTTCTAGGGACTTCCTGAAGCAGTGGGAGACTTCTCCTAATTTATTTTTTTTTTCAGTTTGTTTCTATATGAGAGCTTAGGAAGAAAGGTCTTCAAACAGTTGTTCTGTTTGTTTTGGTTTTCCCACTTTTTCTCCGTATTACTAAAACGAAGCTGATTAATCAATGAAGTACCAATGGGATTAAGCTACTGTGTGAAATAAATGGATTTTTTCCTGTCAAGGGACACCAAGTGTCCTTGGGTTTGTTCCCTGCTTTCCTCACCTTCTAACTCCCAGAAAAAGAAGTATCTGTGATACATAAATGCCATGCCTAGGGCTGTTTGCTGTACCTTTGCTGCTCAGTATATGTTTCTGTTAAATAAAAGTATCTGTCCAGGTGTCTGAGTGACTTTGTAAATGTGCCCAGACACTCGGAAAAGCCTTATCAGATGACTTTTAGTGAATCAAAGATGGGAGGAAGAAAGATCTTGATTAAAGGTGGCAGCCTAAGAGAACCAGCACCGAGGTGCTTCAATCCTGCTTCCCACCACCACCACCACCTTCGTGTCTCGTGTGCAGATTTGGTGTCTGGGGCTGTGGTAGGTGCTCTAATTCCCCGTGGTTTATCAAAAGCTGAGGGACAATGTTGTTTGGCAGTCTCTGTAGCAGGAGAGGAAGCATCTTTTGTTATTGACATCCTTTCTCTTAGCCCTGCTCTTGCTTTTTGCCAGCTGCTCATTGTCTATACTTGCTTATTTAGTATTCACCAGGGATTTTACAAGTTCTTATCAGTTCGTTGCCACAGCACATCATTTCCTCTTGTCATCGGTGAATTGGTGGGGGGAGGATTTGCTCTGGAGCTGGAGAGTGGTAGAACACCATTCATGAGCTGCACTGGGCTCTTCTGCTCCTCTCCTTTCTGAGAGTTTGTAGTAAAGGTCACTTTTCTAGTCCTTACTCTGTCATGCCTTCCCCCCCCTCTTTTTCTGGGGAAAAGAAAACAAATTTTTTTTTCTTTTGCCAAAGGCTAAAAATATCCAGCTTTTCAAATATTCTTCTTAAAAGATACAAGGAAGTGCAGCATAAAAATAGCTCCAGCTTAAAAAAGAAAGGGTTGACCACCTATCTGACTGGCTGAGGAAGGGTTGGTTGGAGCTTTTTATTGGGTTTTTCTTTTAGTTGTGTTTGGATTTCTCTATCTACAGCTTCTTAATTTTTTTAATACTCTTCAAAAACATGAGATAACTAATTAGGGTTAAAGCAGGAAAAAACAGATGCTGTAGGATTTTCTCCTTTTGGGAAATAAAGGTCCATTTGAGAATGCACTACTGACCTTGGAACTGGTTCCACCCTCCCTCTTCCCTGTTCCTTCATAGCAGGTTTCGTCTTTTAGTGAGGCAGCATGGCAGGGATATACTATTAATTTTAAAGCATATCCCTCAAGCCTGTCTTCTAAAGGAAAGTCATGGATTTAAGGAACATTACCATGAACTAAGCTGTCCCTGTCATCCCTTGCTGGTCCCTTTTCTCGCTAATCTTTGATGTAAGAATTGGGGACTCTGATTTTTTTTGGGGTGAGGTCCTAGTACTTCTGGGGTTTTGTTATGAAACAAAATCAGGTACAGCATTGAAGCAGGGAGTCTTTTACTATCTGCCTTTTTGTTTTACTTGTTTTCTAATTTCTTGTTAACTTATCTTTTTACCAGAACTAAATTGGAGGAATTGATCACCGTTTTTGATGTGAAGACTTCATCACTGACATCTCTATGCTCATTTGGCAGCCTCCAAGAAATAATACAGCTCAGCAGTGGCAATAACTGCCTTGGGTGTACACTGACAGTTATTTGGGAAAAACAAAGAAAACCCCAACAGACAAAACCCACCAAACCTTTTGAAGACTTTGTGTCCAATGACGTCAATGGCCAGTTTGTTCTCCTTTACTAGCCCAGCTGTAAAGCGTCTGTTGGGCTGGAAACAAGGAGATGAAGAGGAAAAATGGGCAGAGAAAGCTGTTGATGCTTTGGTTAAAAAGCTGAAAAAGAAAAAGGGTGCTATGGAAGAGCTGGAGAAAGCCCTGAGCAGCCCAGGCCAGCCCAGCAAGTGTGTGACCATCCCCCGCTCGCTGGATGGACGGCTCCAGGTGTCCCACAGGAAGGGCCTTCCCCACGTCATTTACTGTCGCGTTTGGCGCTGGCCTGACCTCCAGAGCCATCACGAGCTGAAGCCCTTGGATATTTGTGAATTTCCTTTTGGATCGAAGCAGAAGGAAGTCTGCATCAATCCGTACCACTACAAGAGGGTGGAGAGCCCAGGTATTTGGGAAATTTACTGTCTTAAAAACTGCACAAAATCTTCTGTAACCACTTATTGTTCCCTCCCTCCTCCAGTCCTGTGGAACTGATTAAAACTGGTGTATGAGGGAGTTTGGGAGGGGAAGTTCAAAGGGTACGTTACTGGTGTGGTTTTGGGGAGATGTGTTGTCCATTCCTTGTGATTAATCTTTTTCCCTTCCATCTCTTCAGCCTGCTACCCTTAAAGGTACTAGCAAAGTCCTCATCTGTAGCAAAATAGAAAGCAGTGATAAAAAGACTTCAGTTTCTTTGACAAACTTGTTTAAAAATCTCATTCCTCGCAAGGAGGTTGGTGAAGTTATTTTAGTATTTAATTAGTGAGTGACATGACTCGAGGAGGTAAAAAAAAGAAATAAAATTCTTGGATGGTACAGTTCCCCACTTGAATTCCAATTAGCAGAGATGAATAGAGCCAAGAGTGGTGATCAGAGCAAGGTTTGTACCAAATTTCTGTCAGGTGACAAGCCTGCTGTTTAGGAATTCTGCCATGGAAGGTTGGGGTTGCAAGTGGGAGAGATGAAGGATGTTGCTGTGCACAGCAGAGTGAAAAGTTGCTTCTGTTGTTCCACAGAGTGGTTGTAACTCTACTGCAAACTGCAGTGCTCAAACTGCAGCACTGGAATTCCAGACTCCAGCAGCCCTGGGTCTGAAAGTTAAAACTCCAGCTTAGCAATACTTTTATATTGCAGTATAGATTTTGTTTGTCTTCAGTGAAAGGGACAATATGTAACTGTATAGTTTGACTCTGGTAATACAGACTGTGTCTCCATTTTCACTGGTTTGCTCCTGCACACAGACAGTGAGTTTTGCACTTCTACATCAGTACTTCAGTATTTGCCATGTGGTTTGTTTTGTTATTTCTTGTTTTTAAAAAGAAAAGTCTTCTTCCAGTTGCATGAGATATGTGTGTTTTTGTGATTTGTGCAAGAGCAAAATTTGAGTCTTTCATGAAGCATAGTATAAAAAATACAGGAGAGAGGACAGGGTAAAGGCATGTCAGATTAACCCCCTGCTCCTCTTTCCACCCCACTAGTGTAGAATTATCACAATGAGCAGAACAGCACATTATTTGTATCTCCTTCTAGCTCCGTTTTCACTCTGAACTCACCTGGTTTTTCTCTGTGTTTTTTCCAGTTCTACCTCCAGTGTTAGTGCCTCGACATAGTGAATTCAACCCCCAGCACAGCCTCCTCGTTCAGTTCAGGAACCTCAGCCACAACGAGCCCCACATGCCACACAACGCCACGTTCCCTGACTCCTTCCAGCAGCCCAACAACACTCCGTTCTCCATCTCCCCAAACAGCCCCTACCCCCCTTCTCCAGCCAGCAGCACTTACCCCAGCTCCCCAGCCAGCTCGGGGCCATCCAGTCCCTTTCAGCTCCCGGGTAAGTCCAGCCTGAATGTCAGTGGAATAAATATCATTGAAATGTCACGTGCTCTTGTGACTTATTACCTGAGGAATTTGTGATACTTGCAATAAATTGCTTTTCCCATTAGCGTTTCGGGGAGTTTTCTTCCTAGTTTTGTCACTGGTCAAAGGTAATTATTGTAGTTTTATTTTTGCAAGCTATTTTGCACAGCTTCAGTATAGAACAACTGATACATACTTTACAAGAATATCTAGCAATGAAATGAAAGCAGATGTAAGAGGCAGAGCAAGAGGTTTCTTGATGTCTTTCTCTGAATAAAGTGGTGTTTAACTGGAAAAAGGTAGTAAATCTTTGTTAGGAACAGATTGGACTAAATTGATTCACTTTAACTGATTTGGGGGAAAAAAGGGAAAAACAATTGATAGGGGCAAAGGCAAGAAAATCTTACTGATTGTCTGGCTGTTGGTGTGGTTTATAAAGCCAAGAAGTTAATAGATTAATGATTTCATTTTCCAACAGCTCAGTGGCCTCATCTTTGTTGTTTCTGATTGCTCAGTTCCTCCAAAAGAGTGTCCCAGTCAGGGGGTATCTCTTGGCTGGGGACTGGGATCACTGGGATGCATTAATGGAGCACAGTAGTGTGCTGCTGGAAGAATACAGAGATCCCCTCTTTTATAGTGACCTCAGCCTCCAGACAGCAAAAAAAACCCCAAACTGCTGTAGGCCTTCTTTCTGCTGCAGCAAATAAAGTTATTTCTTCTACTACTTTATTTTTGAACATGGGGGAAAAAAGGGAGGCAAGAAAAGCTAATGCTTGTGTGGCAAAAAGCGGGAACCACAGTCATCTTGCCCAGCTGCAGAAGTGCAGTTATTAAATCTAAAAGAAAAAAGACAAGAAGGAAAAAGCACATTTTTTTCAAGGTATCCAATCTTGTTTTTAGTCCCATAGGTAAAACTTCAGCCATTGAAGGAGTTTACTGTAAAGACAGCTGGCTGTTTTCAGAGCACTTTGAAAATGGGTCCAAATTTTTCAGCACCTCTTGTTCAAGAGGGTTTTTTTTTTTTTGTATGTTTACAACTGAATAAACAGAATGAGTAAATACTCTGAATTGTTAAGGTTTATTCTCATTTCTTCACCTCTGTAGCTGATACTCCACCTCCTGCCTATATGCCCCCCGATGATCAAATGGGGCAGGATAATTCCCAGTCTATGGACACAAGCAATACAATGATCCCTCAAATCATGCCAAATATATCTACCAGAGGTAAGTTGTGGGGTCTGGTGTAACATTACATAGTTTGGCTTCTTGCTGCTCGTGACCAAACTGAATGAATAACTTCAAATGGGCCAGTAAATCTTGCTGGTAAATCCTCCAAGGCAAATTGGGGCTGTAGCAGAGAAAACTGAGAAATACAACTCGCCTGGCTTATTTTCATCTCTTGTTTTCAAAGCCTCAGGTGCATAGTGGGGCTTCCAACAAGTCGAATTCTTCCATTTCTTTTCTGCTACCTTTGACTGTTGCTGGAATTGTATATGAACTAAGGCTCTGAAAATTCGAGTCCCAAAATACTCATTGTAGCAGATTTTTTAAAAGTGGGCAGGAGAATCATGTTTCACCTGCTATCACAGTGGTTTTGTGTGTGTGTAGGGGGGCTTTTATTTAATATCAGACTTAAAATTGGAAAATAACTCTAAAATCAGCTGACCAGGTAAAATGCATGAAGAGAAAAACGATGAAGATCTGAATCAGGATAGTCCTTGCCCATCCTAAGTGTCAGCTAAGCTTTTACTTGTCTGGTGCTGTTTTGGGAGGTAAACTGTTCTTTCTGTTCGCTTCTTTTCAGATGTGCAGCCCGTTGCCTATGAAGAACCCAAACACTGGTGTTCCATCGTGTATTATGAGTTAAATAATCGTGTTGGGGAGGCCTTTCATGCATCTTCCACAAGTGTCTTGGTAGATGGGTTTACAGATCCCTCCAACAACAAAAACAGGTTCTGCTTGGGTCTGCTCTCGAATGTAAATCGCAACTCAACCATCGAGAACACTCGGCGGCACATTGGGAAAGGTAAAGCTTGGCTTAAGAAACAGAGTCCTTGGGTTTATTTCACCCTCCCTGCACCGCAGCAGGGATTGTTCTCAGATGAGAATTCTAGAGATAATCTGAGATCTGATACGTTATCTATCTCTGCAGAATCAGAAGACAGCTTCTTTAGGCATGGTTTAATTCTAATTAGTCAGGAATTGCAGACATTTTTCTTTGGCACTGATTTAAAAGATGGAATTTTACCCCTTCCTTACCAAACAGGATTATCCTTTACCCTAACAAGCCCCTATGACAGTCTGCATGTAGAGCTGTTGCGTTTCAGCACCAAGAAACATTGCAGGACTCCTGATAGTCTACATTCTGTCTCCTTTTTAAAACAAATTCTTCATTCCACTGTACAGTATATCAAAGATTGTTTTATTTTGTTGTTGCAAGGCATTACCTGCTGTCTGTGTTCAAATATCTTGGTGAGTTGGCAGCAGGACTTTGAAGTGCTAATGCAAAACTGCAAGGGCTCATTTGTCTGAGTGAATCCATGGGGTGTGTTTGTGTGTGGGAGGGATTCCTGGAGACAGCAGGTTTTGCAAGATCTTCTAGTTTTCCTGTGCTGTTTGGCTGATAGCACACAGAGATGCACAGTTTTCACCTGGGATGGAATGTGCTCAGATTATCTTAAATTGCAGTGCTCCTTTCCTGAATATCTTCTCTTGTGTGACCAAGTCAGTCCTGAGAAGAGAACCCTGTTTTTGTTGTGTGTATTTAGAGGCCTCTTTACCACCTGAGGTCACTTGGTAAAGTTGGTCTTGAGTTTTGCTTGATGAAAATTCATCCTGTCCCTTAACAGTCTTTTTAAATTGGAAACATCTATAAATACGGCAAAATTTTGCAGATAATTTGGAGACCACAAGTTCTATTGATACACATTGGAAACTTGGCTCTGCAGTGCAGTTATCCAAGAAAATTTAGAAATAAAACAATGTTATAAAGGAAAACAGCTGATTCCTGGGGTGTGGGTGGTTTGTCAGGTTCTTTTGTTTAGGCCCACCCCTTTCAGCGGTACTGGCAGAGGAATCCTGTGCATCTTCCCAAGGTCAGGAGTGTAAGCAGGATCCATCAGCATGTTGTAATGAGCTTTAAAATGTCTGCATCTCTAATAGAAATTATGGAGCTTAAATTTAGCTTTATGGTAGTTGTTCTGACAACAGTTAAGACTGTTTGGGGATAAAATACTATTTATTTATGGCTTTTGTTTGAAAGGTCTTGGGTTTTTGCCTCCTTAAAACCACCCAGTCCTATCTGCGAAGGTTTTTTACTGTAGTTAGCAAGTGGTGTTCCCTGCCTTTTTAAATAAATAGGGTTGTGTTGTGCAAATGCATTCTTGCCCCCACCCCCCTCGATTTTCTGATTTTATATACTGATTTTTAGTCAGTAATAGTGTTGTATAGGCTTCAAAACATGAATGGAAACATTAATGTGCATAGCTGAGTCCAGGGGCTTTGTTGATTTTAAGGTCTGTAAAGCCTGATGGTAATTAAGTTGAGCAACTAATTGGACTTGCCTCTCCTTTGGCTTGATAAAATGCTGTGAAAATCAGAGCATGGCTGTACTTTCTCGTTCGTGTCTGACCCTTCTCCCAGGACACACTTAATTCTGTTGGAATTGCCACAGGCAGAAGCTACCAGTTGTGTAAAACTGGAGCTTTAAAAGGCACATCAATTCTCTAGAAAAAGAGCTTGAAATAGCAGTTGAAAGAAATGTGGCAGTAGCTTTTTCATTGAATTCTGTAACTGGTCAGAGAAGGACATCTAGTGGCTGGTGTATCATGAGCCTACTGTGCTTTGAAATGGGAAAGTATGTTACAGTGTGAGCAAAAGAGCTTTTCTGAAAAGCTCAGGCAGAAAGTTTACTCGAAAGAAAGAAAAAAAGGACTTACTACAACCACCTCAAAATCAGAGGCAACAAACTAACTTGCAGTGTTTCTATCGTTGTTTTCAAGGAGTTCATCTCTACTACGTTGGTGGAGAAGTCTATGCTGAGTGTTTGAGTGACAGCAGCATATTTGTACAGAGCAGGAACTGCAACTACCACCATGGCTTTCATCCAACAACTGTGTGCAAGATTCCCAGTGGATGCAGTCTGAAAATATTTAACAATCAGGAGTTTGCTCAGCTTTTAGCTCAGTCTGTCAACCATGGCTTTGAAGCAGTATATGAGCTCACCAAAATGTGCACCATTCGAATGAGTTTTGTAAAGGTAAGTCATTTTGAGGGAATTTAAATTTATTGTGGGTTTGGGTACTTAGTGGTAATTCCATCAGCACTGTAGCAAAGCTGTTCTGACCTGGTGTGGGTCTTTTCAATGATCAGTACATTGAAAGTGCTTAGTTTGGGGAGAGGGAAATCAGTGCAAGAAAGGAAAAGCACAGATTGCTGTATTGGATGTTGGCCGTGTATTTAATTGCTTCAGTATCCAGGACAGGGATTTAATCACTGTGGTTGCTATAATTTTATTAAAGAAATTTGAAGGAACAAGGTGAATAACAGGTCCATTAAAAGACAGTGAGTAGAATTGATTGCCGAAAATATTCAGCTCCTTCCAATTGATTAATATTATTAAAAAAAAAAAGATTATGGAAAAAAGGCTGGATTTGAGTTTATGAAGTCAAGCAGTGCTGTTGTCTCACAGGGGTTTTCTCAGCATTGTTGAGTGAAGATACTGTCCCTCTCAGATTTAGTGTGCAGTCCAGGGGTTTTTTTGCACCTTGTCCAAAAGACGTCATGTTGATTTTTGTCAACTATGACAAACACTGCTCAGTTTGAGAGTGTGGAGGACAAGGGAGCAGGAGGCTGAAGCAGAGGAGAGCTGTGGCCATACCAGGAGCCCTCCTGGAGTGAGCAGAGAGCTCCCCAGGAGCTCGTGTGGGCACTCCAGCTCTGCGCTGGGCAAGGCGTGGTTCAGGCTCCCAGCTGACCTTCCCTCCTGCTCCTCCCCAG
This sequence comes from Oxyruncus cristatus, assembly GCA_013399855.1. Taxonomy (NCBI): domain Eukaryota; kingdom Metazoa; phylum Chordata; class Aves; order Passeriformes; family Cotingidae; genus Oxyruncus; species Oxyruncus cristatus. The sequence goes on along the minus strand of VXAY01002873.1, from coordinate 672,901 downwards.
CCTCAGGGTTTTTCCTTTAGGTAAGAAGCGTTCCTAGGTTGGCAATTACCTTCAGATAAGTATCTTAGATCATGGTCCATGTTGTTAGTGTTGTTTTAAAAGAGACTGGTGTCCTACAGTTGATGGATAACGTTGTGTTCACCCTTCCAGGGCTGGGGAGCCGAGTATCACCGACAGGACGTCACGAGCACCCCGTGCTGGATAGAAATTCACCTTCATGGGCCCCTCCAGTGGCTGGATAAAGTACTTACACAAATGGGTTCTCCTCTTAATCCCATCTCATCTGTCTCATAGTGCTGACATTCTATCTCCAGCCTTATTTTTAGCGAACTTATTCTAATTCTAGAGCAACTTCCAGTGGATACTGTGAGCTATATGGAGAATGGATCTTATGGTTTAATTGTGCTTTTTTTAAAATCCCTCTGTGACCAATTCCATTGTGTATAGCTAATCAGTTTTACATTTCAAATTGTTCTTGTGATGCTTAAGTGACAGTTGAACCCTAAGGTTAAAAAACAGTCTATTGAGAAATTCAGAACACTTTCCCCCTCCTTCCCCTACAACTTAAACCAGACATATGTCTTAACTGGAAAATCTTTTTGTCCTGTAGGGACAAGAATTATGAAGACTGACTTCAGAAAATAAATACATATCATAGTTTGGGATTTTTTTTTTTTAATGTTTATGAAACTGTTTGGACATGTGCAGCGCCAGCTTGCAAGCTGTGTTTTTAGCATAGTGGTTTTAACATCTTAAGGTTGACATCTGTCATAAGCAAAATTAGACTTTATTATGGCTAATTTGCCTCAGATTGAACAATGTGATTTTTTTTTTTTAAGTGTACACATGAATATACTTTTTACAAATATTGGAGTGGTGTAAAAACACTTGTATTTTCTATTGGAAAATCCTGTCATAAACACACTGTATATTAATGCAGAATAGCAGTTCTTAGCCTTTTCCCACTTTGGTTTTTTAATATCTCTTTTAACCACCATTTAAAATAGTAATTGATACAAGGTAAACATCTTGCACGTTTCTGGAGTAGTAATTCTTGTTTTGCTTTGATTTACACTCATGCAGTTTGGATTTGGTTGCCAAGGCTATCTCTTTTTAGGTACCCTTCTCTTTTTTAACATAAACACTACTATTTGTAAATGGCAGTGCTTACTACTTTTTGGAAGGAATAAGTTTTTTTTTTTTTCTTTTTGGTGTTCTAGCTGTTTATTTTACCTGTCTGGAATTGATCTGTGTAGGCCTTTTTAATCTCTCAGTAGACATTACACAGTATTAGTGATTACACTGTATTTAATTCACTTTCAGTATGAGTTTTGAGTCTCTTTGAAGACTGTGAGTGGCTTAGCAAATGAGTTACTGAATGCAGAAGCTTTGACTTCCAGATAATTTAATACAGACCTGTTGGTAATGACCAAAAGTAATCCCTCCTTTGGAGCCTGCATGAAAGGGTGGTCTCACTCCTGGCCCTCATGGCAGGGGTTCAGTCAGAAGACTTGTCACTGTAGTTGGCAGCTTTGTGGGATTGAAGGACTGCATTTAATGTGATGATGAAATTCCTCACATGTAAGGAATCACAGAATCATAGAATGCTGAGGGGTTGGAATGGACCTCAAAGATCATCTAGTGCCAACCCCAGGGACACCTCCCTCTAGAACAGGTCACTCAAGGCCTTACCCAGCCTGGCTTTAACTCTGCTGGGGATGGGGAAGGCACAGCCTCCCTGGGCAACCTGTGCCAGTGCCTCACCACCCTCACAGGAAAACATTTCTTCCTGATATCCAAGCTAAATTTTCCCTCTCTCAGTGTGTGCCCATTACTCCCTGCCCTGTCACTGCAGTTCCTGACGAGTCCTTCTCTGGTTCCCTGGAGGCCCCTTCAGACACTGGCAGGTGCTGTGAGGTCCCCACACAACCTTCTCCTCTGCGGGCTGAACAGCCCCGGCTTCCTCAGCCTGTCTCCATGTGGGAGGTGCTCCAGTCCCCGTGTCAGCATTGAGGCCTCCTCTGCACTTGCTCCAACAGTTCCACGTCCTTAAGCTGGGGATCCCAGAACTGTTCCCAGTGCTCCAGGTGGGGTCTCACAAGAACAGAGCAGAGGAGGAGAATCCCATCCCTTGACCTGCTGCCCACGATCCTTTTGAAGCAGGCCAGGAACCCGTTGGTTTCCGGGCTGTGAACACTCACTGCTGGCTCGTGGGGACTTTGTCATCAATCGTCACCCCCAAGTCCTTCTCCCAGGGCTACTCCAAACCCCTTCTCCATGCAACCTGGAGGTGTGTTTGGGATTGCCCTGCCCCAGGTGTAAGACCTTGGTGAACTTCAGGAAGTTTGCATCGGTGAGCTTTGGTGGAGAATTTAAACACCGTACTAAACACTAAAGGAAATCAGTTAAATAAGTTATGCATATTTCCCCCCTTTTTATAATAAAAAAGGAGGCTGAAAGAAATACTCTAAGAGCATTAGAAGTGAATTAGATACAAAAATCTCTTTGCATGCAGAAAAAACCTCTTGTATTTTTTAACTTCTCACCTTCCTTTTTCTCTTTCCTGAATACCTCTTCAGCAAAGGGTTCAGTGTTTGGAGGAGAGGCTGAAAACTCTAATATGCAAATCATTATTGAAAGACATGTTGCAGTTAACTACTGCAATCCTGAGACACTGATTGCTTACACAAGCTCTTGTGTCTTCTGTTGAATGACATTTTCTGCTCAAATGTGGAAATCATGCATCATATGGTACCTGCGTAACAAGTGATCTTCAAGGATTCGAATTGTTTACGTGTCATTAAAATGTTTCTTATGAAATGCCTTAAAGGAATAAACTGTAACACTTCTGCAGAACCCTAATGTTCTATTGTACAGGAATTTCTGTATTACTTGGTGTTTTAGTTTTTTTTGTGTGTGTGTGTGTGTTTCGGGGGTTTTTTTAAACAGTTTCTCAAATGTGTTTAAAAACCAACAAGTGCATCTTCAGGAAAAGGGGAGGAACATTATTTGCTGTTTACCTTTGGGGTCTTCTCTTTCATTCTTTGGAGCTGCAACCCACAGACAGTTCTTTTGATTGCATAAGATGCCAAGTCAGTTGGCCACAGGATCCAGCTTCTGTTTTTCTTTTTCTTGGGGCCTGACTTTTGTCAAGTAGCTGAATATGTATATTTGACACTACAGAGTATTATTTTTCTTGACTAGCTTTTGTAATAAATGCCATGGCACGATGAATTAAGGAAAGGTTGCAATTGTAGGTACAAGATTTTACTTTATCCAAGATGTTTTTCACCTGGCTTCATCTCTGCTCACTTGTGTGCTTATATGTGGCCAACTGAGTGACTCAAGAATGGGTGCTGTGGTGGGTGTTTGTGAGCCAGAGCTGGTGCTTAGTGCTGGTGTTGTGGTTAGATTGGCTGCCTGTGCACTGAACCGTAATTTCTGCAATAATATCCAGTTAACCCACTTCTGATGCTGCCATTAAGTGCTAAAGTGCTCTGGTATTTTTCCTGCTCGTGTCTGCAATTGTTCTGCAATGCTGGGATGTCCTTGTGACTGCTGGTTTGGCAGGGCAGGAGCAGGAGCAAACCCAGGAAGATTTATCTGCCTTCTACTTCTCTGTTCCTTTTAAGCAGAGCTTTTTGGGTGCTTTCTAGTGAGCAAATTCTGTGTGCTGCTGGTTCATGGTGTTCCTAATCCTGTTTAGTTCATCTGTGCTGCTGATACAAAATGAGAAATCAGTGCACAGATGGATTGGATGGAGAGTTTTTTGACCCTAATGATGTGTCAAGTACAGGGAGAGCAGGGAGTGCTGCTCCTGGTGCAGCATCCTGTATAAATCACTTCTTTATCCAGTTGGAGGGATTGAGAAATTAAATCAGCCAGTAGTGTGGTAGTGGAAGAAGGAGCCTTTCCAGTGTAGCCCAGCTTGGGTTGTTACCCTTCAGTGAAAACTGATTTGGTTTTTTTAGTGTAGTTTTTTCTTTTTGGGCATCTCCTTTGCACCAACCACAGCATTGACTGGCAGCTTTGGCAACACCAGCAGAGCCTGGAGCAGGCTGACAATGATCCTTGCTGGGATGGCTTTCGCAGTCCCTGGGATAAGAGCTTGGATATTGCTCCTTGGGCACCTCAGTGCTGGCAGTCAATCAGTGCCTTGTGTTTTACACCGATTTAACTGCTGGAAGGGCTGACATGGGCTTATAGTATCTATAGGACCAAAAGACAATTTTCTAGTGTGACTGATGAGAGACAACAGAACAGCCCAATAGGCAAAACAATGATGAAACTGGTGTTACAATTCGGGGTAGAATTGTTTAAAGTATTGGAATTCTTCTAGTTTTTGCTTGAAGCAAAATGATTATTTCCCCCCCCAGTGTTAAAATGTGAAAGTTGTCAATTCTTGGGTGTAAGATTAACCTGGATCCTTGCACTATAGCTCTAGAGGACATTCAAATGTGTCAGGCTTCCTCCCTAGTCTGAAACAATAATTTTTTCAGGATATTGTTTTACCTGCTCAAATTGCCGATGATGGTTCCCAGAAAAAAGAAACAAACAAAACAAAACCATTTTCTAAATGTTTTGCTTCCGACAGCAAACGTCACTAACTTTTTTTCTGTAGTTGAGAAGTTTCTGTTTAGGAAGGTTTCCCATTCTGAATTCAAGTCAATAGACCAAACCATCAGATTTACAATAATATGTTGCTTTCTTGTGCTGCTCCATAAACTTGCTTCTGTGTTCGTTGCAAGCATAACCTTTATGCTTTTGTTTACAGTGTAGGAAACACAGTTCTAGCAATGAGGTTTGTTTGTTTTGTTTTTTTTTTTTCATTTAACTCTAAACATCTTTTTATTTTGTTAATTTTAAAATGATTAGGTTTTGCTATGTTATGTTTTTAAAGATATTTTTTTTTGCATACTGCTGCTCATATTTCAATAAACGAAACAAAAAACCCCACAGATGTTATTGGTCTTATTGATCTGTAACTCAGTTTGTCTCAAGTGTTTTCCAAGGGATAATTTATCACTTGTAGCTCCTGCTGCTGATGCCTCTCCGTGTACATAGAACTCCTCATACAAAGGAGTGATCTTGGTGTTTTAAAATACTTTTCTGGAGCTTTTTGGTAACGCAAAAGCTGCTTGGAAGAAGAGACTTAATTAGTTCATTACCTGATTTAAGAGTTGTTCTGGAAGAATGCAGCCAGCCCAATTGGTATCCATTTCTTGGTATTTATGAAAATTATTTTGGTAGTACAAAAAAAAAGGTTTATCTGTAAGACTTAAGCAACAATTTGATGAATGTGTTGGGGGTTTTTGGGGATTTTTTTGAGCCATAACATTTTCTAACAACTCATCATGTCTGAATGTGTCAAGCTTCGAACTGCTGAGCAATGGCCCTTCATTGGCATGAAGGCTGTGCAGAGATCTCATGAAACTCAAGGACTTCTAACAATCAAGTGTAAATTTAGGAGCAGTTTAGTGAGCTGTATATTGGCTTATCTTTTAAGATTGAGGGGAAGAAACCTTTCCCCTTGTTTGCCAAGATACTGCAGAAATAGAGGTTGAAAAGTAATTAGGGGTTTGCATTTATTAATTCTCTATTTTTTTGTTGGCAGGATGAGCACAAAACCACTGAATCCCAAATCCACAGTGATAGATGATTTGTTTAGTATAAAACTGAAATGATGCAACTTCAGCTGGTCTGGGCTTCCTGCCTTGGGATTTAATTTGGCCACCTGCAGTAATGCTCTCAAATTCTCTCATTTTCTCAATAATGAGCTTTTTTCCTCTGAATATGAGGATCCAATTGCTCAGGTAATAATTTATTTTCTTAATTTATCTCCTGATGCTGTTTTGTATCAGTATCCCCTGTACTGTTTGGATGGATTGGCTTCCAAAACAATGATTGCTGTGGAAAGTCCCCAAAAGATTTCCTGGGACGGTATTACCTGAATAACAGGCTAATTTGTGAGCAGGATCTCAAAATAAGTGCTGCAGTGGCTTGTTGGCTTTCCAGCAACTTTATATGGACTTTCATCAGTAGCTTTCTATACAAGTAAAAAGCAAGCAAACAGACATCCTTGGTTATTAAAAGTTTTAAGTCACTGTTTTATAGAAATGAAGAGGTTTTTGCTAATCTTGCCGGGGAATGTAGAGGTTCAGTAGCAGCTCTGTGAGCAGCAAAAGTGACCTCTGAAATTCTCCATTCATGGGGTTTTTCCATAGGAAAAAAAAAAGCTTTTGGGTGAAACAGCCCTTTTCCACCCCCTCCTCAACCTACATTGTTAAATGAGTCAGAGGCTACTTCTGCTCACCAAAAAAAACAAATATCACCCTGGCATTTAAAGTAATTAAATATTGGGTGTTTTATACCTGTGCCAAGAGACATCTTCCTTTCTTGTCCTGGAGTGCTTCCTTCTCTGACTTCCAGGAAATCCTACTCCTCTGGGAAAACAACTCCACAGAGATTAGGAAAATTTGGGAAATTCCTTTTACTACCGGTGCTCTGGTCAGAGGCCACTGGTGATTGGGGGCTGAAGTCAGTGCACTAAATCAGCCTCTTTCCAAAGGGCTCTCCCAAACTATGCCCTTGTGGAAGTCCTGATTCCATTTAACGTGCCAAATTCAGCCTTTTGGCCTGTGTGATTTTTAGGGCTTGTGTTTCAGACACTGCCAGCATTGAAAAGCCATCGGAGTACGCTCAGGGATGGTACTGGCTCTGGTTTCCCTCGGAATGTGAAACCTCTGGGCTTCCCCTTGTGCTGCAGGAGCAGCAGAAGTCAAAGCAGACTCTGTGCCAGCCGTTCATTATGGGTAGGCTGAAACAGGCAGTTGGGCTTTTTCTTCGCCCTGTATTTTTGTATTTAGCAGGATTTTCCTCTAAAAACATCTGGAGAGGTCTCCAAAGTCCATCCGTGTTGTCAAAGGACTAGATCACAAGATACTGAGTAAGAGGCCTCCAGCTGATGGAATTCCAGTGCTACCTTCCCACTGCAAAGAGGGGAAGAAAACCTTAAAAAAGAGGGAGCAAACCTTAATAAAAGACAGTCACCGCATGCAATACCCGTGTGACAGGTGCTTCCGGGTTCTACAATTTTCAAGTGGTTTCATCAGGTCCTTTTTGAATATCCTGTTGTTCTTACCTGCCTTATAGGGCCACAGGTTCATGTATTTCCCTAAGCAACGTTCTTCACGTCTAGTTGACTCCAAATCCAAGGGAAGCTCTGGCTTGGGATTCTCGGAATCCCCCCATTCTCTGATCCTGAAGGTAAGTCTGCAGTTCCTAAGGATGGCAAGAAACCCACTCCCGACAGTGTCCCGAGTGTGACGGTCACACCTGACCCGGGACAAGCAGTTGCTGTTGGCCAGTCCCACAGTGAGCAGTTCTGGGGGACACAAATCTATAGAAAATCATACGAACAGCATGTTAAATTCTCTTTTATCCAGAATTTTGACTGCTAGCCACAACATTTTCCTTAAATGTATGTGACTGGGAAGCTGGTGGCTCATCTCCCTTCTGTGTTCCTACTCCTTGCAGGGCTCCTCCTTTTTCCCATAAGGCATAGAACTCCCCCCCCCCCTTTTTTTAAATTAGCAGCTCTTTTGTCCCAAGGCCAGTTTTATTTTGTTCTTTTTAAACACGTTTTTTTTCCCCATTCTCTTCTTGAGAAATAACCGTGTTGTTTGCAGCGACAGAAGTTATTTCCAGGACTAAATAAGAAGTGCTGTGTAATTCAGTCACTCCTGCAAAGCCTTATTTTCTGCAGGGTTTTAGGCAGAGAAACTGCTGTCAGCAGACTCATGAGCCTCTCCAGACAGCTTCGAGCTGTGTGGGCGACTTTGATTTCAGACACAAAATAGACAAAATGGGCTCTTTTCTGTACAAGCCAAATGGAGACCGGTTTTTCTGAGGTTTGAGGTGTCTGGTGGACAGTCTCACTCGAAGGTTTTTATAGAAGGAATTCTCCTTAAGTTTCCTCTAAGGAATTAGAGGTAAATACAGTGTATTAAACCTAGGGGTGTAAGCTGAGGAGTGTCCACGAAGATAATTCACCAGTGCTACTTTATGCACTGCCTGGGCAGATGCTCAGCCCTGCAGGGAGGAATTTGATGCTACCAGGAAGGCAAAAATGAGGGAAAGAGGAAGGAAAACACTTGCAAAGATGTGACTGTAATTTGCTGTCTGGGAGACTTTATGGATTAACAGATTTAAACCAAACCTGTAGTTTGTGGAAGAAACAACCTCCTAAAGACAAACGTGCTGTGAACACAAAACAAATCTCTCTTCCTTCCCTCTTCTCCGTCTGATGTGTCTGCCAGCATTTTAAATGTTTCCAATAGCAGGTGGATAAAGCTCCTGGCTCCCTAAAGGTGTCAGAGAACAGGCCCACGGGCAGAGCCTGGGGAACACTGTGCCTTGGCCCAGCAGAACTGAGCCCCTTGGCCAGCACATCCACTGGGATCAGGTCTGGCCACGCTCTGCTGACGCGGAATATTTAGCTTTTAGGATTTGTTCTTTTGCCTTGCTGTGCAGTTTGACTGACGTGTGAGTCCTCCAGGTGAGTCCTTTCCAGGTGTCTGTTGTGATGGCCGTGCGGTGTGGGCTGTGAAAAAACCCTCAGCTCTGGGTTTTGTTTGGGGGAAAGGGAAGTGCAGGAGGAAAAAGGCCCATAGAGAAGCCCAACTCAAGTAGGAAATGTGAGAAGGTGGGTCCTGCCCAGTGTTCGGGCAGAGCAGCGAGAGGAGTGAGCTCCTAGAATTCTCTCAGAGTAGTGTTGTGCTGGTGGCTTCTCCTTGGTTACTCAGTGCCAGTGCTGCAGCAAACTCCCCGTGGGCACTGTCTGTGCCAACAGCTCGGGCAGATGGATCCAAACCCATCCATGGACTAAGAGATTAGAGCCAACAGAATGAAATATAGAAATATTAATAATCCATTGGAAGGGGGGCATCAGATGCAAAAGGTCTCCGTGCTTCCAGGTGGAAGTGATGGGTTGTTTCCCTGGCCAGGAGGAGAGTTAGGACCTTATTTACCTGGTGGGTCCTGACTCAGCAGAGCGCTGGGTATTTTAAGTGTGCTGGTGCTCCTCAAAGCGTTGCAGGAGCTGCTCAGCTTTTGAAAGCAAAGCACGTCATCAAGAGTTTCTCTGAACTGAGGCCACCCTGCCTCATGTCCCAGATTTCTGCTGCTTTCCTCGCCCTTCATGTTTCAGTGGGTTACCGACCTCTGGTGTGCCCTGAGGAGGAGCCACCAGGAGGAGGGAGGTGGCTGCAGGGCTGGGAGTGTGGAGAGGCTCTTTTGGAAGGCGCTGGGAGAAAGTGGGATTTGCTAAAGGACACCGGGAATGGTGTGGCTGTGTCAGGTTGTGGCAGAAGGGACGGAGGGTCCGTGTAGGGCCCCGCAGGTGTCGTGCACTTCATGAACCAGTCACAGCATGTGAAGGAATGCCTCTGGGTTCCTCTCGTGTGCTGGGGGTTGGAAAGGGGATTTTTTTGGTCAGCTTGAGTTGTGAGCCTGCTGAAACGGGATTTGTCACGTGCTTTTTATATCTGTGTTTCGTATATTCGTTAAAAGTTGTGGCTGCCCCATCCCTGGGAGTGTCCAAGGCCAGGCTGGAGCAACCTGGTGTCGTGGAAGGTGTCCCTGCCCATGGCAGGGGTGTTGGGGGGAGATGGGCTCTATGGTCCTTTCCAACCCAAACCATTCTGGGATTCTATGATTCTGAATGTCATTAATAGAATTACTTCTGCAATAGAAATAATTCTGGATATTGGTGAGAGCAGCAACAGGGCATGCATAAAAGCTTTCCCAGAAAACCAATACTCCAATCAGACTGTGGAGAAAAATGGGATCATTCCAGAGTTATTCTTGAACATTTAAATAAAGAGTGCAACGCAACATGTGCTCTGTCAGGTTCTGAGGCTTTTGCCAGCAGAAATTCTTAGCCCCATAACTCGTTATGGCTGAGAGCTGCAAACAAGCTGTTGCTACCTAAAAATAAATAAGAAATGCCTGATTTGATAAAACTTGATTTATTCAAAAAGGGCTGAGAGAAACACGTGAATTTATTCTTGCTTTCTACATTAGAGTAACTACCCAGAATTACACCAGTTGAATTTGGTTCAGAGGAAATATTGGCCCCCTATAAAGGAATAAAATATTAAAACCTGTTGTTTAGCAGTTTAACTTGAGCAAAATAAACCATGGTAACCAAGACAATGACATGGAACTGTTATTAACTGTGCAATTTCTGTGTAAAAAAAAAAAAAAAAAGCTTGCAGACAGAGTCCTATATATACACACCTTATAGGTGTGCAATTGCATTGTAAAATCTCCTTTTCTGGATGAAATATCTACATATATATATATACACACAGCTCCTCTGTTGCATTCTGCAGGTTAGGAATGTATTTAGGGAGACAGCATCTTACACCATTTGAACCCCATTGCACTGACAGATGATCCAATACCCCAAACTGGAGCTAAAATAGGGTTTAGGACTTGTCGTTTCTTGATAGCTGCAGTTCTGTTGTATTTTGAACCACTGGAATCAAAACAAAGACGAAAATAAAAAGCCCTTTGCCCACTGTTTGTGGGAATTACAGATGCTGTTCTGGGGTTCGTGCAACTTGACCTGGAATTGTGCTGCGACTGCAGGTTTACAAGGCATCAGCCTCTATAAAGCAGCATGTCAGCTACCAGGGTTAAGCAGAAGCTTTTAGAACCAACTCAGATTTGTTAATAATTTAAGATGGTGGTGTCGAATCAAGCTGTTGCCATATTGATAAATCATGTTTCTAATTTACATGGAGACCAAGGAGTGGGGATGCTGTGCAGTGAAGCCAATATCCCTCCAAAGCTGTGTTTTATGGCTTTCAGGAGTTATCCAATTCATGTGCTGAACTCAGAGCACTCTGCTCTCCCCTTTCATTAGTTTACATGATATTAATGATATTCATTTCCCCCCCCCCATCCTGATTATTTTGGTTTCATGCCGTGGCAAATGATTTCCTCTGTAGCTTATGAGAGTTGAAAACAAATTCCTTAGGTCTAAAGTGTTTCACACAACTGGTAACTTAAAACTCGATGCATGACGCATTCGAACATCAGAAACACCATGAACAGAATGACAATCAAGAGTCTAAATAAACGTTTTTCATTTTCTCCCCCCTGCCTGGCAGGCCTCCCACGGCATCACCGTGCGGCTCCAGCAGCAGTTGGGAGAAATCAGGCTGGAAAGTAAACTCATCTCCTCAGCGTGGAGCTGGGGGGTAAAACACACTGTGTTGGTTCTGTTTGATGCTCTAGTTTCATAGACACGGGGAACAAGCTCCACCAGATGCCCAAATCAGAGATTGCTGTTAACACAATTATCCTTGTATGGCCACTGAATGGGTGGATGATGACATTTGCATACATATAGAGCTTAATCTGGAATCACGGGGCAATTATTATTTCTTCTTCTTTTTTTTTTCTTTTTTTTTTTTTGCACAAAACCGTATAAATTTGCTAAACCGTTCTCTGCATAACGGAGCTTTTTTTATTTACAGCTACTTGGATTTGCAGGCAGCTTATTTTTCAGCCATCTCCTCCCCCCCGCCCATTCCTCTAACGGGGGGTCACGTCCGTTCACCGGCACATGGCACGGACTCCTCTTTGCACCGGGATCGCGGTGCCTGCTCCCGGCTGGAATGGGGAGGGTCAGACAGCTTGTGTCCTCCACGGGCTCCTCGCTTCCCTGAGCGATCTGTCGTAAGGAAGAGTGGCAAAGAAAGAGTTTTTCAGCTGGCAGTTTATGAAGAGCACGATGAATGTCACAGTCAAGAGCAGAAAGAAAAACAGAATGATGTAAGTCACCAGGTCTGGCTTATTTATTTCCCCTTCTTTTAACACCCTGGCTGTCGACAGGTAAAGAGTGGAGGAGCTCACGGGTCTGGGGGTGCTGCCCAGGTAGGGAGTGTTGGTCTGAATGATTAGATGAGCTTCGGTGGCACTGGTTGAATTTAGCAATTCACTATACATGTTCTTGCTCAAATTTCCTCCACGGCAGACGTGAAGCAGGAGGGCAAACGCAGTCAGTCTTTGGCATAGGAAAGAAATAGTGGTCCTGCTTGCAAAAGGCTGCAAACCAGCCACATGTTGTCTAAAAGCAAACTAATTCACTTGCACGCCTCGGTGGCTTTCTTTTGAGTCTTCTTGGCTCGTATTTACAGCATTCATCCACAAATACTAATCAGAAATCATACAGGTACCTCGTGTCCTGGCCCTGGTTCCCCCAGCACGCCTCCTTTGGGGAGATGCTCTGGCTCATCTGCTGGTCAGCTGGGACGTGCTGGGAGCTCTGGGAATCTGCTGGGAGCCCCTGGGATGTGCTGGGAGCCCCGTGCCACCACTCCACCTGCATGGGGTTGGGGAGAGCCTCTTCCAGCAGAGGAGCCCCGGCTCGGGCTGGCAGCGCTCACTGTCCGTGCAGGGGAGGCACGATGGGTTTCCAGCTGAATTTCAGGAGTGGGATGCACATAAATCCGGGGTTAAATGGCATCTGCGGGGAGAGGCAGCTGCTGCCTTGAGATCCGGCTGGTTTTGCCGTCGCGGTTCCCTGCCTCGGGAGCTCCGTACTGCTGAAATCCTGGCGCTGGGAAGCATTAGTTGACTTTCTTAATCCCAGTTAACGGCGCGCTGTGGAGCCGGTGGGAAGAGGCTGAGCTTTCTGCTTCAGCTTCCCAGGCACTCCTTTCAATTGCTCTGAGAAAAATAGACTTAAAAATAATAATAATAATTGCTGAGCAATGTCCCTTTGTTCAGAAAAAGAAACACCAAAAAAGCCTCCCCGGGAATGGGAGAGTGTCAGTTCTTCGGAAAGCTCCTCTCTGCCCTCGGCTCAGCCCAGCTCCGAGGTGGGACCGTGCAGGGCTCTGTCCAACATGACTTTCCCCCCTCCAGAAGCTCCAGCGCAGTGTCACTTCCCTCCGTGGGAAGGGGAGAAGTGCGTGGTGGTGCCGACCAGCTCCGCAGCCCGTGGTGCATCTGGCAGTGACACGATGCTAAAAAGGAAGAGATCTTCGGATAAATTCCCGTGAGTGCCTGAGGCTCCGGCTGGAGGTTTTGAGCTGGGGGAGGGTAGCAGAGAATGGGACAAAAAGAAGAAAATTGCCTCAAAACCTCCCTTTCTTCCCCAGACCTTTATTGTTAAAATCTAGAGTAATCAATCTCTTCTTTTTTTCTTTTTTTTTTTTTTCCCCCCTCCCTTCTCCACGATCCCCAGCACCCTCTCCAGCCTGACAATTAGCATGTTAATTCTTTTTCTTTTTCAGCAAATTGCTTTATGCTGCTATTAGCTGCTGGCTGCTCGCCAGCTCCTCTCACATCTCCCATGCATCAGATAAGCGCCGTTAATACTTTTATTTTAACCGCATTGCAACTTGAAAAAGGGGCTGGGGACAGAGCTGGAGGCGAGAGGAGCGGGGGAAAGAGGAATAACTGGGCAGAGGAAAGGGTGAAACACCACCTCCAGCCCCATGGAGTGGGGGCTGATCCCAGCAGACACTAAAGCTGCTTAGGATGAGCTAGTGCAGCCGACAGTGCTTAAACATTTCACTTAACATAATGGAAGTTTCTGCTGGGAGAGAGGGGGAATGAAGAGAAATCTTCTGGTCAGTTAGATTTGAATCAAATCAAATCCCTGCCACACCCTCTGAGGCCCTGGCCAGTGTGTTCCTCATGTCCTGCCGAGCTCCAGGTGCTCCAGTTAAACCCCCTGTGCCTCCAGCAGCTCTGCTGGGGCGGTTGGAGTCTGTCACATCTCTGTCACGTCCCTGCTCACCTCCTCCTGCATCCATCCTTAGGAAAACTATTAAAGCCTCTTTACCTCCAAGTCCTGGGGACCTTTCAATTCACAAGATCTTCCTCTAAGGAAGGTTTTCCCGATTTTTGTTTCCCTTTCCCTGCTTTTTCAGCCCAAGCACTCTAATTCTTGCAGGATGGAAGGGAGAGCTTTTCCTGCCTGCAGCCAGTGCTCCTCCTGGGGACACATCTGCCTGCAGGGCCATGGGAGTTGCTCTTATTTACCCTGTGTGGGTTCAAAGAGCAGGATACTCAGGCAGGCAGCCATGGGGGCTGGAAAAATCAACAGAGCCATAAAAAAACTAACAGAGTTTGCAACTGCCATGTTGCAATGTCTGCTTTCATGTCGCCTTGAAATAGGAGAGTGTGTGAGCAGCAGCACCGCGAGGCTGGGTGTCTTCCCAGCACCATCCCACCTTCAGCTCTCTCCTCCCTGAGCTGCTTTTGAGCACAACCAAACTTTGCATCCTTTTTTATTTATTTCCTTTATTGTTTTTGTTAGCCTTTAGAAAAAAAAAAAAAAACAAACAGAAGTCATCTGGGGCTGAATCCTACAAATAGTGTGGGTGGTCTTAATTCAGGTGCAGGTTCTCTGCAAATGTTAACCAATGCTGTAATGGGGAAAAATACTACAGAAGATGCACACGAATGTCACGGCCAGTGGTGTGTTTTCTCCCTGCAGAGAAATGTGGATTTTTTGGCAGCCCCATGGTGCTCCACGCGATGGCTCTGAGTCAAACTGGGCAGAGATGGAGAAGGAAGGGCTCTGCCAGGGGCTGCTTGGCATCATTCACCTCCCTCCTAAGCCTGTGGGCGTGTTCCCCTGAGGTGTTGGACTGTCCCTGGAGGTGGATGACACAGCCTCGTGTATGGGATGGTTTCCTGGCTGCTGGGAGAGGGCAAAGAGTCTGTTTGCTCTGCCAGGGCAGTGCCTGCAAACACAGGGTGCCCCTCTGAGCCTCATCTTCCCACCTCTCTTCACGTGCAGGTTGCACATAGAACCAGAATCTTTAGGTTTCCCTTTTGCTCCTCCCTAGTGTCACCCCTCATTCTTGGAAGATTTCTGCCCCAAGATTCAGTAGTTCAGCTCCAGTGCCAGCACTGGACATTGAGGATTGCTGCTGATGGTCCTGGTCCAGGCGCCCGACGTGGGGACAAATCCTCTGGGTGTTTTCCAGGCGCCTTGTGTGCAGCCAGGGAGCTCTGAGAGCACAGAACTCCGCCTGTTTTTTGGCTGCCTGGCAGGCACTCATATAGGAACTGATGAGAAGCCTTGGGAGTAAATCAGATGTGTTTTCTGCAGCACCGTATCCAGGCTTAATCTCAAAACAGCTAAATTGCCATAAATAACACCTTAATTGCAAAAAATAAGAGCTGATCCTTTCCCTTTGTTCTCCTTAATTTGGAAGAACATTTAAAGTCTTCAGTTCCTTGTAATTTTTCCTCATTACCTTATTTCTTATTTAGTCCTTCTGTTGTTGTTGTTTCTTGTTTCTTTTTATTTCTTTTTTTTTTTTTTTTAATTCTTTCCCAAGGCTTCCAGCACTTAATGGGCTTGTTTTGTTAGATTTTATGTGCACTGGCAGTAGCGCTGTGGGGACAAACACAGAGCCTCTGACACTGGCTGGAGTTTAATGACAACAAACCTGTGAGTGTTGCAACTTCCTGCAGCGTTGGGAAGCTGGATCGGTGGGGTGGCATCACAGGGACAGTTCTGGGGCTGGAAGGGCTTCCACCTCCTCCTGGGTTTGTCCTCTGCCTCTCTGGGTTTGTCTTCTGCCTGCTCCTGGGTTTGTCTTCTGCCTCTCTGGGTTTGTCTTCTCTCAGCTGCACCCAAGGCCAACAAATTTTGTCTCAGCTGTGTTGGACCTTAAGGAGTTTATTGATGGTGGTGGTGATTCAGTGGCAGTTCTGGTCTAGTCATAGTGTGGAATAAATAATGACATAAACTGTCCAGAGCCGAAAGGAGGGAGGGCAGAGCTGTGACCCTCAGCCCCATCTGCTGTCACTCTCTGGCCTGGCAGGACCATCATATTTGCTTAAAATCCTTCAGCCACCACCAAAGCTGACACAAACTGGGAATTGCACTGTGTTCGTGCACTCTGTGAGAGGCTGGAGCCTTTCCCCGTTCCAGACTGGTAAATAATGCATGATCCCTCTCTCCTACGCTTACGCAACCCCCACCACGATAAATATCAACCCAGGGAAATGAAAGTGCAAAGAAACATTATCTTTCTCAGTAATGCAACCATTTACAATCTGTGTTACGATCCTCCTGCTCTGCAGAGTGAGCAGCAGTCAGGGGGATGTTTCTATTAACACACCAGAACGCAACAAATCACGGGCTGGAACTTTCCAGTGCCGCATAAAAGCAGCTGAAAACCTTATAAAGGGAAGAAAATAAAAATCATGTACAGGGATTCTTTGCTGGTTTTTTTTAATCACTCCAAAGGAAACTGCTGATTTCCAGGTGCCCGAGATTCAGTTATTAAGGGCCGTATTTTGAAGTGCAGGGCCATAAAATTTAACACCAGACACCTAATGTGGGGATCTTGCCTTTGGTGCTTAAATATGGGGAAGGATGCCTGAAGAAATTGGCTCAAGTGCAGAGAAGCCTTGAAAATGTTTTGTTTCAGAAGAGCTTGAGTGTGCTATTTAAAACTAACTCCTACCATTAGGTTTCTTGGGACATGTTTGCACCAGCTGAAGCAGGAGCACTGAGGAAGTTTCCAGAGAAGTCTGAGGCAGTGGCGTTGGAACTAGGTGGTCTTAAGGTCCCTTCCAACCCAAAACATCCTCTGATTCTATAAAGGGGAACTTGTGTGTGTTTGATCAGTGCTGTGTCCAAATCCTTTGTTCTTCTCTGTGTGCTGAGGAGCGTCGTGATTCATCAGGGAATGTTCCACTGCAGGATGGGGAACAAGCATCCCGTACCTCCTGCCATCCCAGTGAGCTTTGCCACTGCCCAGCTGGATGTAGGGAAACGAATCTGGCTGTTTGTGGGAGCATCCCAGGCCCCCTGGCCTGCCATCCCCGCTCCAGCACGCTGAGCAGCTCCACACAGCTCCCAAGGGGTTTTGCAGGGAGAGGAGCTTCACCCACAGGGAAAAGTCCTTGTGTGCAGACACGTGGAATCCCTGTGTCCTGACAAAAACTCTCATTTTCTCTTTGCAGCAGCTTTCTTGGTGTGCACAGAAGGCAAAGTACAACCTGATAGTTTCATACAGCCAGGAGTGTGGGGGTGGGCACCCAGTGATGCTCCAGGGGAGGCAGCTCCAGCCCAGCCACACACGGGGAACATGAGCAGGAGGCTGTTTGGGAGGTAAAAGGAAAAGGTGTAATTGTAGAGAATGGTTGTCTTTGGTACCTTCTTTACACTTCAACTGATTTCTAGGCACACAACCCTGATTCGGGAACTGAGCTGGGAGCAAAAAGGAGCACGGATGCTGGGCTGGGCTCTGTGGCTGGAGAGAGGCTTCACCCACTCACGGGTGTGTGTCAGCTCTGGGACAGAGAGCTGCTGGATGTGTTGGCTCAGGACTGTTAGTCCTGTCCCTGCAGCAGGACAACACCCCCTGGGGCTGTTTCTGGCCCAGCTGTGGCTCTCCAGGGAGGGGTGTCCAAGGACAGGTCTGTGCATTAACCAGGCTGTGTGTGCTGTTCACAGTGTCTGTGTCCCCAGCGTTCAACCTCAGTTATCGGGGATTGAATTTGAGTTAAGAGAAGAAAGGATGAAGTGTTCCAGCTCACTGTGAGGTTTCAGTCTTGGATACATTTTGCTTTTGGTGCCAGCAGTCCCCCACCAACCTGCAGCATGAATAAAAGGCAATGCCTGTCCTGTGCTGAATAGACTTTCTGGGGACCAGAAGCGGGTTTGGGGAGGCTGTGGAAAACTGTGCTTTTCATTTGTCTCCTATTCATGTCTCTTCTCAAAGGGAATAAAATGAGTCTCTCTCCAGGCTGCTGCACAAAACACATCCCCCCTGCATGGGTAGCCCTGTTCCTGCCCATGGCACTGGTGTGCTGTAGAACATCAAGTTTAACCACAGTGTTGGCTTCCTCGGAGGCAACTCAGAACAGAAGGGCCTTGGGGGTCCCCATTATCTTTTGAAGAAGTGTCGAACTCTCAGGTAGGAACCTTTTGGCACCGCCCTCCTTCTCCCCACCTGAACTTTGCCGGCGCTGGGGGTTTGGGATGAGCCAAGGATTGCCCGTGAAGCTTCACAGGGTTGTTTTGTTATCACAGTCTGGCTTTATTTGGGGCTTCTCGCTTACCCAGCTCACCTGGCTGGTGTCAGAAATTTTCCTCCCCCCTTGCTGGAGCCTGGGAATGGCCTGTCAGTGGTGGGAAGCTGTGGCTGTGTCTGTCAGACAGCAGATGACAGGCTGGGGAGATGGGATTCCTCTTTCTTCTCTGGGTATCGATTTTTGCTTCATTTTTCTTAAGGTTGCAAGTTTTGAGGGGAGTCAACACCAAGTAATAAGGTGAGTTATTAAACCTGGGTGATCCCCTGGACATATATCTGGAAGTTTCTTTTATAGCCCAGGGGTGCTCCTGCCTCCCTGCAGGCCTGGGGATCTCTGATCATATTCTGAGCAACAAGATGTTTATTCTGCAACCTCCTTCTTGGTTCGAAAAACAGATCTGATAGTATTTCCTTACCCTGCTGGGATCCAGAGGATTAATTAGGGAAGGTGGCAAGATGCTCTGATGTGGTTAAGTTAAAAAAAAAGAAGAAAAAAGACTGAAGAACCATCTAAAACAGGGTGGAAGAGGGAGATGAAACCTGGGAGTGATGGAGCTGAAATCTTAATCAGGTATTGACACTCTCTGGACAGTTAAACCTTCATCCATTGAAGCACCAGTCTCTCAGGGTGGCTGGCTACTGCATTAAGACATATTTCCACCTATGACTGTGATGAAAAAAATCAGGGGAAAATTGAACACAGTGTTCCCCAGCAGGGCCAGGGAACTGGGGAGTTTAATTGTTTGCGCGCTGCTCGATAAAGACAAGCAGTTTTGTGATTTCTAATTTGACATTCAGAACAGTCTGACTTAACAAATTGTATTGTTTGTTTTTAACTCAAGGGTCTTTTGGGTGTTAAGGTGAAAACCTTCTCTAAAACACACAGAGCATCTCTGAAAGCAGGTGGTCTGCTCACGGCAGGGGCTGGTCAGTCCTCAGCAAAGCCCGGGTTTCCAGCAGCTGAACTCCTGCTTTTCTCACATACTGAAGTAAGTTACCTGTAGGATGGCAGAACAAAAGAATTTGTTTCTTTTTTTTTATTGAATTAAATCCTTAATTGAGAAAAGCAACATCATCCCTATTTTTCTGCTCTCCAAAGCCACCTGCAGATGCACTAGGGTGGGCTAAAGTTGCCGTTTCTGTTCTTACAGCAGAACTGACCTGAAAGATTTTCACTGTTCATCCAAGGTATTTACCCAAAAATTTACCTTTTTTCTAGGAAAAAAGGCTCCTAGACCTGTACATTAGGTTTTTGTGTCTGGTTATTCCTTGTTCTGTGGTGGAGTCTGAATCCTGGAGAAGAATTTGATATATATTATATTTTGGATCCATTTAATTCTCTAAGTGACAACACAACATCCCTGTCTGGAGCAGACCCAGCCTTGAATCAGGTGAAATCCGTCCATTTTTCTGGCGATTCAGATTTCTCAGTCTCCCTATAAAACCAGGAGCACCCTCTCCTTGTTTCTGCAGGAAGTTGCTTTGTGGAAAACCAGAAGAAGGGAGAAAGTGCAGCTGCCAGGGAGAGCTTGGGAAAAGAGATCCACGAGTGGCAAGCCTGGCTGGAACGTCTGCCAGAGGGGAACCCACTCTTCCTCATCTCCCTGGTTGGCAAAGCTTAACCTTGAGAGTGCCCTTCATCCTCTTCAGTAGCTCTGACAGCTCCGTGTCCTTGGCTCTCATTGCCTAAGAGATAATTGCAATTATTGTTAATCAAGGCGAGGTTTCCGCCCACAGCTGTCACTTGGGATGGGAGTGCAGCCTCCTGGAGCAGCCCTTGCTCTGGGAAGCCCTGGAGAAGTGCTCCATCATAGGGTTTTGGCTCATCCATGAGCACGTGGCGTCCTGGTGCTCACTGGGCACCCCCCGGGAAGATGCAAAACGCCCTTGGGCAAAGATGGTCTGAAACTTGTGCTTGTTGAATACACCTGGAAAGAAAATCCATCAGCACGGGACAAGGGTAATTTCAATAACCTGAAATCTTGTTGCTGCTGGAGCAGCTGCTCTTCCGTGGAGCAAACAAGTTGGTTTTCATTTCATTGCCACGGCTTCATGAACACAGATTTGGAAAACTCAGAATCCGGTATCAGTTAGTGAAACAACATTATCTGTTTTACACCTCTACCAGTGCTCATAAAAGGACAAATGCATAAGATAGGAAGAGAATAGAAATATTTTCAACTAATTTTCCCCCTTAGTAAAGTAAAACTTCAGCTGACTTTTAACTTTGCAGAGGAAAGCACTGTTAGCAAGTGATGGTTCTTTTGAGATAATGGAAGGAGATGTTGTTACTCAGTCGTGTTCCTTGCCTGGATTGAGGCAAATACATCCCTGCTGTATTTTAATTAGTTCTCAACCTATGCTGGTGAGGAGTACAGTACAGCATGGTTATTAAAATTCATGCTTTAGGATAAGAACAGTTCTGAGAACAGCAAGGTAAAGAGCTTTTAACTTTGGTTAATAGTGGAATTATCTAATTCCTGCTATCACTTAATCCATTGCTAAGTTTTTAAAGTGGAAAGGTTGTGCTCATAAAGCGAAATTGTTGCATTAAGATCATAAAGAAAAAAAGGCTGTGATCCTTCTCAAAGGTTACATCGGGCCAGCCATTAATTATGAATGCTCATTAATTATAATGGATTTTCTGCCACAAAATCCCTTTAAACTGAACTTTTGAACGGAAATTCAGCCGGGCAAATGTGACAAATACAGGAGGATTGCCCCTTTTAACGGGCTGGGGCTTTCTCTCTGGTGGCATCTGCATTGAAACTGAAGCAAAATGACTAATGAAGTTAAGAAACTCATTCTTTAGAAGATCAAAGTAATAAAATTCTGTTAATTCCCTTTGAGACAAGACTATCAATTATAGCAAAGAGATTTTTCACTGTATCTTTTTGTTGCATTTTAAAACTCCCTAATTGTTCCCCGAGACAATCTTCCTTTGTATTTTGCTGTAAACTAATTTGCTGCAGTGTCAGGAAACTTAAAAAAATGTATCTCTAGGATAAAGCCTATCATATATTCTACTTACGAGCTGAAGTAACACCCTATTCCTCCTTAATAGAACCCAGCTCAGGCTGTTTGGTTTGACAGAGAGCTCTGCTGGCATCCAGATAGACAAGATCCACGTTCATAGAAAGAGGGGGATAAATTTGGTATTTTTGTTCAGCCTTTATGCTTCTCCTCCTCTCTGAGCTGCCTCCATCTTCTCTTCTCGTGGTTCAGGCCTCTTTGCTGAATTTTTATAGGGGAAATTTCAGCTGAATGTGTTAAAATCACCCTTCCCAAGTGTATTTTTGTGTCCCCATCCAGTTTTGGGAAGCCCTGGGAAGTAGGGAGTGCCAGAGACATTTAACCACATGGTTGCAATACAACTAAATTTGGCTGTAGTTTTTATCTCGCATTAACTGCACATTTTAACTCCTCCAGTGCCAGGTTATTCCTAGACCTGCTGCCATCCCTTTTCACTGCCTTGTGCTGCATTTATCCCAGATCCATGTGGTCCCCGCTCCGGAGCCTAGAAAGGGCTCGTCTCTTCGGTCACTGACAAGTTTCTACAGAAGTATTTTTTACCTTTGGTATTTTAGAAAACAAAATAAGAAATAAAAATACGGTAGGATGAAACCGTTACATCAATATTTTCAATGGCTGCTTAGAGAATGAAGTGTTTGGACATGCTTGAAAATACTGCTGGGCAGCTCTTTGCTTGTGTAGGTGCCTAAATATCTGAGAAAAGCAGCCATCTGGTGTCTCTGGACTTGGCTCCTCGGAAAACATGCAGGCTACTGAAACAAAGAGAATTTAGGCACATACATTGCTTTTGATGATTTGCTCAACTCTTAATGCCTCTGTCTCTAACGTGTGGAGGAAGAATTCACAAAAGGCTTTGAAAGGCTCTGATGCCTTTGTACTGTCTCTGTGTGTTTTACAGATAATGTTATGGAAAATGAGCAGGAAAACCCATATGTTTTGTACAAGTACTCTGCCCTCCACTTTCAGCATCCCTTAGAGCTCTTACTTTATAAAATAATTAATTGTCTACCTGGTGCCTAAATAGCATTGCTGATTACTTCAAAGTCAATGAATTTCTGAAATAATTTTGAGTTTTGAGCTGCCTCGAATTGCTTCTCCTCCTTCAAG
The DNA here is from genome assembly GCA_013399855.1 of Oxyruncus cristatus. Classification (NCBI taxonomy): domain Eukaryota; kingdom Metazoa; phylum Chordata; class Aves; order Passeriformes; family Cotingidae; genus Oxyruncus; species Oxyruncus cristatus. Next base: position 650,675 of record VXAY01002873.1, on the reverse strand, counting down.
GTTTCTTTTCTTCCGTCCTTTTTGAGTCCAATTTCGGATTTGGACTTTTAATTTCCATGAAACTGCTGGGTTGGCTGTAAGGGAGGATGTGGCCTCAGCGTGTGGAATACAAACCATTCTGGTGTTGGAAATCAGTCCTGCTCTGTGCACCCCTTATCTTGGTGCAAAGGATAGCCAGATTACATTTTCTGTTCTGTGCATGGTGTCACTGCTGCAAAGCAACACAAAGTCCTGTCATTCAGAGCAGGAGACCATATTTTGCCAGATTTTGGAGGAAGTTCTCCCTGAGATCCAGGTAACTCCCTGTGGGTGGCTTCCAGCAGCGTTTTAGGGTTCTGTGTGTTTGGTCACTACATTCAATGGACACTGAGAAACACCGGCAGAAAAACAACCCCACACCCAGAATTTGTTCCAGCATCTACAGGGGAAAGTCTGGGACAGGGAATTTAAAAAAAAAAAAAAATTAATTTCAATAATGAATCTTTAAATATAGGGCAATGTCTTGATTCTGAATCTGTTACATGACTTTCTTCCTGCAGTGTTGACAGTCTTTAATGCCAAAATTAATGAGATCCTCATTGATGCTGAGCCAACTCCCTGACTTGCACGTCGTCAATCAGGTAGAAATCCAAATGTTCACCCACTCCCTAAACCATTTCATGTCTCCAGCTCCATCAGAAGCACATGACACATCTTCTGGATCATGTGGAATAAAATCAGATATTCTCTCCTTTTCACACTGATGGGGAAAAAAAAAGCCCCACAGTTCTCAGCTGCATAATAGTTTCCTATAAAATAAATTACTTTATCTGTCTTAATACTGTCACACTTCTGTTCTCCAGTGATCTACTTCTCCCATCTGTGTGCATAACTGTAATCTTCCCTACACCTACTCTATGTATGCTCAAGTGTCAAAATCCAGCCTCAATCATTCCTGTCATTAGTCTCTTGTTCCCGATGGGATAGCGGGCAAAACATCTCAGCTCCTCAGGCTTCCTGGGAGGATTTCTGGGCTCACTGTGCAGAGCTCACCTGAGCCCTCAGGAACACGACGTGACTGAGTTTGGGGTTGGTTTTTGTCACCTGAAATGTTCCACTCACAAGAGGACAGGGTGTTTTCCTTGCTGTGTGTCTCCTTCCCATCCTGGCTGATGCTGCAGCGCAGCATAACTTCGGGAGAGATCCACGTTCCCAAATCCTGTGGAACTTGACTTGCTGTTTCTTATTGAGTAATTCTCCGTGACTCATCCTTTGTTCCCTGATCCCATTTTTCTCACTCACTGGCAGAGTATTGTTCAGACAATTGAGCTCACTCAAATCCCCATCTTTTGTAGCGAGACAGTGCAATCACTTCCCTCTTCCACGGAGCCCTCGCAGGAACAATGAGGTGACCTGTAAGTTACCACAATCTTGTTTGCCTGAAAAACACAGATTATCCTTGGCTAAACAAAATAACTGCAGGGGGGAAAAAAAAAAAAAAAAAAAGAAACCCTCTCCGAAGCTCTGCATCTTGGTGGTCTGACGTGACAACGTGCCTCTCTCCTGCTGAGCCGTGACCTACTTTGCTCACAGAATGCTCCCGTTACCTTCCCCCAGGCGTGAGGCTGTGGGAGCCTCAGGAATTCTGCACCTCGGGACCCGCAGTGTCAATCACTCACTGAGAGTCCTGCGATGGTTTCCTTGTGAATCAGAGTGTCAGCGATGCTCTGCTTGTCCTGGCTCATGTAAATAACCCCTCTTCTCCTGCAGCTCTTTGTATCATTCCTTGTCTCTGCTCCAGATTCCAGGCTGCCCTCAGCATCCAGCCCTCAAATTCACAGCTGGGCGAATCTTCCCTTCTCGTGAGAGGTTTTGATACTTTTTTAGACTGATTTATGTGTCAGCTCAATTAAAATGTTTTGCTCTGGTAGTTCAAAACATCCCTCTCTCTCTTTTTTTTTTTTCCTTCTTCCTTTTTTATTATTTAAAAGGAATCCTTTTTCTCTGCCCAATCTATTATGTGCATCAAAACTTGGTAGGATGCCTGCTCATGGAGAAAGAGGAAACGAGAGTTTAAGCATCAACAGCTGTGGGAATGACCCACAACATATGGGATATTTGGTAATTATCCAGTCTATATTATGTAAGGCATAAAATCATGCAGTTCTACTAAAACATGTAAGTAGAGAGGGGGAAAATGATGGCAAATGACTGGTTGCAAAGATAAAGATCCTCAACTTGTATGTTCATTTTTTCTGGATCTTCAACAGATGCCTAAAAATTTGCTGATTGAATTCAAGTTTGTTGCATAGCAGAGAGTTGGCTTTGAAGGGTGTTTATTGATGAAAGAAGAGATGTTTGCATCATAAATATTCACAGCTGAGAGTGATTTGCAAATGTGTGAGTGCAGGGATTGGCTGGAAAAGGAAGCCTGTGCTGGGATTTCTCTGCTCCCTTGGGAGTCAGGAGACAGAAGGGTGAGCTGTGGATTTTCCAAACCCTCCCACCCTCCCTGCGTGGTATTTGATGTCCAGACAAGGCAGGTATTTATACTTCCAGAGGGGGGAAGTCACCAGAGCAGAGCAAACTTACAACAGGGAGATCTGTAAAGTTGTGAACTGAAGAGATCTCAGCAACGAAGGATTAGGTCAGTCTGTCCTACCAGTGATGGGTGTTGAGTTGAACACTAGAGTGCAGGGAGGGGGATGGGACAAGTGTGCAGAAGATTTCACATGGAGCTGTTTCCACTCCCACCATTTTGGTGAGGATTTCTATTATTTAAAGGACTTGAAGGTTTCTTGACCTGTCTTGGAAACCTGCTCTGCAGCCACAAACACACGTTCAAATTCTCCTGACTCCCGTGACGTGAGTTCATCCACCGAGTTGGGCATTTGCAGCTCACAAGAGGTCCCTTCTAAGCTGAACCATTCCATGTAATGCATGTCTTGTAGTTAAATAAGATGTGTTCAGAAGTGAAGGTCAAGGCATTTATAGGCCTTGTGTTTCACAACACAGCCCAAATGGTGAATCCTGGAGTATTCTGCTCCAGTGAGGCACAGCCTTCCATGTTTGAAATGATTAGAAGTCAATAACTCTCAAACTCTTTACTTAGTCCTTGTGAATTAATTTTGTATTATGCCTTGCCTGCTTGTGGTATTGCTTTACTGGGATTTACAGGACTCATCCTTGCACAGAGAAAGCAGCTGTCTGGGCTGTATCTTCCATGGATAAAAGGCTGTAATCTGCTGTACTTGGGTTAATACATATTTTATTATTCACAGTTCCAAACGTTCTCCTGGTGAAGCTCAGCAGCTGTGCTTTACGAAATTAATGCCTGAATCAATGATGAAAACTGTCTCTCAAATGACGAGAAGAACACCTAACCCAGCACTGCCCTTCCCTAAGGAACCCCAAAACGATTGTTGGGGCGTTGCTGTGCTGTATTTCCACCCTGTCCCACACATTGTCTTGAGAGAACTTTACAAGAAATAAGTGATATGTAATAAATAACTCCTCTCTGAGCTTGCAGGAGCCTCAGCATCTTCTATGGCAGCAGAGCCTAAAGGTGATGTCCTGTGCTGTTCTCACCAAGGAATGAAACGGAGCTTCTTGAGCAGGAGGTAAAATAATTTTGCTGTGATGGAGGGATGATAACCAGAGAGAACCCTCTCAGTCCCACTGCTCTGGGCTTCCCAGGGTCAGCTGAAAGGGGTGAGGGACAGTGTAGGAGGAGGAGGGTGTGGGGTAGATGAGGAACTTCTTCCCATCATCATCCAGGGCCATCTTGACCTTCAAGTAAAATAGTTCATCCAACAGCCAGTAAAAAAAAAAAAAAAATGATTTGCGTCAAAAATTTTGGGCTTAGATAAAAGATTTGAGTTGTTCTTTAAAAAAAAAAAGATATGTGAAACTACCCCTCAAAATGCTGTGGATTCTCTTTTCAGAGATACAATTTTCGTTCTGTTGAATTTTTTGACATATGGTTATGTAAAGCATCTAAGAGCAAACTCAATCCATTTACACCTTCCAGAAGGCAGTGACTTCAGGAGTTAATGTGGGATTATTTTTAGCGTGTATTCAAGTTTATTCATGCTGAAAGGTGGTACTTATCTTTTGTAATTTTAGGGTAGTTATTTGAATAAAAACATGAGTGTAGTTCTATTTTAACTGTCATGTGACATCTGGGAGCTGGTTCAAACCTCTCCCTCTTGGGGAGGTGAAAATCTCAGCATTTTTTCTTTCCAGCATCTCAGGGATACACACAATACCTGTGTATGTGTTTGGACTTATGTAAATGCATAAAATATGAGTAATCCCCTTTGCACCGAGAGAATATTATACCAGAAGCAATGAAAGCATCCATCGGCCAGAAGACAGGGCAATTTTCAGTGTTCTTTGTAGGAAAAGCTTGTTGAAGTTAAATTACCCCTTTGAGTACAAATTCCATGTTAAACTGTCGCCAGAGACACTGTTAGATAAAAATCTGTGGCTGAGTGTTTTCCCTAGAGCTGGGTAAATATTTCTCTTAGCCTAACTAACTGAGCCGTTTTTCAAGTTCAGAGATGATCTGTGCAGAGGTTGCAAGTTTCTCATGTTTTGGGGTCACTCTTTACATAAACCTTCTGCTGCTTCTTCTCTCTAAAGGAACAGCGAAAAAACAAGGGCTCTGCAAATTTAGTGTGTCGTTTTGGTGGAAGGAGTTTAAGTGTTTGCCCAAGAGGACGCGCAGGGATTGGGCTGGGACAGGCTGAGGCAACGGCGAAAAAGGTCAGCAAAACGTATTTTTGCAAAATTTTATTTGTTCCAAATTCGGTTTACAGGAGGGGGAATATAAACCTCCTCCTTGGAAATACCCCCTGTGGGTCTGACACAGGGGAAAGCTTTGCAACAAAAATACTCATTGAGTCACGATGCTAATGAGTTATGCAATGCCAAGGGATCCTTGCTGCCTTTGCACACTGTGATATTCAGGATAATCTGGGTTGCTCCTAGCCATTGATGGGGCTGTGCTGTACCATCTCACAGGAGAAAATTTACAGCAATATTCACAGAATAATGCCTTCCACAGTCTCTTTCACAAGCAAACACGACATAAAAGTGTTTGCTTCACTGGGTTCGTTGACAATGACGTTCCAAGGGTCATTTTGTGGTGTGTTTCTTCTCCTGATCTATATTTCTATTCGGTGCATTTTGAAAGTATTTTGCAGCTCTGAGTCCTAATGAACCAGCCCTGAATGTGCCTGTTTGCTTGACGAAAAACTCTCCAAAGCCTCACGCAGCATTGGGCAGTTGATGGCACGGAGCTGTGTCCGTCAGTGGAGAGCAGATTCCTGGCAATGCCTCATGATGGGACCAACTCACAGGAACATGAGAGGGTGTTTGACTCTCCCCTCACAGCAGAGAAGTGTAACAGCCCTGTTGCTGTGGGATCACGCTGTTTTTCAGACCATGAGCTGTGTGTGGTGTTGGGGCAGCCACGGCAGAACTGGGGGCTCTGACGGAGGAGGTTGGACCCCAGGTCTGCCCCGCTCCTTCCCGAGGGCTGTCCCCACCTCCCAGCGGGATCCCAGTCCATACACGTGCCTTGGGTCTTCCCAGCAGAGTGGGTGTCTCCTTCAGCATTCCTAAAACCTGAAACATCCCTCAATTCCGGCTGGGATATCCAGGCTGAACCCACTGCCGGCTGCAGCTTTGGTGGCAGGGCAGAGAGGAGCTTTCTATCCTGCTCATATGTGCTGCTAATTTTCACACTGAGAGTGTCTATCTTCTCCTAATACTTTGCCTGAACGGAATATTTCCATGTTGCTCTGTATTGTGCCTGTTTTCCTCAGGAAGGTGTCAGTGCCATCCCTACTGCCCCTTCCCTGTCCAAAGGTGCTATTTCACCCTCAGGAAGAAGGTTTAAACAAAAAGGTCCATATCCTGCAGCCTCTGTCACTGGTCCACCCTCAGCCCAGTGGTTTGTATACACCAAGGGCCAGAGAAAGATCCCAGTGATCTGAGTAGCTGCACCTTTCATTCCTCCTTGAGGGCATCTCTCCTCCTTTCCAACCATCCCACCCCATCCCATTCCATCCCATCCCATCCCATCTCATGTACCCACCTGTGCCCTTGCTGAGAGCTCCTTTCTGACCTGCTGTGTTGCCACTTGATTCCCAGCAGGAACAGCCAGAGCATTACTATTTACCCGTGGGCCCTCCTTATTTTGTTAATCTGTTGACTGCATTAGTAAATGCTGAATTGAGGCAATCTCCTTTCTTCCCTTTCCACCTGCATCCCTCCTTTCCCTCAAGGGCTGCGTCACTGCTCACAGAAGCTGCTCTGCTCCCGCTGCCGGGCTCTGCATTCAGTTCTTCTGCATTTCTGAAGCAGAGTTTTGAGCGGAATTGCTTAAATCTGGAGGAACACCCCTGTGAATCAGACCCCTTAGATCCCTGGTGGTTTATTCTTTCGTTCAACATCTTTAAATCTATTTGGTGAGAAGTGACGTGGTGAGGCAGGTCTAAAAACACCAACATCAACAGGTTGAAGCCCTATGTGAGTTATGCCCACACTGGGAAACAGGCCCCTCTGCTGCCTGCTGCTGGCAGTTTTCAGTCCATCAGTAGTGAAAGCAAGGCAGGAGCTTGTGCCTGACCCTGTTACAAAAGTCTTAATACAAAAATTCATGGTTTTATCCTGGGTGGGCTCCAAGCACGTGGCACTTGGCTGGAGCTGCTGGCAGCAGGTGGATGGCAGCTCTGGGGTTTTGCAGAGCTGTGTTGCTTTGTTTTTGAGTTTCAAGAAAGCAGGAGAACAGCCCAACTTCTGCTTTTGCAGTGAGAATGATAGGAAGCTCCTGGCAGTGCCAGGGTGTTTCTAAATTGATTCTTACTCCGTCTGCCTTTTAAGTCTCATGTGAAATAAGTTGGTATAGCTTGTTTGTGAATTAACATAAGGTGGCTTTAGAGATATGAAAGGCCTTTGCCAGGCTTAATCCATTTACAGCTTGTGAGCAAATCATTTAATTAGTGGGAAAGTGTTACACTAAGTGCATGCAAAGACTGCTAGCCAGGATCTTATTCCGAGCTGGGTGGCAGCCCTGGAGAGCCTGGAGTGGGCTGACACAGGATGGGTTGGATCCTTCCTTGGGTACTGTCACTCTTCTATAAACAACCTGAACACCTGAGAAGTTTCAGGGTAAATAGAGCTGATGGCTTTATTCACATACCTCCTTGGGAAACTAATTAAAATGAGGGAAAAACCCAGCTCTCATTTTTGGTTTCTTTTTTTTTAAATCTCTGTGTCTGGCTTTGTTTGTACAATCCATCAAGAGGTATCTCATCACCGACATTATTTAAGCTGAAACGGGAGACTCGCTATTAGTCTTAAAAATTCGTAAGATAAACAGATTTTGACATTCAATTTGTTGTAGCCAGTGAAAGAATAAATTATCGAGCAGACATCACGCAGAAAATACTTAAGCAGGGAAGAAATCCGTGTTCTTTATATGGGAACCTAAACCAGGGCCATATATTTGGCGTGCTGTGTTTGTTTTCGTGCCGGCTAAGATGGAGTGTTTGCTTAGGGAATAATTTAGGCAGAGCTGAGAACGCAGCGCCTGCCGACCAAGCCTTGGGTCAGTAAACAAAATAAGGCTTGTTTTTTTTTTAGTTTTTATGAAGCCCAGCCCAGTCTAGCCCTCCCCCTTTCTGTGCCTGCTGCTGGGAACAGGAGGCTCGGGAGTTATCTCCAGCAGAAGGCCCAGGCTGAGCCGTGCGGGGAGGAACCGCTGCTTTGCCTCAGAGCTGCGCGGGCACCAGAACGGTTTGTGCTGGGAAGAGCAGAGGTGAGGGGTAGAGCAAACACAGCTGGGCTCCAGAAAAAGTAATGAATGTCAAATAAGCCAATGCCCGAGGCACCCGTCCCCCGAAAGAAAGCAGGAGCGGGATTGGGCTGGTGGATAATGGGTTTTCCATTATCGCTTCCCTGAGCAGATGTTGGTGCAAAAAGGAGTCATGTCTTGCTTAGGGGTCTGCCCTCACCTGCTGAAATGCAGGAATGGCCAGTGCAAATGTGTGGGAAAAGGTATTCCCCGGGGGGGAAACACATGGACAACACTCAGGAAACACGGCTGGGATTGGTATCCAAGGGCAGTTTGGGGCTGTTGGGACTTCACCCTCTTCATCAGACAGTGCTTGGGGCTGCCTCCTCCTGCCCTGGCCTCCTGCACTGGGCTGTTGTGCCAGAAAACACCTTGGCCTCAGTGTCTGTGATAAATCAAACACTGTGGTTAAGATTTTAAAAGAACCTTCTGTAAAATCTAAGTGTTGGGAAATTCTGTTATGAAAAACAAGCAAGCCTGATGGAGGTGAGCATACTATGATTATTTATTTTTCTTCAAATCTGAAGCTCTTTAAAAAGGTTAATAGTGAAAACCACACTCACAGAAGTGTTGTTCAAAGGAACACGTGGTACAAACCGTGGAATTTTGCCTGTCTTTCCCTGTTTTGCTCTCCCATCTCTCCATTTATTCATCTGCATCTCTCACCTGCTCCTGACCTGCAGAGAGGAGCTCCCAGGGTGAGCTGGGGCTCCTGTTTGCTGCTGCCCTGCAAATAACAACTGTGATGAGCTGGCACAGTCAGCAGATGTTTCCACACAGAGCAGAGCTATTTTGATTATTCCTAACGGCGCGCGCGGAACTCTCCAGTTTGGGTACAAATTAATTAATTGAGCTCTTCATTTGATCTAATGGGAGCTGTGGCACAAACAAGGGGGATGAGGCTGGGACTGAGCAGCCTGTGCTGGGATCCAAATATGGAACAGCAGATGCTGGAGATTGTGCCGAGAGATTGGATTTGATTAACTCTTCCGCATTGAGTGCTGTGAATTTGGGGGCTGGGTGGGCCAGATCGAAGCAAAGAGGAGGCAGATGGGACAAGGGGAATGTGATTAATTGAAATATAAGCCTTGTATTAGGTCCTGCTGCATGCTTTGAAACGTGGGCCTGAAGGTGGAAGGAGCAGGAGGTGGTGCAGATGGGAAGAGGACTGAGAGCTAAAAGCCGAGCTGACAATCCCAGGGTGTGCAAGCCCTCAACAATCCCAGGGTGTGCAAGTCCTCAACAATCCCAGGGTGTGCAAGTCCTCAACAATCCCAGGGTGTCCAAGCCCTCAACAATCCCAGGGTGTCCAAGCCCTCGGCCCTTTGGCTGCTGGGTCTGCAGGGAGGCAGGTCCGTGCCAGAGGCACCAGCTGGAGGGTGCAGGTTGGAGCAGAGCATTTCTCATTTGGGGTGTGTCAGTGTGGAAGGAGTATCCCAAATGGAGCCTGAGTGGGTGCTGATGAAGGCTGAGGAAGACTTGGTAGTGATGTGTTTGGTTTTTAGGGAGCGGGGGAAGCAGCAGGGCTGTTGTGAGGATCATCTCTGGTTTAGGGGTAAATCTGCTTCTCTGTGCTTGCACGTCCCATGCTGGCCTTCAGAAGCACTTGACCGTCCACATTGCTCACCAAGCTGGGAAGTGAAGCAGGAAAGGAAAGGGAAAACCAGACAAAAAGATAAACAGCATCACAGCCCCCAAGTCCCTGGAGCAGGCTGAGAAAGAGGGACAGGAAAAAGAGGAGCTGCAGCTCCTCAGCATTAAAAAGAGACCCAGAGAGGTATAATGATAGAGGCAAACTTTTAGATCCATAAGAAACTGTGAGGGCAAGCCTGTTCAATAAAAAGCTGATGACAGGGAACCACAGGGATGGTATCCACTAAACTACATCATTTACCACCCTGCTTGTTATCACTCATTATGTTGTAGGTCCTATTATGTGCTGCTTAATGCGAATCTGGCCCCTGCTGCGTCAGGCACAACACACAAAAAGAGGGAAAAAACCCCATTCCTTGCCCCAGGGAGTTCATGGTGGAGAGTAAGGAGTGTTCCTGTGGAAAATTCAATCACCAGATCAGTGTTGGGGGCTGTGGAAGACAGTGATACGTGGACAGTGTGTTTCTCAGGGTTCACAGTTTTATAACAAAAGCAAATTATATATATAAAGTAGAAATTACAGCTGGCTGAATACGCTACAATAAAACCTCAGAGGTATAGCAGTTTCAGTTTGTTGAAGGGAAATGATTCATTCTAGAGAAGCTGGAGTTTTCACTTGAGCTTAGATTTTAGTAGGCTGCAAATCCTCACCCCTTCTAACTCCTGTGGGATTCGGTGGGATTTGGGTTTTCATTTGGAACTCGACAAGCCTTGGTAACCACTTTGCTTTGAGGTGGTTGCTACTTCTGCTGAAGAACCCAAAAATTCAGCAGGTGGTAAGTGTCAGAAAAGAGAAGAATTCAGGCAAAGTCTTGTGATTCAAAAAGAGCTCTTCTTAAACAGCTCCAGGAAGTCTGTATAACACCGGGGCAGCCTGAGAGCAAAGGAGAGGCAACAAGGACTGTGCCCAGCCCAGGTTAGTTGAATTTAGGATAAATAAGAGACTTAATTTACAACCCCTGGTAGGGGGAAGCTAGAGCGTAAGTTGTTGGTTTTAAGCAAAAATTGCTTGGTTTGGCTGGCAAGGAGCATTGTTTCCTGGTTGTTATCAGGGATATATCTGATGCCAGCAAGGAAGTGACTTTGTGAAGGAATGTTTGCTACCAGCTGGAATGTAGCTACAGAAAGATGTATCCCAAATATGAGGTGCCCTTAACTATCCCAAACAACCTGGTAAAGCTCAAAATTATCCTGAGACCCAGAGAGAGGGACTTCTAAGCTCGTCTGCTGGTGAGTGGGGTTGGGTATTCTTTGCAAGAATGGCAGAGTAAGAGAGAAAACTCAACACATGTCAGGGTGTAAATTAAACTCCACAAAGCCTTGTCAAGCTTTTCCACCTGTAAATGTCTGTTTAATTCATGCATTTAATTGGGAAAATTCAGGAATGTGTAACAGCACAGGACAATATTCTGCCCTGGCCTCTCCAGGGACTCTCTGCTACAAATTCCTGGAGGGAAACCCAAGCCTTAGGTTCTGCCATTTGTATTAGAAATGTGTGATGGAGTTCAACCACTGAACGGGTGTGAAAAAGGTGTAAATATTTCACAGGAAAGGACTTTGATGGGAAATTAAAGCCAGCCCTCTTGGGCCTGGTTAGATGAAAACACCTGTTCAGGAGGTACAGGCTGAGGTCAGGCTAAACCCCAGTGCTTAATTCAGTCACAGGGACATCACTCTGACTCCGTTCCATCAATTTAGGGTTAACTGGTTTCATTCTGAAGAACAGACCTTATTCCACAGAATTTACCATATTCCAATTATTTCCAGAAATCCCCATCAGCTGCAGAAATTTCCTCCTTTGTTTCACTGCATTTGACAATAGAAGAGAATTTTCCTGTCTCAGCTGGCAGATTAACCATTATAGTTAGTGAAAAGTACTGTCCAACAGGGTTAAGCCATTCCACTTTGATGGCTTTGACTTTGCCATGCCAATTACTAATTTCCATGAAATTCAAAATATGTTTTATGCTGATAAAGCTTCTTAAAGCATTTTCTCTGAAGCTGCATTAAGGAAAGTGATGCTTACATAAGTCCTTTGGAATACCTAATGTGCCATGGCTTTTGCTATAAATATGTGCCAGTTCATTATTTCCACTGAAGTTCACAAGTGGGTGGGTATTGATTACTTTACAGTTCCAAGAGAGAAAACTTGGATACTTGCATGCAGCCTGGATAAGATTGGAGAGCAATCTGCTGCTTTCAGCCTGGCCAAGTGGGCGATTATTTTCCTGGATTTCCTACCTTCTGTTTCCTCTTGGGTTTTCATGTCTTTCTGCTTTCGTGCTGGGCATTAATTTGCTGCCTGTGAAAGGCACTTTCCTGGTAGGATTCAACTGGAAAACTCTCTCCCCCAAGTCCAGAAAGATTTTTAACACCAGCGAAGAACACGGTAAAATGTGAGGATGGGAAGAATCTTACAGAAATGGGAAGACTGGGGGGGGACATGACTCCTGGCAGCTGGGTGTGGGTGAGCTGCCCCACAGTGAATCCCTGCTCCGTGGGATGGACTGGATTTAACAGCTTCATCTGCACAGTGGAGCAGCTCCTCACACAATTTGCCCAAATTTGTACTTGTTAATCGCTGTCTCTGACTTCTCTCTCACAAAGCCTGAAGCCTCAGGGTGAGGAGTTGCTGGTCCAGCACCCCCAGCGGGCTGAGAATTGCTTTGGGGTGTTTGTCCTCGCTGTTGAATACAACTTCATTAGCCTGTCTGCTAATTGAGTCCCTGCTCCTCTCACTAACAGGCCCAATACAGCAAGTGAAGAGCTGTCAGTCTGACGTGGTTTAGGCACCTTGGAGCAAATGCAGCCGAGCTGGCTGCTAATGAAGCTGCTGTCAGCTGAAGGACGCCGTGCACGCTGCTCTGGGGACGTGCCATGAGCTCTGGGGCACTTTGGGTTTGCTGCTTTGCTTTTCCCTGTCATTTTTTTTTTTTTTCACACAGAAATAATTTCCAAGGTCTCGTGTTCTATTATGAAAGTCTATACAATCATCTGTCCCTGACGAAAATGACCCAGCGCTGTGCACAGTCTTCTCACCTTCTCCGTGGTTCACGACCATCCGGGATGTGACCTCTAGTTAATCCTGAAATTTCAGAGGGTAAAGTGTCCCTTATTTCTGAATATCAGAAAGGAATTTGCTAATTAGGGCAAAACCAAGGTCCAGCACATGAGGAACATTTAAAGAAATCAGAATTGCCATTCTTCCATGACAAATGACACTTTGGCAATGATAAAGTAGCATTTCACAGCAGCAGATGTTATTTCCTGCTGGTGTTGCAAAGGTCTGGAACTTTGAAGGACTAGAAGAACTTGATGTGTGTTTTCAGCTTCATAGGAGAGAAAGAGGGAAAAAGTAAAACATGTGATTCATTACTTAAAATAAGAGAGTGGGTAGGCAGTGAAGGAAGATGACACTCCTGCCTTCGAAAGGAAATATGTCCAAGGACCCATCTGGAATGTCTGAAAGAGCAGGCAGGGCTGATACTGCCAGGGTGCAGCTTTTTGCACTAATTTCCATCACCACACCCTCATCTGTTCTGAAATTACCTTGTGTCCCTGGGCCCAGTTCAGTGTGGGAACTGGGCTGGGCTGAACTGGGAGAAATCAATTGTAGTGGGAGCAGGAGGACTGAAGGCGAACGCTGGTGGCACTGAAAACTCCCATCCTGATCCCTCACATCCCGGCTGGTTTCTCGGTGGAGACAAGCCCTGGGGAGCCGACTCTGATTGCCTGAATCAGGCAGCTCCAGATTCCCTTGGTGTGGTGCTGACTTCATCTGGGGTGCTCGTGCAGGAGGGTGATGAACCGCCCAGTCAAGCGTGGCCCAAGGTAGCCCACACTGGATCAGCTCCAGGTGCTTGCTGAAATCCTGGGAAATTGCCTGGTCTGCTACGAAACTGCACCGGAGCAGATTGGAACAGCAACATTTGCTCATGATGGACGAGCCTTAATTTATTTCTGCTGCGAGAGGTTTTGGTGTCAACGTTGCCCTATAAATAATGCCTAAATTGTAATTTTGTTAAATAACCATCTCCTGGAGGAAAAATTGTATCATTGCCTTCTTTCATTATTCCAGGTAGTCAGTAGCCCGTCCTCCTGTCCAATGCTGTCATTTATTTTACACAATATATCTGCCTTTTTGTATAATGTCTGTACGAATCTGTGGGTTACATGTATTTATATGTACTTGTTTATCAGGAGGAAGATAATTCATGGAGTGATGCTCGAGCCAGCCAAGATCTCCCCAGGTCCATCAGAGCCTTGGGCAGCCACCACAGCTGCACCTGCTGCAGGGTGACATATGGCACCATCCCCGTGGGACAGCCCGTGACATCCCCAGGAACTGTCATCACGGCATTGGCTTTTAGGAGGATTTCCTCTGGCTCACAAGAAATGGAGAGATGCTTCTTCGTGACGCACCATGGACAAGAAGTGACTGAACTGATACATCAGAGACACCAGCATGGAGAGGGAAGAGGACAGCCCTGGGGGGGTGTCCCAGTTTCCAGGCAGGATGGAAGCTCAGGGGTGCAGTGCTGTGTGCTCAGTGTGTGCTGTGGCACATGAAACCGGGGAATTCCTGGCTGGATCTCTTCCTGGAAAGCCTCAAACGTGGCCCTGGGCTGATATGGAGCAGAAGAAATATGGACAGATGACTTCCCGTCCTGACTCCCTGATTTATTCTGATTCTCTTCAGTGGGACATGGGGTAAATGAAAAATGGGGGCTGTTGCTGACAGATCCTGTGGCGTGTGCAGCCCAGGGACTCCTGCTTCCCAGAACTGCCTGTCACTTGGATTCTCTGTGTGCTGATGATGGGAATGGCTTCATTACTGACTGACTGACCTTCCCCAAGCAGCCTGGCAGCAGCAGAGGTTTCAGCTTGACAGTGCTGGCTCCCAAACGTTACCTGGTGACCGGCTGAGGGAAAGGTAGAGCTGCAAATCACCCTTGGAAATCCTCCTCCTTGTCTGGGGAGGTGTGGCAGAGTAGCTGGAACCTTTTCTCTGTTGATGCTTGAGACTAAAGGTTTCTCCAGTAAACGGGTGGGACCTGGCTGGTGTTTGTTTTAAAGGTTTAATTTTTAATAGGGATTTGGCACTTGATTTTGAGAATAGCCCGTTGTGGAAAACCTGCATATATTTAAAAATAATTATCCTGCTAAAGACCCTTGCTCTTCTTCTGGAGCCTCGTTAGGGATGTGTCACCTGGCTGGTGTCTCAGATTCAGGCTCCTTCTCTAAAACAAGGAGAAATACTAACCTAAAACAGGATATAACACAGTACAATTTAAAATAAACTTAGAAAAAAAAAAAAAAAGAGGTATTTGTTTAAGTCTGCCTTCAACAATTTAGTAGACAGGTTAGGAACTTCTCTGCCTCTGAGCAGCTTTGCTGGAGCATCATGTCCTACCAAAAGCGACATCACCTGTTTTACAAGTGGGTGTATTGCAAACACTGGCTGGAAAAACTGTTCTGAGGGTTGTCATTGGAGGTGTTTAAGGCAGGATGACACCTGAGGGTTTAGTGAGGAGTCACAAAGCAGCCCAGCTCGTTTGCTGGTTCCTCCCAGCAATGGCTCCAAGGAACACCCGAGCCCCCCCTGCTCACCACAGCACCTCCCCAGGGCTGGGCTAGGCCAGGCTTAAAGGCAGGTCTCCAGGGGTCATGTCCCCTCAGGGGTTTTGGCAGCTGCAGCACCGGGTACCTTGCAGTGAAGCAAGTCTGTCCACTGTTCCAAGCTCGGGGCTGTGTCTCCTCGTGGATCAAATTCAGCCAAAGAATCCTGTTTCCCCATCCCTGTAGAGACAGAGGCACGAAGTGCTGGATGGGTAACTCCAGAGGAACACCAGGAACCAGCATTAACAATTGCTCAGCACCTCTCTAGAAGCCTCCCCACTGCTGAGAGGACACGGAGATGCAGGTACTGTGACAGGAAATTTGTCCCAGTGGGTGCAGTGTGTGATGATGGCAAAAGTGAGGCAGCCCAGCTACTCACCAGCCATGGGAACGTGCATTAGTGTGTCTGTCCAGGCAGAGGGAAAGGCAGTGGGCTGCTCTTTACAGCCAGTGACTGGATTCTCACTGTAAGAGATTATTTACACCTTTACCTCCAAAAAAATCCCCTTCCAAATGATCTAAAAACCTTCTCAGGGAAGCCGAGGAGTTTATAAGGGCATGTACAAGAGGGAATGGCTTTGAACTGAAAGGGAGCAGGTTTAGGTGGGATATTGGGAAGAAATTCTTCCCTGGAAGGGTGGGGAGGCCCTGGCACAGGTTGCCCAGAGAAGCTGTGGCTGCCCCATCCCTGGAAGTGTCCAAGGCCGGGTTGGACGAGGCTTGGAGCAACCTGGGCTGGGGGAAGATGTCCCTGCCCATGGCAGGGGGTAGAACAAGATGATCTTTAAGGTCCTTTCCAACCCAAACTAGTCTGATTCTACAGTTTTCTGAAGTATTTGTACTAAGAGAAGATGCTTGCAAAGGTTAAACAAGTGAGTTGTCCAGACCTAGGGAGTCAGAGGAACTCCAGGTTGGATCCTACTTGATTTTTGTCTGTTGAGGGAGCCTGAGACAGACATCTTGTCTACCCAGAGATTGGGGAGGGACTTGTGTCAGTGCCAGGATGCATCTGCACACAGGACTGAGGGCTTGAGCTCCCTGGTTCGCTGCAGTTACCTGATGGGAAGAGTAATGTGAGAAGTGGGAAGTGTTTTCAATTGCCAGTTCGTTTGGCCTAATAGTGCACTCCTGCCTCTCTGGAGCTCTGCTGCACGTCAGAGACTCACTGAGGAGCAAAGAGCTTGGGTTGTGCAGGTCCCACCATGGCCAGGTTAGGCGCCTGGAAAACCACAGGCTGCCGAGGCAGATTGCCTTAACCTTGACTACAGATGTGCTCTGTAATTAGAGGTGCTGTTCACATGCAGAGCCAAGTCTGTTGTGGGCCATTTTTCTCAGCTGGAATTAATGAAAGAATCCAGCAGCCCCATTGACTGGGCAAATCAGGAGTCAGTTCAGCCAGTTTTAATACTAGGCCAGTGGTCTATCGCTAATTAAAATAAACATTTGTTATTTGGTTTTGAGATTCTTTCCAAGAGGGAAACTACAGTTTGGAAACCTTTTCAGAGGTGATTTCTTTCCACAGCCTGGGCTGTGCTTGAGACAGACACGGGGAGGATCTGGGAGTGGGGAAGGAAGAGAAGGATGGGGAGGAACAAAAGTTGCTGAAATCAATGTCAGGAATTAGAGAAAGAACAGGCAGGGAGGGAACAGAAAAAGGAACAGAATAAAACCCAAGAAGACAGACAAAACATGATTGATTGGGAGGGAGGGTGGCAGGAGACAGCTGAGTGACTGGTGGGGTGACAGCACAGACATGAAGCTGGGGAAGTGAGGCTGGAGACACTTTCACTGGGATCCCTAAGGGCAGGCTGGGGAAGCATTTGCCAGGCATGATGTTGGGATGGTCTTTGGGGTGGAGAGGGCAAAGAGGACCCTGGAGGTCTCCTCCAGCTGTGGTTCTGGTCAGGTGCCCCATGGCCCCCCCGTCTCCCCATCCCATGGCATCCTTCACCCAGAGGTAATGCAGGGGGAGACTTTACAGCTGAGCTAATCCAGAGTGGGATATTCCAGTTAATTGGATGGACATGGGATCGTGCACTGCACGACTGGCCGGCACAGGCTGTGGCTGCACCATGGACAGCTGCCTCCTCCCTGGAGGTGGGCACAAGATGTCCTGAGAGAGTGCAGGGCTTGGCGTGCTCAGTTTGTTGGAAGACTGGAGATCCTACAACCAGGTGCAATTTCAAGGACCTGCAACCCCAGCATGGCAGGATATTTCATGCCTTCCAATTTCTACCTGCTCATTTTCACTCCTGTAACCCCTGGGACCTCCCTGCCCGGGGAATCCCATGTTGAGCATGTGCCTATGTCACAGCTGAGGAAGTTTCCACCATTTTCCACTGTGCAGAAAAGCCCTCAGGGATCCCTCGAGGCTCCCAGGTGAGTACAGACACAGGCAGAGCCTGAGCTGAGTGGCCCACAAGCCATTTGATAAATGCTTAAATAAATTCCTCGATAGTATTTAACTCCCATGGGGTTTCCAGCTTTGGATGTTGAAGCTAATAGCCAACCGTAGCAAGGAGTCACCACAATATCAGCTGTGACACTGCTGGTGTGCTGCAAACTGGTGACTTCTCTCAGAGCGTTTGCTCAGCTCTCCTGTTTTGGGGAACGTTTTCCTCCTTCCTGTTACTATTTCACACTATGGGGAAATCAAGATCTGCTTCTGAAACACACACTGCCTGTTTTCAATAGGGTGTTTGTGGAAGGATGCTCAGCACCTCCTACGTGGTTCTCTGCTCCCCTTGAGCACCAGCACCGTGCAGGATGAGGCCCCGTGTTGGCACCGATTCCTGAGGAAACTGCCTCTGGAGAAGTGGAGCATCTGTTTCTATTGGCAACAGCAGCTTCTGCATTCAAGGCTGTGTTAGTGCGTTTAAGCACCTCGTTATTGAACTGGGTTTGTTTGTGGACTTCGGGAAGTTTGGGGGCTGCAGGGTGAGGGAGGGGCTGCCAAGCAGGGGGGAGATAAAGGAGGGGAGAGCATGATTCCTACATTCACCTGCGTGAGAGCCAGGAATCCTCTAAAACGTCCTATAAAACAGGGTGTTTTTTCAGCCAGAGATGTGCTGCGAGGAGCAGAGGTGAGTGTGACTGAGCACTGTGCCCCACTGACCCCCCTGATGTGTGTCCAGAGAGCTTCTCCCAGCCAGCCGGGGCACGCTGGGGATAGCGAAGGGGGGAGGTACCATGGGAAAGTTCTCGTTCGGAACAACAGGATGCTGCCGGTGTGTTCCTGTAGCTGTTCCCGGTGGGTGCAGGGAGATGGAAATGCTTTCTGTCCCGATGACTAAAGCAGAGGGTGAAGAGCCACCGGCTTTACCTTTCACTGCCACAAGTGTCGGGCTCAGCACGGGCAGGAGGGCTGGGGTTGAGGCCAAGCTGCTCGTTCTCTCCGGCATCTGCTCTGCCTTCCCTGGATCCGCTCACCTGCCGCCCTGCATCCGCAGCAGGCAAATAAACACACACCGCGGCGGGGCTGGATGTGCGAGGGTGGAACGCCGCAAAGCCAGAGCAGCTTCAGCAAAGAACAGCTCTGCTTCACAGTGCAACCAGCCCAGCAAAGAGGGAGGCTGAGAGCAGCCGCAAAGCAGCTTTCTAAGAAGTGTTCTGCTTTTTAACTGCAGGAATTTTGTTGCGCGTCTCAAGGAGGTTTTTTCATTTCGTTTGGAAAATGGGCTGCAATCACCCGGAGAAATGGGGTGTGACAAGATTAGGGCAGGGACCACCGGTGAGATGAGCATCCAAAGTGAGCCACAGACTACAGGAGTGTGTGTCATTAAAGGTGTGAATATTTTGTTGTGCTGTGATAAAGCATTAAAGGATCGGTGTTTTCTCACTGAGCAAAACAAACCCCTGAAGCTCAGAGGGTGCACGAGGTGAAAATACACTGAGTTTTCTCAGGCTCTGACATCCTTGCACACGAGCTTTACTGCCAAGTAGAACTTACCATTTTCTGCAGCAGAAAAACTAAATTCTTCTCACTGAAAAAGTTGTGCTGGAATGACTAAAACTAATCAGGGTTGTTTGGTAGCGAGGTTTAAAAGCTGGGCCAAGCTTACAGCAATTCAGCTAAGTAGATTAACATGCATGAGCCTCTAAAGCTGTCAATCCCTCGCACAGGATTTGTGTTGGGCACTTTGGACACTCTTGGCCAGTCCCTCCCAGCTGATATCCCCTGCTCACTCCGGATTCACTGAGCAGGCGAACTTCACTGTTCTTGTGGCTTTTTATTTCTGCTGCTTTCCTTGAGAAGGGGGAAGGGAAACACATTTCTATGGTTGCAAAACCCGCCATTCCAAAGGCAAATCAGCTCCCTTTGTGTGTTATTGGGTCAGCTGCGATGAAATGAGGGGCAAAGAATGTGCCTGAGCCCTTCAGCTTTTGAACGTTCTCTGAGAGAAGCATTTAAAGGGCACCAGGAGGTCGGCAGCTGCAGAAAACATCTCCACTTGATGCTCAGAACTCCTCAGCTGATAATGACCACTGTCACAGCCAAAACTGCCAAAAATTGCATAAAGGCTGTTTCTGCACGATCAGCTGGCTTATTTTAACAACCTTCACCGGTACAATTGGTGACCAAACCCCCAAGAGCAGAGGTAGAATGGAGGAGGTGAGGCAGGAAGGTGTGCTGGCAGCGTCTGCACCTCCAGGTGACAGCAAACGGGGCTGGGGTGGAAGGAGGGGATAAAAACAACTTCTCACACTCCTCCGGGCCAGTCTCCTGTGGGGAAGTCTGGCCAAAGTTTTAAAGTGTCTTGAGGAGCCTTTAAGGTGTTTCAGCCATCTTTTAAAAATGGACTGCTGGTGCAAAGCCTGGAGAGAGCAGCCCTTCTGCTTGGGGCTGTTCGGGAAGTGGGCACCAGCTGACTCCTGTGGGATCCCTGGGTCTCTGAGGTTTGCTCAGCAGGCAGCTCAGGGAATACTTTTTGGTGGGATTGCTGAAAGATCTAGCTTTTGCATGACGTTACAAAGCAGCTCAACGTGCTTGTAGCAAGCGTGGGTAGAGTCCTTCCTCTAATCTTCGTTCGCGAAGCCTGGCCATGATGATGATGATGACAAAGCAGCTGAGAAAAATAGGAAATGCTGCTGAGACTGTTCGTTGCACATCTCACGTGCTCTGGCCGTGTTGCTGTTTAAAACAGAATATTTGCTACTTTTCTCTTCCAGCACTAATGTTATGCCTTAGTGCTGCCATGCACGTGATTTTCATCAACAACCTCTCTGATGGGTGCTGTTGATACTCTGCCCAACACAGCGGGAAAACACCGTCCTGTGAGGCCCTGCTCCAGAAAATCCCATCACAGGGCTGTGCCAGTCCCCAGGGCGAGCAGTGGAGGGGCTGCCCTCTCTGCTGGCTGCCTACAACGCTCAGTGAGCTCGGAAGACAATGTTTCAGGCTGGGAGTACAGCTGGGATCACTCCTCCCAGGTATCCATCTCTAATCACCTCCACCTTCCACAGTGAGAAGGATCTAATGGTGAAACCTGTCTGCCTAGAAATGAGCTTTTCCTGAGCAGCCTGGTGCTCTGCTTCCTCGGTGAGTTACTATAAACGAGTTTATAATTATTTACCTAATTGCAAGTGCTTTCACTAATGATTTTGTTACAATTTACTGGGACTAAAGCAACATTTGAAGCTATAGCAGTGAAAATTGAATGCAACATGATAACAACACCAAAAACACATCTGAATGGGATTAACGTCTGAGGATCCTGGCTGTGGGTGGGTGGTTTGGGTAGAGAGGAGCTCTCAGTGCAGGGAACTGCTCTAGAGATGAGAAGGCAAGGGGCACAGGGAGAAGGGAGATAGTAGGGGCATTGTAGAAAAGAGGGGAATGCAGGAGATAAGGACCTTTTTTTGCCATTGACAGGGTTTTGTATTCAATTATTTTAGTGTTGGGTGGGTTTTATTCTCCATTTTTTTTATTATTATTTTTTCTACAGTGGTAGGTGCTCTGAATAAGTCACCCTGTCTTTCTTCTACAGGGATGTGAGAATTGCAGGGTAGTTCTTGCTGAATAAAGACAGTTTCAGTCCAGAATATGGAGTTATATGGAGAAGGAAGAGAGGAACAGGTATCCAGCATCACTACTGCAGGACTCAGCCCATCCCCAGCAGGTAAGACTGGAGCTTTTCCTTGTGGGGTGGATTCAGAGGGAGGGTGGAAGGTGCAGAGGTGACATTAAGCAGGCAATGAGGACACTTGGCCTCTGCCTGAGAGCACTTTTGTTTATAAACCAGCGTCCACTTCCCAGGAAAATATTTTTGATGTTGACTTCAGACATCCTCTCTGGGAGACCGGCCCAGCCTCCCGGCTTGCCCGGGAGACAATAGAAGGAAAACAAGCACAATAGGTGCATGTGCTAAACACTTTAATGAGCACTTCCACGCCATTCTCCTGGATTTCCCCACATCCCCATGAGTCAATAAGCACCTCAC
The DNA here is from genome assembly GCA_013399855.1 of Oxyruncus cristatus. Classification (NCBI taxonomy): domain Eukaryota; kingdom Metazoa; phylum Chordata; class Aves; order Passeriformes; family Cotingidae; genus Oxyruncus; species Oxyruncus cristatus. Next base: position 629,120 of record VXAY01002873.1, on the reverse strand, counting down.
GCAGCTCTCGAGATAGTGCCTAATAAAGCAGGGCCCAGCCCAAGCATCAGCTCTCATTCACTGACAGAGATGGGAGCTGATTTTGTGCCCTGTGTATTGTCTCAGTGTCATATTCCCGATCAGCCCTTTGCCTGTGTGAGCTTCCCCCAGGGAGATTGTGTTTCAGGTGCTTCAGACACGATTATACCCATCTGTGCAAAAGGCACGGGGACGGGTTTTGCACATGCACTTAAAAGCCAGAAAACAGCAGACACCCAGCTGATTGATCTGCACCTGCAAAGAGAGAAAGGCCCTCGAATTTGCTGCCCTGTGGCTCTGGGGGATGTACATCTCTCATTTGGCTCTGGTTCCTGTTGAATAGCAAGTTAATGATAGTGCACAAATCACCAGTGATTATGCTCCGGTCTCCATTGTCACCCAACATAATGTCCTCTTGCAGTGGCACTTTGTGATGATGCTCTGTGATGCACAGAGCCTTCAATAAGCAGTGCTGTAAGTTCTATATCAGAAAGTCAGCATTTATAGTAGTTACTTGGGACAATTTTATCTCCTGGAGACAGGGCTTTTAAATTATGACTAATATGTGGTATCCGGGAGTCTTTCATCTCTAGCTCTCTCTCAGATAGTTAATCCAGATGCATTATTCCCAAACCACTCAGTCTTTCTCTTCCAATGCATGCAAGAGAAATTTTTTTTAATGATTTATGTAAATGAAAAATTGTCAGGCTTCAGAAAATGTTTATTCTTTAATCTTGTTTACACACAACCAGTGAGAGGATCTGGAGCAAGGATCCGTGCCTCCCAGAGCCTGGCAAAGAGAGAAGAGAGATGAGCAGGGAAGACTTAATTCTCATTCATTTAGACATTAATTAATAAGAAATACGCTGTTTTAGGATGAAATTCTGCCTCCATGTCCAGTGATGTAAACCCACTGAGACCAGCTACTCCAATAAAGTTGATCTGACTTTGAGCTCTGTGTGGGTTGCAGCAGCTCAGAACCTGTTCTGGTCATTCCTGCCTCTCTGCTGACTCTCTCTGACAGCTTAGCAACAGCTTCTCAATTATCTGAGCCTGTGAAAAGCTCATGTAAGAATCTGATTTCATTTAGCGTTTTGCATCATGGTCTAGGATATGCCCCATGCCCATTATCTTTGCATGTTTTGCAAGTGTGTGACTACAAAAATAACTTAGTGTGAGTCTTCAGAATTAGGGGTCGCTGGGAATTTTTCAATGAAATAACTTTGCAGAAGAAGAAAAGTTCTCCCACTGGGAATGCAGCACGGAAACCAGCAATTGTCCTGGGAAAGGTGACTGCTCAGGGTGCGGGAGAGTAGGATCCATCTTTCATGCTTCCTTTTCCTCTCTCCAGCAACCCCCTTAACTCTGCTTTTGCAAGTCTGGGGTTCATTTCTCAATCGGCTGAACCAGTTGGAGCAATTTTATTATTTAAACAGGGATTTTAGCCTCAGTCTCTCAGACTACCTCCATGCTAATAAAGTCAGCAATGCTCCCTGGTCTGGGCACCCCACTCCAGCAATATCCTTTCTCCTCCCCTCTGGGTGTTGGCTTTCTTGCAAAGACAAGCCAAGACTGTGAAGTAAAAGCAGTGACAAGAGTTTTTCTGCCCTCAGTGGGTGTTGTGATGTATCTGGTGCACCCTCAGCCATGTCCCACAGCTAAGAGAAAGGCCCTGCTGCTGCTAAAGGGGGGGACCTTCCAGGGTCCTTCCATTCATTTCTGTGTGGGAAAAAGAAAAAAAAAGAAACAAACACATTTTTAGGAAGTTCCTAATTTCATCCCTTTGCCAAATCAGACTCTTCTGAGTACTTTTGATGGCCAGGAGACTTTGGCAGAATGAGGCTATTCCTCATTGCCCTTTGGAGCTTTAATCACTGTTTTCCCTGTTCACATGATGAATTCCAAGCTGTAGCTTGGTTGGCAGCTCCATATCTCTTTAAATTACTACTGGTTTCTCCTATGTCATTAATATTTTATTTATGTTGTATTAAAATTCGCATCAGTCTCCATGCCAACAGTTCATGCCAGGAGCAATGTCTGACAGAATAATTTAAATCCTCAGAGATACGAGCAATTTTTTTTTGGGTAGCGTCACAAAGTCAGATTTGTTGTGTCCTTGTTTTGCGGTGTCAGAGAGTCAGGGCTGGACACAGAATCAGGGTGGTTTTGGTTGGAACTGACCTTAAAAATTGTCTAGATCCATGGGCAGGGACACCTTCCACTAGCCCAGGTTGCTCCAAGCCTCGTCCAGCCTGGCCTTGGACACTTCCAGGGATCCAGGGGCAGCCACAGCTTCTCTGGGCACCCTGTGCCAGGGCCTGCCCACCCTCACAGGGAAGGATTTCTTCCCAATAGTCAATCTAAACCTACTCTCTCCTAGTTTGAAGCCATTCCCCCTTGTCCTATCATTACGTGCCCCTCTCCAGATTTCTTGTAGCTCCTGCAGGTGCTCAGAGGTCACAATAAGGTCACCTCGGACCTTCCTCTTCTCCAGGCTGAACAATCCCGATTCCCTCAGCCTCTCATGTCCCTCCTCTGCCCCTTCCCACAGTGGCACCAAGGAGGAGACACCTCTTCATGCAGAGAGAGGTGAGGACTGAGCTCAAGTGTCACCTACGACTGGCACCAAACCCTCAGGGAAAGGCAGAGCCTTTCACTCGAGTGGATGAGAATTCCTGGGAAAACAGAAGGTTTTGAGCAGAAAGTCTCTTCCTGAGGACACTCTTGCTTGTGGAGTTGCACCATTCTGGCTACACCCCTGTTAGGGCCTTCATTCCCGTGGAAGTGCAATCCATGTAGTTATTTTATTGTTTATCTGAACTGTAGGTTCTTATCTGCTTTGCTGCTGGCAAGCAAATCTCTCTGACACTGGTCTGGAGAGATAAAGCCACTGAGAAGGAAGAGAGCAGCCAGCTTAACTCCCTCTTCACCACATACAGGATGGTCACAATTTGGATTTATTCATTTATTTTTGTTATCTCAGCCTTTAATTGGCTGAATTTAATCCACTAAAGAGCAAGGAGTGATTCTAAATCCCAGAGGTTCTCCAGAGGGCATGGCTCTGTGGGGACTGCATGACATCAATTCTGTCCTCTCTGGGATGCTCACACCAGCACCAGAGAAATGCAAAGGCACTAAAAAAAAACAGTGAAAAGTTGAGTAGAAATAAAAAAGAAAAGTAAAGTGTTAAGGTTTAAGTAAGAGAAGAATAAGCAGGAGGACACAGCCAAAAATGGATGGAGACTCAAGGGAAAGAGCAGCAAAAAAGGCACAAGTGTGTTTCTTTGTATTTAACAAAAAATGGATTCCAGGGACCCCTAAAGAATTGCTATTTGAAATGCAAAGTCTGCATAAAATAATGTATCAATGAGGATAATCTAATGCCACACAGGGAAGATTTGGCGCTCAAAACACTTCAGACTCCTGGGGCCTGAGAAATTCAAATTTTTTCCCACCATATTCTTAAAATCCCAAATCTGCAGGACCCGGGGAATGGCATTAATCACAGGTGTAGCCAGAGGCAGAGATCCAGGAATCACAACTGCCTTCATAAGCCTCTGCACCAGAGGGGATTAAAGAGGAATGAGTTTAGTGGAGGAACCGTGGAGTCAGCACTTACCGTCCCAAGCTGCAATTTGTCGGGACACAACCCGGCCTTGCAAGGGGAGGGGAAGGGAAAGAAAGACCCAGGGCTTACACACGTGGCTCTGTAGATTTTCCATGCCAATTAATGCCGGCGAAGAATCCATCCCTGGAGACTCCACAGCCCGAACTACAGGCAGAATTGCCTCTCTGGAGGTTTGCAGCCGCCTTTGCAGCCTCGTGGTATCAACCCTCCCTGTTTGCTTCCTCTCTTAAAAACCCACAGTGGGAAAGGAACTGGCGCATCTTCCTGCCCTTGAAATGGAGTTGAGGGAATATCCATCCGTTTCAGGAAGGCAAATCTATCCTCTGTCTTGTTATTCTTGTGGTTTGCTTTGTTCTTTGTGAAATATAATGAGTGGCCTTGCTTATTTTTCCCAACCAGCAATTACTTTAGAGATGAAATCACAAGCAGCCCTGTAACCTTCTGACAGGGCAGGATTATGAAAGGCCTGCAGAAGTGTCATGCAGACTCTGCTGTGAAATCTGACAATTTAAGAGTTTCCTTCCTGGTCCAGACAGTGATGATTTTTGATACCCTTTTAAAATGCCCCTATTTTTTTTTTTTTTCCCTGCTCTGACAGGTATTGGAGAAATAAATGAAATGTGCAATCCTTTCTGCAGATGGGAGTGCATTTGATGATTCACTGGAGGCTTGGAGGGTGCTAACAGCCATCCTTTACGTGTCTTGTGTTGGTTTAATAGGTAGTTTGCAGCTGGGGGATCATTGCTGTATTTCGTAGACGTGTTCTATTATTAGCTATTAAAGGGATATGAGACCACAGATAGTGTTGTATTAAACTACCAGTTCCTGTATTTATTGGCACCACCTGGGGATTAAAACAGCTGCTGTCACTCTGCAGAGTTACCTTCAAAGCAGGGGGATGTGATGGAGATGTGATGAATACGTGATCAAAGCACCCTCACTCTGCCCATTGTGCAGAAATCACAGATGGAAACGGCTCCAAACAGGCAGAGTGGGCTCAGGGGAACTTTGCTTTTCCCCAAAGGCAGGAGATGAGGAGGGAAAGCAAAGCCAGTCAGAGAATCACAGAATATCCTGAGCTGGAAGGACCCACAAGGATCACTGCACAGGACAACCCCAGAGATCACACCCTGTGCCTGAGGGTGTTGTCCAAACAGTCCTTGAGCTCTGTCAGACTTGGGGCTCTGCCCACTGCCCTGGGGAGTCTGTTCAGTGCCCAACCACCCTCTGGATGAAGAACCTGTTCCTGAGATCCAACCTAAACCTGCCCTGACCCATCTTCATGCCAGTCCCCGAGGGACTCAGTGGTTCAAAGATGGGAAACACTCCATGGTTGTGGTGGCCTCTTCCAAGGAGAAGGCCATGGCAGGAGAGTCCAGCAGTACCCCCTGTGGTTCCCCTCTGGGCAAGTAAATCCCCTGGGGTTAACATGACAACTCTTCCTTCACAGTGACCAGAACCACATTTATAACAAAACCTCTTCCAGTGACCTTTTGTGATAATTCCGGCTCGTTCTACCATGGCTGCTGGGCACGTTCCTGCCTCTCCAGAGGTTGGATGGGATCTTTTCACCTAAGGAGACTTCTGCACCCAAGGGGAAAACATTTACCTTGAAAATAGCACGGCAATCTCTCTCTCTGCAGGAGAATGGGAAGGAACTGTTGGAGCTTGGATGGTGTATGAAATCTGAGGCAGAGCTCTGCCTCACGTTCCTCGTGCGTGTGGGCAAAAGGGACACAATAAATAGCGCAGCAAAAGCACAATAAATAATTTAGGTGCCATGAGGCTGGGATGAGATCCATAAGAACCCCTCCTAAATTTAAAGTGCTTCTCCCTTTTTGCTTTGCAGGATTCCATCAGCCTCTGGGACCTGTGCCAGTGGCACCCTGAGCCTGGCACTGCCCAGAACAGCTCTGGCTGCAGCAAGGGGCACCCTGAGGGGCAGCAGCTCCAGCAAAGGTCTGAGTGAGTAATTTGAATGTTAATTTGCATTAATGTGAAGAGCAGTTCTGTCACCTGGCTGCAGCCCAGGCTGGAGGTGTGTGACTGGGGGCTCTGGGTCAGTGAGTTTGGGGTGAATCATCTTCTCCAGGGCCAGGTGGCCTTCATGGTGTTGCAGTTCAAAGTTTGATGATAAGATGTCATTGTGGTTCATGACAAATGTGATCTTCCTCCTCCAAAAAAAATGTGGGAACTAGCAAGGGAACCATGAAGCAGGGAAAGGCAAGGCAGATGCAGGAGCTGGATCCCTGCAGCCCTTGTGTTCCCACGGAGCCCTTGTAATAATTATGAATAAAGCAGTGCTCTTCCAAATCACTCTCTAAAATAAACCATCCAGATGGCTGTAAGGGAAGACCTCGTCATCAATCTGAGTAATGTTTATTTTGAGTACATTAGCAGGAGATGTGTACAATTGTGCTGGGTTGTGCACAGCGAGGCTCAAACGGATGCAGAAGCAGGAGTATCACCCACGTCAGACAGGGCTGGTCCACACTGTCAGCCTGGTCCTGCTCTGTGGGACAGTCCTGAGAGCTGCTTAGGGTGTCTCACGTGTAATGTGGAGAGAGGAATAATGTCTGTTCTCGCCTACAGCTTCATAGGTTGTGGGTTCACCCAAAAATATATAAGAGGAGATGCTCAGTGCCCAGAAAATGTAAATGTTCCCTCTTTTCTCTTGGAGAGAAGGTGGAGAGGACAGAGAGATTTCCTTATAGTCTGTGAGAACAAGGTCATTTGGCTTTTCAGGCAGTGTTGTGGTCCTTTCCCCTCCTTTCCCCCAGTATGTCCAATTCAAACTTGATAAAAATGAATATCCCAGAGAAAGGCAAAACCTGGGTGCTCTGCTAAGCTGCCTGTGTCTGCTGTAGCATAATGGAGTGAAATAAAAATTCACAGAGGTGTTTTCCAGCCTGCTGTGCCCAAGCCAACACCTTGTTTGGTGCCTGTGCTGCAGTGCAGAGCTGTGCTTGATGGTTTTCCAGGGGTGCACTCAGAGGGGGTGAGGAATCATCTCTAGGTCTGCCCAGCTGAGAATACTGGAAGGGTCCTGTTGGCTCCCACCGCTGCTTTATGTTCCCTGACTCCACTCCTCAAACCCCGAGGGCAAAGTTTTCCGCAGGGAACACCCCCCCAGCACGTTCTGGAGGCTGCTGGGAGTGCCCACGCCCTCCCCGGGGCGCCAGGACAGATGGAGGGGCTGCACAGAGCCCCTGCCCTGCTGGGCCAATGTACCTCTGCACGCTGCAAAGCTTCAGCTGCGAAAAACACCACCTGAAACTCGGTTTGTCCACTACACACCAATTTGAATCACCAAACTTTGTGTTAAAATACAGCCTGGCTGAGAGAAACTTGATTTATTTATTTATTTGTTTTCCCGAATGCAGTTTTTATTAGCTGTGAAATCCGACCCCTTTCCTTAGCTGGAAGTACATGTGCAGCCTTCATGTACAGGAAGATTATAGTGGTATAGTAGAAAAATCAAACCATTAGAAGCTCTTGAGGCATAAATTCAAACCCTCATTAATCTCTGTGGGCTGCATCTCAAACCCGGATTTTCACAGAACGTGGGTGGTGTTTTCAAAGGCAGTTGCTGGAACTGGTTGGCTGAGAGGACTGACTTAGATAACGATGTGTTTCTGAACCTCAGCCCTCTGCCTGAACAAGGTGCAGGCCGTGGTTTGGGCTGTGTGTGGCACGTCCAGGGGGGTGCCTGTGGCCAGGGGGTGGCTCCAGGTCCCTCCAGGTCCGTGGTGGGCTGTGGGCAGCACAGGGAGCAGTGGGACTGGCACACAGAGCTGTCCGTGGACCGCTTTTGATTCTTCTGATGCTCACTAGTTCAGTTACAACCAAAATGCTTTTGTGTGTCTGCTTCACTCTTTTATTTTCCCAAGAAGCAGTTGAACTCCTTTACCTGGGCCAGCTCAGCTTTTTTTGCTGTGAAACCCCAATTAAAGCTGAAGGGTGGTGGATGTGCCATCCTAGTAACTCTGTGCCACTCCTGCCCTTTCACCCTGCCCTCAGAGGGGTCCCTTCCTGCTGCCAGAGCATCTGGAGACCTGAGTGTCAGGAATAAGGTTGTGCTGCTTTGGCACAGGAGAGCTGCACTTGGCTCCCGAGCTGTCACCTGTCTCTTAATTGCATCAGGGAGCACCAAGGCCGTTGGTTCAAGCTGTCATAATGCAAAGATTTCTGAGTCACCACGGCGAGGAGAATAGCAAGAAATAACCTACTGCACTTATGGAAGTTTAGGTTATGAGTGAAGTGTTTAATCGAGGACAGACTTTGTGCCTAGAAAGAGGCACAAGAAAGAGGCTTAAGGCTCAATTCCAGCTCCAAGAAGGATGAATGCTGGAGGGATTCTCTGTCAGGATTTGGGAAGAACTGTCACTCACTCTGCTATCACGAGTGTCTTGGTACCTCAGATGTAGGAATTGTCCACATTTTGTTAGAAACACTACTAAAATTGGAGGAATGGGCTAAGGAAACCCTGGTTGCCATGTAAGATGATGGCAGAAACGTGCTTTTATTTTCTAGTTCAAAGCAGTTTGGTGTTGGCTTGGGTAGGTACAGATTGGAAGAGAACCTGACCTTTATATTTTTAATTAAGCATAAATAGCTGAACCACCCCTTTGTGGAAGCAGCAGTTTTGGCCACAGTGCGTCCTAAACACAGAATTTGTCTGAAGGGAAAATTTTCTCGTGGAGCTTTTTCTCTATTTTGTGCAGGTGTGACTGAGTGAGAGACACTGAAAGATGTGATGCCCTGGGAGCCAGGTAGACACTTGAAGAAAAAAAAGAAGAAGAGTAAGACAGTACAAAGCACAAAACTTATCCGAGTGCATCAAAGTCAGCTGAAGAAATATTGACTTTCCTTCTAACAAGAAAGGGGCAGTTCAACGTTTCTTTGGTTTAATAGTCCAGTTTAATAAGCCAGATTCTTGCGGCTTCAGGGGCTGCTGAAGCACGTGGGCAGGCTGCTGTAATGAGCGGGAGAAAAACCCTGCAGAAAGAGGATTTTTTTTCCCCCCCCCTGCACCTTCGGATTTACCGTGGAGCATCCCAGAGGCAGAGCTGTGGATTAGTTGTTCGTGAGCACAACCTGCCGGCTCCCTCTGCAACCAGCAGCAAGAGGCACCGGTGCATCTCCCTCCTCCCGCATCCCCGGCACTCTGTGGTTGCGTTTGGGAACGCTTTGGATTGTGTCTTCCCCTTGGGAATGGGCAGAAATACGAGACACCCACAGCCTTTATTCTGAAGTGTGGAGAAAATGCAGGGAAACACCTTTGCAGCTCTCTGCAGGTTCAGGAGTTTTGAGCTTTCACAGTTAAAAGCCAGGAAAAAAGCTCCTAAAACAAGTGAACAGATAAACAAAAAATAGTTTCTCTCCTCTCAGAGCACCAGGGTACCTGGGGGTTTTAGGGACTGTGGCATTCCTGCAGGCTGTGGCATCAGTTGACGTTTCCAGGCACAGTTATTCCTACCACCTTATGATGCTCCTCTGAGCTGGATCCAGTGTCTGGGTCAGGGCTGGCTTTTGGCAGCTTCTGGAGGTGTATCCATGCCCTGTTTAACCCCCGGGTTAGCTCTGAGCTAATTAGTGTGTCTGCACAGCTTGAGAAAGGTGTCCCCAGACAGCAGTTTGTGCTGTGTGGCTGTAACCCCAGCTGAGGAAGGACTGGGATTTTCTCTCATCTCTGCTGACACCCACTTTTCCCTCTCATTTCATTATATTTTTAGTTGTGCTTTTCCCTCCTTATCACGTTCATTTCGGGTGGGTGCAGAACATGAACCCTCCCAAACAATTTCCTAGAGGTTTAAAGAAGCCCAGCAGTAAAACCCAGAGTGTGGGGCTGCAATTCCCACCCTGGGGTGATGAGGCACAGGCAGGTGATGACATCTCAGCCTCCAGCTCAGCTGTGGGAGCGCAGATCTCCTGCCCTCATTCCCATGGCTCTCCCATGACCTGCTCCCACCCTGTTCCACTCTGAAAGCCAAACCTGCTGTAGGTTTGTGGTTCACCCTGCCCTGGAGGGAAGTGGTGGCAGTTTTGCCCCTGGACCCTGTTGCTCTGTGCAGCTCCTCTGCCTGTGATGGGCTGCTCTGCTGTCACACATCTCCACGGTATTTCCCACAAGGATTCCTCTCACAGCAGAAATGGGGACTGAGGAGCATCATGAAGCAAGTGGCTCAGGTGTGATGCCTGGATGGCAGCAGGGACCGAGCCGGGTGTTTCCAGGTACTCAACATACAGTCAAGAGTGTTTAATAAGTACAGAAGTCTCCCTCTAGTTGTGTCTTTTCACACTGCAGTGGATGGTACTTCTGAGGAGGATTCCGTGATCCATTCACTATCATACTTTGATCTCCGTAACATTGCTTTGCAGGAATCAGATGCTACCTGAAAGCTTGGAGCTGGGGCACTGCTCTTAGGGGTGCTTAGGGCTGCCCCTCCAACAAGACTGCAGGTCTCCCCTCACCGAAAGCCTTGCCTGAGTGCAAGGCTTGAGGTTTGATGGCCCTCAGAGCAGTGACATGGATGTGGTGTCACTGTGCACATTGAGGGAAATAAGTCCCTAAGCTGTGAGCTCACTTGGCTGCTGCAAATGCAGAGCTGGGAACACGAGGGTGTTCAGTAGCTGGAGCCCTGTCTGTCTGTCCTGGTTGGCTGCAGGAATGACTGACAAAATCAGTCAGTGCTGTTTCTAAATGCGTGAGCCCAACAAGCTTCCTTTTAGGATGAATTCACTTTCTTTATTTGGGTCTGGGAATCCTCACAAAGATTTGGCCCAGAGCATATTATTGTACAGAGAACACTTTTGCATCAAACCAGCTTTTTAACTTGATGGAAGCTTTCGCCTTCAAATGAAAACCCTGCAGTGAGGTGTTGCAGTCCCTGTGCCAGAGTCCTTGCCATCAGAAGTGATGCTGGGCACCAGTCTAATGGGACTGGCAGCCCAGTCCCGAGGGGAGAGCACAGGGCAGTGCAGGACCCTGTCAGCCACTGGGGTACAGGGAGAACTTTCCTACTGACTTGTTTTCAAAAGCAACTTGCTATGGAGCCTTTGTTCCACCCACCTGGGTGTACAAGAGAGAAACCTCCATCCTAAGGAAGATCTCAGCCATCAGTCTCCTGCTTCCTCACCACATGGACATGCTGGGATGCCAAAGCTGTGCCCACCACAGGGGCAGCTGCTGGGGAGGAGCCTGGAGACAGGGCAGCCACTGCTGGAAATTCATCTCATCACCAGATCCCCCCATGCTCCTGCTGTGTAAGCCTAATTAAACTCTTACAACAGTATAATTAATCATTAGTAAGGGAATTAAATATTAGTCTGTATTATAGTAAACAGTTGTATATTAACAAGCTCGTTAGCTATTCATTAACCTTTTAAGCTCTACAAAATCCCCTCTATCACACTGCAGGTTTGTGTTAAACTTCTGTCTCAAATGACCTGGAGTGAGTGGAGTGCCCTTTACCTGCTGCTAAAGGCACCAGGAATTCCAGGACCTGTTTAGTTATTACGCCCCTTTGGTTATTATCTCCCTTTCTATTTGATTTAATTTAAATTCAGCTATTGTGAAGGCTTACCTTATTATTGATATGGAACCATTAAAACCTCCCAGGGATTGAGAGAATCACTTCCCAAATGATGTATGATCACTGAGGCAATGATTATTTTTATTCTGTTGTTGCTCCTGTGCTCCTGGCACAAGGCATTGGCAGATCTTAACCCTCACTCAGGATTATGTGCCCTACAAAGGTACAGAGCACGGACTAAGGGAGGGCAAAGCTAATGGGTATGTTCTTATTCTAATAAGATTCAGAGGCACAGTCCCATGTTTGCCCCTTCCTTCCAGGTCACTAAGGCAAATCCCCGAATTTCTCTGCACCTGCCTTCCTTCACTGGAAGCTGAGACTGTTTCTCCTGTGCCACCTCTGTCCTTTTTTATTAAAAATGTAAGTTGTTCAAGGGTGTAGTTTGTGCAGGCTGGTGTCCAGCAGCAGGTTTACAGCCCGGTCATGGCCAAGGAGAAATGATGGGGATGAACCAGGTGAGTGAAGGAGGGAGAAGTGGGACGTGCTGCCTGCGGCATCTGACGCTGAAGTGGTGACAGATCTGTGGCCAAAGCAAGGGCAGAGCTGCTTTTGGGGTCACATGTGAAGTGTTTATAGTGTCTGGATAGGGGAAACACTTATCCTTCCCATCTGAAAGCCACCTTGCAGCACAGCCTTGGCTATGAAGCTGTGGCTTCCATTTCCCTGCAGCTGGTTAGTCAGGGAAGCAGATGTGAGCCAAAGGAGGAGTGAAAAGACCTGTGTGCCAGGTTCCTGCTTGGGGCCTGAGAGGCAGCAGAGCTGTTGTGTGGCAGGGTCTGCCTGCAATGCAGGATGAGATCTGCCTCCTCCCTGCTCACCTGCAGCCCAGACCTGGCTGTGGTGCAGCAGAGATCTGCTCTCAGCTGGAGAGGTGTCTGAAACCCTGGCCCTGCTGCTCAGGGCTGAGCTGGGTTTGGAACCCTGCTCAGGTCTCCTGCCTTTGTGGTGATGGATTGTGTCCTGGCTTGTCCTTACCGAGCGATCATTACTTTCTTGCATGTTTTAATTAGGGCAATTTCTTTTGGTCTGCTGGAAGTGCTTTCCTCATGTGGATTAATTAAGAGTAAAGCCTAGCTCTGACAATTTAATATGAGCTCTGGTCAGGATGCAGGCAGTCTCCTAAGACATTATTCATTACATCATTCTTATTCTTCTTAATATTTGCTTTTAAACCATGTTGTCCTGAAACTGAGGACAGGAGTTAGTTGTTCTCCATAAAATTATAGGCAGAATTAGCCCAGCTGGAGAGCAAAGCTGTGTGTGAAGCATCACCTCTGCCCTGTGGGCTGCACAGCCCATCCCTTGCTGCTGAAAGCAAGGGCATGGTGCCAGATGCCCTTGGGCAGCTCCTTTATTTTGGGATTTGTGCCTCTGGGCAGTAGGGGTTCCTGGCTTAAAACCAGACAGTTCAGCCCCGTGGAATATCAGATCCTGTTAATGCTTCCTGCTACTTTCTCCTCTCTGTTATCAGCAGCTGACTGGCTTGGTCTTTGCGAGGAGTGAAACAACTGTCCAGGGATGTGGGCAGTCAATAAATCAGTCCTGGCTAGTGAATGACTTTGTTCTGATCTTCCTCAGGGTGTCTATCTAAGTTCTAGTTTGATTGGCCTGGGGGATTTGCAGGATTATGATGATCTCCTGCAGAATATTCTCCCTTGTGTGGATGACTTCAGGTTGGTTGCATCTTCATGTGACCTCCCTCTAACATATTTCCCATAAAAAGTTATAAATCTGTATCTGCAAAGAATTTGGGTAACGCTTCATTCCTTCACAGCTTGAATTTGTCCAAGGAATATTAAAACCCGTATTACAAAGCCAGAGGTGTTACAGACTGGATCAAATTCAACTCAGCAGGTGGGTTGATGTGACACTGCCGGGGCTGGTGGGTCATGGGAGGGTCCCTGGTGATGGGAGATGGGACAGAGGACCTGCACATCTCAGGTCTAGTCCAATCTGGGACCCACCTACTTTGATTTTTCCTCTTCAAACTCTCTAAGTTCTCTCGGGGATCTTTTGATGAGGCTTCTTAATTTTAACTTCTTGTAAACTAACCTTGGAGAATAAGCCATGAATTTAATGATGCTTCTGCTGTGCAGCTTCCTCAGGTGTGTTACTGGGAGCCAGATGGGAAAAGTGCTCTGGTGAACCGGGATTTTGCTTGCCACGGATTTTTGTATAAAATCTCCATGCCTAGATACCTTCAGGAACGTAAATATGAAATGAGAGGAAGCAGATGTCTTTTGACAGTATTTTTAAGGCATCTTTTAGTCTACTTTTGAAGTCCTAGAGGATACTGGGCTCTTTCATGGCAGATTCCTGAGTGAGAGCAGCATCCTAACTGCCTGTGGCAGGGCTGCACTGCTTCTCCTGTGCAGATGCTGTAAGGGCAGCAGCTGACAGGCTCTACCTCCACCTGGGACCCCAAAATTCAGCAAAGTTATTCACAGTGTGGTGTTATTTGTGCTGCCCAGAACGTGCCCTGCCTGCAGTATTCAGCAGCAGGAGGTTGTTCCCGTTGGTGGTGCTGTACTTCAGATCAGGCATTTTGCTGAGCTGCATTAAATGCCCAAAACAGAAGTGCATCTGAGTGTTCCCACTAAACTTCTTCATGGACTTGTGTTCAATACAATGAGGAATTTAAAATATGGTGGTTACTGTATGTTCTACCTCGAATAATTCTCCTTAAATTCCTAAGGGATGCTAAAACACTGAATGGGAAGGGTACAGAAATACTTTAATGTGTGTAATCAGGGCAAATCCCTTCCAGTTGTCTCACCAGCTAAAGCCAACAAACCTTTTGTTACTCATTTCACTTCTGCTTCCACGCTGGTACCAGCACCGAGTTTTTCCGAAGCCAGAGGAGCTGAATTTCTGTTCTTAGAGAAGGGAATTTTACAAACCCGTTAATGACACAATGACTTCAAATTAAGCGCCCCAGATAAGGAGTCGTTTTTGCAGACTGTGCTTGGTCGTGGAACCCTCAATTCCTTAGTTTTATTCCTATAAAATGTGTTTTAGTTTGTTTTGAGTTTTGGCTCTTTCTCTTTGGCTTCAGAATTCCTAAGGCGAAATCGCTTCCTGTAGTGATTCCATTGTTCACGTGTGGTAGAAAAGCAAAAAAAAAAAAAAAAAGGCCATGGATGTATGAGGTGGTGAAAAGATCAAGCAAATATTTCACTCAATGTGCAACAAAATATTATGAGGTAATTTTATTTTTGTTTCCATTTTTAGGTAAAAATATTACAGTATACAAGATAATCTTATTAAAGGTAAAAATACAGTGTTTTGCTTTGTCTCTAAACAGATCTACGTACAGTACACTTTTTTTTTTAAATTTTGTTTTCTTTGATTTTTTTGTACAAATATAACTATTATTCTCTAGGCTACCTGTATTCTCATCTGGCACTTAAGAACTGGTCACAGGTCACCTTCTGGCTCTGCTTGTTTGTGTCAGCTGATCCCTAAATGTCAATTTTAGAGGTGTCTCTTGTGAACAAACAGTACAGTTCCATGGTTCCCAAGTAGTAAGGTGTGCTTTAAGTAGTTGAAATCCCGGAGCCAACGGGGAAATCCGAAGAAATCCATGTTTGCACAGACTCATCACATTCCTGTTGTACAAGTGTGGTCTGAGTCCTTGTTTTACCTCAGCCTTAGAACAGTTTTAATCCCTTCCTCATCCTCTGTAAGAGCCAAACACATAAGACAATAATTTCTACACTGATTTTTCCTTTCTTTCCTTTTTTTTTTTTTTCCTTTTTTTTTTTTGCTCAGAATGTTCAGTTAAAGTCTTTTTGTATTAATTTCAGGGGCTTGTTCTTCATGACCGATCTCACCCTATGGCTTGCTGTTGGACCTCTGGAATCTGAGAGCTGAGCTCCTGTTGCGTTGCTGTCTCTGGATGAAAGTTGTTCCTGGAACTGGACACATTAGCACAAGGTATTTTATCTGTGGGTGTCCCTGGGAAGTGAGTTTCACATCAGTATGGATATTTCAGTACACGGTTGGAGATGGGATCAGTTAAGGACAGAAGAGAGGCTGGGTGCATACAAGGAGCCCACATCCATCATCCGCTGGCTAACACAGCTGGAAAAGGTGGGGAAGAGTTTTTGGCTGGAAATCCTTCTATCAGCTTCTAGCAGAGGGGTGAAAGGACGATTTTTCCCACAAGCTTGATCCGTTTTTTTTCCCAACCCTCTCATCCAGTCTCTCTGTGTCCTGCTCTGCCTTGGTCATTTCAGCAGATGATTTTTGTTTTCCATGAGCCACAGTGCTGTTCAGGGTTATCTTCGTGGCTGCCCGTGTAAACATAGAAGGAGAATACACACCCAGGAATAGGAATTTTAAAACATCTTGCAGGGAATATGTTTGGCACATTTTTCCTTCAGACTTCACCCAGTTCTGGTCAGGACAGTCTCAGTTGCTGTAAGTGAGCACAGTTAACATTGTCGTTTCTAGAGTCAGGCGGATGAAGATCTGCATTTTTTGCCTTTAACTGGAAGTGGCTTCTCTGTGGCACACCTATTTCTGATGTCAAAGGGCATGTATTTTTACAAATAAGTTGCTTTTGTATCAGAAAAGGTTTAACTGGTAACTCACCAAGTGCAGGAGTGGTGCAAAGTTCTCCCACCAACACTTGCTGCCAGCAAAAGCTGAGTGTGCAGTACCCATCTTTTACGTGGTTTTCGCCCTCCTAAGATGCTGGTTGAGACTGAATAATGTTTAGAAAACCAGTTGCCTCTCTCTGTATTCACCATCAAATGTCCTTATTTAAGGTCTTCCCAAACTTGTCACTCAGCTGCTGTATGAGTTTTGCCAGCTCACCAGTAGCTTGGGACTTCTCCTCTAAGAGTTCATAGCGCAGACTAGAAATGTCTTGTTTGATCTCTTTAAGTTCTCCTGAAAGGGAGAAAATATTACTGTTAGCAACACTGAATCAAGTCAGTAACCCCTACAGTTTTAAGACCTGAGAGAGCACTATTTTCAGAGTGTTTGGCCATGGATGTGTGTGGAGCTGCATATGATCCCCCTGCATTATGCACTTAATATTTGTACTTGTAACAAATAAGCTGCGCTTGCAGCAGCGGTACTGGCAGCAACAGCGAGTCTGGGTGGAAAATTCACCTTTTGTTTTCTTAAATCTGTTCTCTTTCCACATACTGGCCTCTACCTACACAGGGCACTGCAGGAAGGTGGCAGTTAAGAGGTGTTGGAGGTTCCCCACACCACCGTGGTGATATGAATCCACGCCCCATCCAAATAAGTATCCTCGGGGCAGGGCTGGGCAGTGCAGTCAGAAACTGCTTTACCTAGACACCTAGTTGGGTGTTGGCAATACCCTGGTTGCCGTGAAGAAGGAGAGGGTGGTGTAATATCCTATGAGATGTGTGATCTGCTGAGGAAAAGTAAGAGTTTCAAGAGCTCGGAGGCGGCTCAGTCATCACTGCTCACCTCAGAGTGAGCAAGAGCGAGCTCTCTCTCTCCAGAGGATGTTCCCTAAGCTCAACCCTCTGACTGGCCAGATCACTAGCAAACACATCACATGCTCCCTCCATGCGTGAGTTATAAAAATCCACTTGCCTTCGTTGACCTCATCGTTTTCTCGGTCAACCTGAGCCTTGAGCACGTATCGTTTGATCAGACGCTTCATGATTTTCTGAAAGGAGAACAGAAACACTTCTATGCATGTGAGACTGCCCACCTTGCCTCGATGCTAGACTTGCTATGGGCAGCTGAAACTACGGCTCATTCTTTACTGACTTCCCATTTATTGTATATTTTATGTTATGAGCGTTGCAGTGGTTGACTGACAGCCCTTATGACCCCACATATGAAGCACTTCGGGATGTTTTGTGGGATGCATGTGAATGTAGAGCATGTCCTACTGATAGAAAGAAATCAGATGATCCAATAGAAAGCTAGGAAATGGGTTCCAGAGCCTTTTTATAGCATGTTGCTGTTCAATGCAACAATAAAAAATACTTCACAGGGAAAAATAAGTGGTTAATTAATGATGTTAGCAAACACACCGAAGATGATGAATTAAGCAGCTGACCTGAGATTCACAGAAAGACTCTGTTAGCCTTGTAATTGGGGGTTTAGGGGAAAATAAATTTAGAGAAGGACAGAGAAAAGAGAGTTTGAACAGAAGAGTGGGACCTCGCTTAAGTGAGAGAATCTTCTTAAAGAAATGACAGATTTTTTTAAGAGGCATACACAGGTTAAAAAATAGAGCCATGTAGACGTATAAAATGGAAGATGGTTTTTAGTAAGGAATGGCATATATGGAAATTGAAGATGGCTGTGGATATGAGCTTGCAATGTGATATTGTTCCAAAAACATGTAAGTTCCATTCATGTAGAAGGAAAGTAACTTTAGCAGTCTTGGGTTACAACTGGAGGCCTGTGACACTGCCAGTCCTTCACTACAGAAAAGACACTTGATGGGGAAAAAAAATCTCAACTAGAATGAAAGCAAAAAGCATTGCTCTGTCAGAGACAGGGATTTAGATTTTAGGTTTGAACACCACTGAAAAACGCTGCAGGGTGTGAAACACGAGTTGAGGAATCAGTACTCCTGCTCTTGTTTCCTAGGAGCCAGATAAGGACTATAGCAGTGCAAAAGGCACGTGGAGGTCAAGGAAGGATCCAGTCATTTGTCTGTGCCATGGAGCCATGGAATGTGGGATGTCTAAGACTGTCCTTGTGCCAGGGAGGCCTCTGGCTAAGCAGGTGGGTCAGTAGGGCCCAGCGCACGTACGGTGTGTTGAAGATGGCCAAGGTAGTAGAATCCAGAGGGAGGTAAGGCTGTCACCTGAGAAAACATAAATGAAGGAATGTTTGGGGAAAGCAGGGAAATCCTGGATCCAAAAAGAATATTTTTTTTTTTTTTTTCAGAGCAGAGGAAATTCAGGTTAAAACAAGGAATCAGCGCACAGGGAATGCTCTTATTACCCGGAAAAAAACTGATAACATAATATCTCTCTACTCCATTTCCCATGAAGCTTGTGCTTTTATGGATGATACCCAAATGCTATCCTGAATTAATCACCATGTGTGATAGAAGTCACAAACCTGAGGCTGCCTAGTCTATCAATTGTGTGTTAGAAGTCAGATTTTTCTACAGAAACTACGTATTTTAAATGTGGCCACTCGCTTCATTCCAAAAATATTTTAAATGAGACAAGAGTCTGCTTATCCACTTAGTAGATATTTCTGCCAGTATCTTTAGGAAAGTAATTACTTTTTTGCCTGAGTATTGCACTGTGGCTTCCAAGCCTTGCTCCTCCATTTCTCCCCAGCTCTGCTCCTTTTGCCACAATGACTGAAATACCCTCTTGTCCATGTTTAGTCCAAGTGCACAGACTCCAGATGTATCACTTGACAAATATTGCTCAAGAAAACAGTTCAGTGAGAAACAACTGCTTCAAAGGTTTCCCCAGTTGTAGAAGAAAGTTTGTTGGCCAGATTATCACATTGTTTGTTCTTCTTTATATTTAGGTGACCAAGATTACTAAACTCGCCTTAGATTATTTGGGCAATTTCTTCCTGCAGCAGCTGAAACGTTCTAAGATAATTTGAAGACAAAGCAAGCAGCAGCATTATTGAATAACAGGTAGTTATCTTTTCCCCTCTATTTTTCCCCAGTCACATTTGGCTTTTTCAATCTTGGAAATAAGGGGCTAATTAGGTGGTCTCAGTTAGAAAAAAGAGCTACAGGAGGAGAATGAGTCCAGCAGAGGCTGGACATCTCCTGGGGTTTGAGTGGATGGGGAAATGTCAGAAGGGCTAAAATACCATTTTGAGCAGGACACAATCTCTCATCTTTTTGATGGTATCAAGCCAACTAACTCCAGATGCCAGAGTGAATGTATCCTATTTCTAACCTGGATTTCTAGATACCCCTCCTATCATGGCACAAAAACCCGACAGGTTTTTAAACCCAGTAGACATTTATAACTGGTCTGCTGTGCAGCTTAGGAGCCCATTGTGCTGGGTGCTGGACCAACACTGGACAAACCCCTTCTAGAACTGCCATTGCACCTTTTATCCCACTTAATTATTGTTTTCCTCAACTCTCTTTAATGTTGGGCCTTTCAGACATACCGCTTGCCACCAGACTGCTTTTCACTTTGTGCTAAAAAAGAAGGAGAATACCCTGTGGGAAACGTTCTGTTTATGGTATTACCCAACAAGAAAAAATAAATCTGCTGGCACAAGACTCTTGCCAAGACAGAGAGTTGTGTTAGTTTATGGCACCCGCTGCAGCCACAGGGGGATTTTGAACGGTAGCACATTGCAGGTTTAGCTTGGAAGGACAAGTCACTGCCAGAGAAAGCACATGCAGATGTTGATGCAACAGCTGGAGAGATGGGTCTGTGCCATGGAGGATGAAATGCTGTCAATGCAAGACTGGAGGAGTAGAGGTGGAATGATATTTCCTGTATTAAATTAAATCCCCTTGGGTGGACTTCATTAATTAGCATGACATTAATTAGCATTTCCATGGGTCACAGGTTGTGTTTGTCCCCGAAATGCCCCAGCCCAGTCCCGTGCCTGAGCTGAGCCTCATCCCGGCACATCCCTGGAAGGAGGTAAATATGACCCTGCAGGTAAGAGCTGTTCACTGACACATCTCTGCCCTGGCTCCTGCTTTCATGCTGTGATTACCTGATATCTTGTGGGCTTGTTATAAGCGTTCTTCCCCGAAAAATTTTCTGTGTTTTGAATGATAGAGTGAAAACGAACTTTCTGAAATTATAAAACATCGTGATATGATTAAATCAGTGAGAGCTCCTCATACCCAGACAGCCCCGAACTGAACAGAGCATCATAAAACCAGGAAAATGGTTCGATGGATGAGTAGAGTAAAATTCAGCATATTCAGGCTCAAAAAGTAAATTAAGAAAGAAGAAAAGAGAGAGAGAGAAAGAAAGAAAGAAAGAAGAAGAAAGAAAGAAAGAAAGCCCACAAATAAATGGAAAAAATGGGATTCTAAATTAGCCATGGTATTCACACACAAGTTTTAGACAACAAGGTGTTAATAGGCACAAAATACTTTAATTTTGATGAGGCCGATGATTATCAGTTTAGAACACAACTTAAGAAAGGAAGAACAATTAATACTTCTGTTTGGAGAGAGCAAATCTGTGTGGTACAAAACCAAATTCTGAAACAATTGATTTTCACTGGTCCTTTTAAAACAGCAGTACCATTTGCTACCTCTTTTGGCTCAAAAAAAATGTGTTCTTTTTTGTAGAGACCATCATATTTTCATCAGAGGACACAACACAGCTCTAGAAGCTTCCAAGGAGACTTTTCTGGAGACTACACATAATATTTGTAAGAGGAGTTTTTTGACTCTGTTTTCCACCTCTGAATTTTTTGGTCCAAATGTTAACAAAAAAAAAATAATATATAATCACTTATTCAAAGGAATTAATTCATATCATAGACCCAGAGAAGGCAATAAATATCATAGAATTCTGTAACTATGTGCAATTATATATAGAGAGAAGACCCTGGTTAAGGGTTTTTCTTCTCTGAGGAACCAGAGATCCTGATTAATATTTTTTTCAAATCAAGATGCTCATAATGATTAGACCAAAAGTCTGATAAACCGTGTAATTTTTTTTCTCTTATTTCTCTCTTACTCATCAGGTGTGTCATGATCTTACAGAGACTCTTGAAGATGATATGTGAACAAAATCAACAGGCAAGCAAGACATGACTGATACTCTTAATTGTTTATGTCAAAGCCATGGAAAATATGAATTTTGCATGAGTTCCATGAAAAAGGGCAAGCCAGACAATTTCACTCACGTGGCTTGGGGCTGGAGAGGCTGAGAGAAAATTTTATTACTCTGGTTTATGCTTTGAAGGAGAAATTAAATTTCAAACAAAGAGGGCTTTGTGGGGATAGGTTCAGATAACTTCTAAAAAGTATTAGCTTTTTTAATTATTTGAGGTAGCTAAAGGAGAAGGATTTCTTTCAAGACTCCACTGCTCCAGTGGTTCTTTCAGTAATCAGTACCAGTTAAGTGAATTTGTAGACAAAAATTCCCCCAAAATCTTGTCAGTCCTGGCAACGCTCTAAGTGTTGGTGGCTAAATTATTGGAGAACATGGAGTAGACCCCATGGATAGACTTCTCCCTTCAGTTTGGGTGCTGGCAGAGGCTGAGTGAACACCAGACCTGAGCAGTTCTCTCAAATTCACGGCTTCCAGGCCGTGGGCTTTGCCTGGAGCCGGAATTGCTCCCCAGGAGTTGCATTGCTCAGCTCTTTGCTCCTTCCAGGAGAGTCAAGGGATCCAGGCAAAGCTTAAAGTACCAGCATGTTCCAAAGGCAAGTTCTGCAACTTCCCTTTCCTTCTCCTCGCTCTCTCTTAGTACATCCCTTCCCTTTTCCAAGCCTGCAGCTGAGGGTGTGCTGCAGGGGGTAGAGCCTGGATGGAGGGACCTGCCAAGAGCCTCTCATGAGCCCTGACTGTAAAAAATAAAACACCACACATTTTGGAGGGCTTTTCTTTTCCCCCAGGAATGGTTTCCCAGTGTTCTCCTGTTTCAAACCCAGCTCGAGCTGAGAACATTAAATAAAGGCCAGGACACTTTTAAGCAAAGCTGCCTCCTTGCATTTTTGAAAAGTCCTGAGCTGGTTAGAGCACAGTCCTACTAATAACTTTGTGAGTTTTATCCCTCCATGGGCCATTCACTTAAGAGTTGGACTTGATAATGCTTGTGGATCTCTTCCAACTCAGAATACTCTGTGACTCTGTAATCCCCAGAATTTAATGGCAGCAGCTATGGCTGAATTCCTGTGAATGGCAGCAGCCATGGCTGAATTCCTGTGAATCTTGTGGTGTTTTCTTCTCCAAAGCAAAGCGAGTGGACTTGCCCTGGGAGTGGGACTGTGTTTGTTTGTCATGAATTTATGTGCTGGGAAAGCTTCATCCCAGTGACCCTCTGCACAGTGTTGCAGAGAATAATTTCCACAGGCAACATAATTTTCTCTAATTTCTCTGGCATTTCCCCATGGAGGAGCAAAGCTAATTCCACTGGGAAGGGTCTGGATGCCAGGCGTACTCCTGCATGTCTCTCTTGCTTTGCCACGTGGACACACTGGTGCTGAGGAAACCATTCTGCTCTGGGGCCAGTATTTACAAAGCAAATTTCTATTTCAAATGCTGAGCCAGGATCTCCCCATTAGTGGCTACACATCACTAGGCAGATGTAACTAGAGAGGTTGTTAATCATAGCTTTAGGTATTTAGATGTTAATAATCCCTGCTTGGAAATTTGTTCCCAAACCTGGAATGGCAGTAAATGTTGTAATGACAGAAAAATTAATTTGGAAACCACTTCAAGGAAGGTGGATGAATTGAAGAGGCATAAAGGCCTGCTGGGTGGATGAGTTGTCAGACAAGCTGGCAGCCTGGTTGTACCTCTGCTTCTGCCCTTCTCCTTGACCTTGGGAAACTCCCTTATAAAGGTGCCTGCTTTTATAAAAGTTACCCTTCCCCTGGTGCCCAGACCTCATGCAATGAGCTCACAAGTTTGGGAGGAGCCTCTGGTTGCAATGTAATACAAATAACACACAGTGGTGATGTCCAGTGAGAGGCTGTGCTGTCCCCTGATCTCCCTCTGTACCATGCAACCCCCTCCAGAAAGAAGCTGAAAAGTGAAGATTAAAACATACCCGTTGTTTGGAATTCAGCATCCCCATCTCAACATCATTTTCACAGTTTTTGGCCTTAGATTTGCAGAGTTTTATGAGGCACATTTTTATTCTCAGTATGAGATAATAAAACGATTTAGGGCTTGGCACTAGATTGAAAGGAGCAGGTAAAGTCCTTCCTTCATCAAAGTAGGACAGCCAGAGCTTGGCACGTGCAAACTTCCACTCCACATCTGCATCCTCCTTGGGAAGGGAAGAGGGGGAAAAACAAATCAACACCCAAATTAGTAAATAGGAAGGAATTTAGTTATGACAAGGACAAACATGCAGTTAGGAATTAACTAGAATCAGATTCTGTTTGCCAGAAACAAGGCCCCTGCACAAAACCTGTCTTTGTGGGCTTCTCTGGGGTAATCTCAAAATAAGGACAATTTAAACCAAGCAAAGAATAAACAGAAAGTAGAAATCCTCCAAATATTAGACTATTTCCTTGGATATCAAAGAGGTTGTCTCAGTAACCAGCTTGTCCTGTGCTGATAAATGAATGGGGCAGAACATAGACAGAGTCATGGAAAGCAGAAGAAACTGTTGTGAGCACAACAACAGACAGTCTGTGATTAACTGCAATGCTGTTTGTCACCTTTACCACTGCAATAGCCAGGAATCCCCCACAGAACAAGGTAGGTCACTGCCTTATCCTATCACCAACTCCTTTCCTTATGGGTCCTCTTTTCCATAGGTCAATACACCTTAATTCTCCTCCTTTTCAAGTCCTGTCACTGCTGAAGGTGGAGAAAAAATCCATCATTCAGTGCCTGTGAATCTCCTTCACAAATCATCAAGGTGGGCCAGAATCACTTCCAAGAACAAGGGCAAGGTTAGCAAATATTTTATGGATGTGGTTGGCATTTCTACTGGAGGATGGTCAGGGCCATGTATCAGGACCATTTAGCAGGAAAAGAAAGGATGAGGTACAGCTGCTGAACGCTTCTTCACTGTGCTTTACATGGTTCCAATAGAAGTGTGGGTCTGCCAACACCCCATACTCATTTACATCTTTTTTCTGCTGAAATTAATAACCTCTGATTACCCTGTACCTCTGAAACCCAGTCAAAAACTGGCCTGACACAACAGAGATTGATTCTGGCACAGTTACAGCACTGCCCTTTGCTCTTCTTGCGGCTTGGGGTTCCACCTCAGGGAAGCCTCGAGCTGAATTACAGACTAAATCACTTGTGGACAGTTGTAATGCCTTTCTGCTAAGCAGTTAGGAAGAACTACTGATGGAAGCAATTCTGTTCTACAGCTGCTAAAAGGATGTTTCTTTCCATAAGTGCAAATTTGTCAGGACACACCAGCCCCTGAGGCATAAACAGAAGAAAACCAGAAGCAGCTGAAGAGAGATGTTCAATGGAAGGCAGGAGAACACGGTCTTGTCACTCCAGGTGACAAGTAAACCACGTTCCCACTGACCCCAGTGGAATTTAATTCCTAAGAAAAGTCCATCCTCTGTCACTACTGACTTTGCTGCTCTCAGTTAAGCACAGTGACTTTCTCTGCAGTCAGTCTCCATCCCTGGGGATGTATTCAAAGACATGTAGATGTGGCACTTAGGGACATGGTTGGAGCCAATGATCTTAAAGGTCTTTTCCAACCAAAACAACTCTACGCTTGTACGACTCTGTCTTTAACCTCGTTGCTGCTGAGGACTGAAGTGAATTAGTGTGAGATGCACCAGTTTTTCCTCAGTTAGGAGGATCAGGGCCAACCAGCTCACATTCGTTTTGCTTGGTGATAGTTACAAGCAGTCTTGAACAAAGTTTTGAAAATATCCATGCAATCAAGGAGGATGACAAAGCATTTTGCCAGGGAACTGCTCATCACAAAGGTTAGACTAGAAAGGTAATATAGGCCACCTATTCAGGTATTTTCAGAGATTTTTTTTCTTCAAAAACTTTCAAGAGCACCTCTGTCTACTACAATGAAGTGGAAAATGCAGTAAGAGACAGCCCCCTTCTGAAGTAAAGCTTGTTTCAGGTGAAGAAGATTCAGGAAAATGCTTGTCCTGAAGTGATTAGAAACCTTTGGAGGGACGGCTCTGCTTTCTACAGGCAGGAAAGCTCCTGGGGCAGAGAGCACATGTAAGGTCTCCCTGACATTTAGACTTCGTTACAGCACGCCCAGGATTGAGTTATATTTGCACTACAGTACATGGATGAATCAGACACTACAGTGAGAAAATCTTTTCAGCTCTGGCCTTTTTCAGTGTCAGGCTCTGAGGGGAGATTAGGCCAACTAATTAATACAAACCCAACTGCAGAAGTTTGACATTTAGCAAATCAGAAGTAAGAGGTGACTCAACATTAACGTTCTCCAAATAATGTAGGTTTTTTTCTGCCTTTATTTAGATTAGCAGAGAGTTGTTTATGTCTAAAGCATTTAGCAAATCTGCTCTGCCAACAGCCACACTACTGAGCCAGGCTGGGTAAACCCTGCAAATGCCTTTCTGAGAAACTATTCCTTTCCCTTGAGGGTCTGTTTATATGCCTTGAAAGTTGGGTTTTTTGTGAATGTCCAGGCAAGTCATGTTTTTCAGACCTAGAGACTCCTCAAAAAAAAAAAAAATCATCTGAATCAATTCTGTCTGCCCAAAGTAATTGGAAAATACGGAATTTTAAATATGTATACATGAGCTTCAGATCTACACAGGCTGAAGAGTTTAAGCAGTAGAGAACAGGGCAAAAATCCAAATGAAATATGACTCTGTTATAAGCAAACAATGCAGTGAAGGCAACTCACTGAGAAGTTACCATAACCAACAGAGGGAATAAAAAATATCACCAGCCACTTTCATTAAATACATGTAAGGGAAATTGGGTTTACTCGCAGAGGATCATTACAAACAAGGAAGCCGAAGTTGTTCTAGTTAATGATTAATTCAGTTATTATCTGGGGACGGACTCAGCCTTAACTCTTACACAGTGTAAGATGTGTGGTCAGCATTCTAATCCTGGAAACGCAATAAGCCACAGCTTCCTTGTTTGTTTGTTTGCTTGCTTTAGCATTTTCATTATCAGTGATAATTAAGTACCCTGAGTTCGTAAACTAGTTTCTTTTCTTACCTCAATTTCCTGATAGGAGTTGTTGATCATGGCTATCAACATATTGAGCAGCACCACCACCATGGTCACATTATAGACTCCGTAGAGCACATATCCGATGTTCTCGATGAATTTGTGGTCGTACTTCAGCACCACAGATATCACTTCAGATAAGCCAAATATTGACCAGAACAAGGTTTTAAAACTTTCTTCTACCCTGAAAACAAAGCAAACAGTCACTTTGGAGAGTTGACCCCGGGTTAGCCAGGCCAAGTGCTAACAAAAAACCAGAAATGCACTAATATAAATATATGTCTTGGCACAGTTATTGCAGCCCATTATCCATCACCCAGGGATGTGGCAAATCACATTTCCTCATTTGATAAAGAAATATGATTTCTGATTAATGCTAGAAAGTTACAGTGTCCCCTGATTTGCTTCATCTGCTCTTATCAGGTGCATTATTTGCCACTTGGATTTTGTGTCCCTATTAAGGACAACAATTCCGTGGGCAACTTGCAGATTGAAACTTTTTATGTAGGGGCTTTTTGCTTCTGCTCACTCACTCTTTTTTCATCCAGAGAAGAGAGGAGAGTCTGACCTCCTTATATAAATTTTCCAGGGCAGAAGGGAGGACTGGAAAGTTCTGATTTGTGGCATTAATATAAAGAACACAGAGTGCAAATATAGTCAGACCATAACCTGATTTTCTTCCCATCCTGCTTTGGGGCTGCAAGCAAGTCAGACACCCAAGCATTTGTAGCAAAAAATTGAAATTAAGGAGTGGTAGAAGATGTTGCAGAGAGGCATTTTGATTTGCTTATTATCCTTGCTTGAAAGTAGAAAGGAATCAGAGGAAAATAAAAGATAGGAGAAAGAGAGGGGAATAAGCCAATGAGAAAGAGAAGCGGGGCTGGAAAGAATGTGGCTGCACTGCCAGGTCAAAAGGAGAGTCTGATCCAAGCAGTCAGGGCTGTAAGAGGCACAACGGGAGCAGCCACAGCTGAAGAGGAAGGAAAGAAGGAGGAGGAATTTTGAAAGCAGTTTGCCTCATTTTTAATTAAGAATGCATTTTGCCCTTCCTCAGAAACCCTGAGCCTGCTAATAGTTAATTGCCTCCTCTCTCCTCCTGCCTGCCAGGAGCAAACACCTTGAAAGGAAACAATGGCATTGACAAATTATTTTGAGGCAATGTTTTTTTGCTAGAGTGGCAGACTAATCCTGCTAAATCTGTTTATAAAACAGCTTACAGACACAAACAATGACATATCCTACAGGAACAATAAACTTTCCAGTGTCGATTGCACCATTCATGAAAGCAAGAGAAAAAAAGGCCCTTTGAAAGGCTGGTGCAGAGCACTGGGCAGTTCCTTTCTGCCACAGCAAACTGGTATTTATTTCCCATCATAATTTAGGGTATTCCATACTTCATTCACAAGTGGTACTAAGGCAGCAGTAAATATTTAGTGTAATATTTACAACGTATAACTGCATTGACCAGTGAGGAGCAACCTTCAGCAGTGTTTCGAGCAGATGTTGCCCCACTGCATTTAAAATGTGGCTTTTTCCTCCACCTCCATGACCCCCAGAGTCACTGACACCGTCCTCACACCCCCTTGTTGCTCTGCAGGGTTGCAGAGAGGCGCTTGTGGGATGAGCCATGGCTGTGCTGCAAACAGGTACCACCCCTTCTCCACTTGCTGGACATTTCCCTTCCTGTTGTGTCCTGCCCTCGTCTGCAGCGGAGCTGACCCGGTGTTAAATGTCAGGTCATTAATGTCATTAATGTCCCTTTCCCTTCACCCCACAGCAGCAATCTGGCCATTCAAGAAATGTTGTGCTTTCCAGTTAAAGAACACATGCAACACCAAAGATCTCTGGCATCGAAACCCACCACATCAGTAATTTTTCAAGCTAATAAAAGCCCTAACCCCCCCAGCCTTGAGCCCAGCTGCACCCTGCTATTAACCTGCCTTTTTCATTTGGAAACATTCCCGTGCTTTTCCACCCTGCCGGCAGATTTGAATACAACGTGTTAACGCTGCTCCTTCCTCCGCAGCTTAAACGTTAACCTTTATACTTCAGCAGTGCCAGATTCTCCTTGAAAAGTTAATTGAGGACTGCCAGCAGCCTTGACCACCCCTGAGCATCACGGAGACAAAGGCCAGGGCACCAGGTTCCTGTGTGACATCCACAGTCCTTATCCCCAGGGTCAGGGAAGTGGGGCTGGGATGGTGGTGGAGAGGTTGACCTGACCTGTAGCACCCCAAACTGGTGCTTAGCAATGCCCCCAGGCAGGCACAAGACTCCCTCTTGCAGGTGAAATACTTCTAAGGAGGCTTGTACTAATCCATCCCTACCCTCCAAAAAGGGCTGGATGGCTTTTTCCTTCCTCCTTTTAAATTTCCTGTGAAATGGCATGAAATTTGGCACAGGTTGCAAGGAACATCAGCGGGGCTTTTTAAGGAACATTTCGCTGAACCATGAGAGGAGGATGTTTGGAACCAAGCTCCCAAAGATTCCAAGATGCCAACGTGTCTCGTCGTTGCCAGATAAGCAATTTACCCCCTTCCTGCAAGGTCAGCAGGTGTTTTATCCTTCCCAGAGACAGACAAATGAAGGGATGGAGGAAGTCAGGAGTCCTGCCCAGACTGACAGCTCCTGGCAGCGGGAGGGTCTGGCAGTGACAGATTGACTGATGCTCCTTGTGGAGGTGGGTTTGCTGCAGTCTCCCTCCCAACTATTGCAGTGGGAAGACAACAGAGATTTTTGTTGTCGTTGTTTGTTTCAGAACAGGTAGTTCAGTAAACTCTCAAGATTTTGCATCAAGGAAGGAAACAGACCATGGACAAAAATCCAGTTACAGATTTTCCTCACTTCTGTAAAGAGCAGTGTGCTGTTAGCAAAAAAGATCACAGCAAGGCTACGATTTCGTGCCAGTCTTGTGCCCTCCTCTTTAAGAAAGCTCAAGGCAACCTTTCAGATTGATTTCCTTAAATGAGCTGGAGAAGCATCACTGCCAAAAAAGCGGTGCAGCCAGTGTAATCTACAAAACTATCACATTTTGACAAAGCAAAACAAGTAGAAAAAAAGCCTTCGAGCCTCGAAGTAGCATTGGCACTGAACAGTGAGTCACATCTCCCTTTGGGGCGAGGGAGACAGAAAGCCTTGTGTTGTAGCCTTCAGCCTGATTTGTGATGCAGAAAGCAAGAGGAACACAATCAGCCTTGCCTCCATTTCGATTTTGTTTGCGTGGCATGTTCTTAATTACAGGCTGTTTCAAGAGCTGTGTGCTGTACACAGCATATGATAAACAGATAAACATAGCTGGGGGTGGAAATGGTCTGCTCTTCAGCAGGGAAGAACTTCCAAAAATTTTCGCCAGTGTCCCACGGTTAGGTAACTGATCTCTGTATTTAGCTGTGTGGAGTAAAGTCCACTGCATCTTTATTTCCTTTGCATCCAGAACACCAAAAGGGAAGAAATGAGAGAAACTTTGCATGATAACCCAATTCAGAGGCCACTGGGGCGCTACATTCTTGCTCTCTAGGTGACAACAGAAGAGAAATTGAGAACATGAGTTCAAAAGTGCAACAGCAAGGAAAGGTGAAAGCCAAGTTGCACCAAGCATTCACTAACTAACATTAGAACTAAGCAAGCAGTTCCCTCTGAGTGTTATGTGGACACAAGTACACTCTTTTTTCTGCCTACTTGCTGTTCTGGGAAGGTGTGGGTTTCCTGAAAGTGTAATTTGGAGTTATTTCAGTGAGCAGCACTTTCTCTAAGGGTTCCCACTGGGCCTACCCGGGGAGGTGTCGACCCAATGCCCCTTGAAACTGGCCACAGTCAATGAAGTGCACAAATCCAAAGGGGCTTCTTCTGCCACAAGTATCCAAGTGACCTCTGAGAATCAGGTCCCACAGTCAGATAGTCACATTTCTCAGGGCCAAACTCGCTTGCTGTAAAATGTCACCCACCCTCATTAGAATTCCCAAACAACCCCCGGGAACACATTGAGCGATGTCCTGTCACAGTCACAGAAGGGTTGTGAGGACACCAAATTAAGCAACACTCTCCTGTGCCCCAGTGATTTTTCAGGGAATGAGCAGCTGAGTTCCTTTTTTAGCACTAACACTGAAATCTTCCTCCTTTTCACGTGTAAGTTGATGGCAGCAGGAGCCACAACCTTCATCAAGGCCCACAGCCAGCCACGAAAAATAGAGAAGGAGACATTGCTATAGCTGGTGGCTGCCCATCTGCCAAAATAACCTTGTAATTAGCTTATTAAAATTGTTTGAGGCTGCCTACCCCGGGGCTTCTTGTTGAATGGAATGCCTAAGAAGGATTTTTGGGGGGAATGTAAATCTGTTCTCTTTGTTTCATACGATGAAAGGGCTCGTTTTCACCGATCATCATTTGACACTCCTTAGTGTTTAAATAATCAGAAGAAAGTAAGTATTTTTAAAATCTCTTCCAAATTCTTAAAAGGAAAATTCATGCTCATGGAAAATTTGCTTTATAATGAGTCAAAGTCTCTCCAGGATAAGTAGTCAGCAGGCTGAAGTCAAGGAGGAAGAGCTCTCCCCAGCCCAAATATCCCCTGGGCATTTAAGCAATCTTTCCTCTCCTGAGCAGTCATCATTTTTAGTGAATGTTTGCTCATTATTTCAATCAAAAGATGGCAACTCCTGGAAGATGCACTTAGCTAATGAGTGCTAATAAGAGAGTTACTGTGCAAAATTGCACCAGAGACTGGAATTTGTCAGTGACGTGCCTGGGGGATGCCATGAGTGAGGGTTGCTGTGCCACCAGGCAAGCAGGGATGGGAGTGACTCGACTTCTCATTAAGTCTTGTGCTTCAAGGGCATCTCCTTCTCTTCAAATCCAAAGCAAGTCACGGCCCACACACTCAATTTTCTTCTCCCTCACTACTGAGCACGGATAAATGTAAATGTATCTGGCCTCACAAATCCTTCCATCAAAATGGAAGCCCGAGGCTACAGGAGAGGTCTAGGAGGCATATTTGGCTCAACTAGAGAAAGCAAATGTAATGTTACAGGTTACATGTGGCACAAGAGGGTGGTGTGGTTAAATTGGAAGGCAGCAGCCACTTGCAGGACAGAAATGATGCTGAAAAAGCCCTTTCTCATAGAAGAGTGATGAGCTAAGCCCCAAGCTCTCTGTGTAACCTGTTAGAGAGTTGACACACCAAATGCAGCATCAAATGTCTGCTCTGCACCTGGAAGCCACGGCGGGCTCGGGCTCTGCAGCTGTGGGGTGGTTTCCTGGAAGTCAGCTGACAGCAAGGGGAAAACGTTATGCCAGGCTTTCCCTCACAGATGAGTGTGTGGGCAGGAAAGTCCTCACTGTGTCCCTAAGGCTTTCACATGGCCTCTGCTGACAAGTTCCCAGTCAGGACTTAGAAGCCACATCCCAGGCACCCTGGTTTGCTTTGCTCTGTTTCGAGCACCATGACTAGCAGCTGGCTCTGCAGAGGTGCACCCAACAGTCACAGCTGCCCTCAGGTGATGTCCTAGAACAGGTCACAGGATCACAGGATTTGGCCACATTCTGTGCTGGAAGGCACCCACAAGGATCATCAAGTCCAACTCCTAAGACAATTGAACCCATGGCCTTGGCTCTCAGAGAAGCCAAACCCTCCCTTATTTTACATGCATTTCACCTTGCAGTTTTGAGAACATTTATCTTAGGTTTAACTTCCTCCCCACTGCACCTCTTGACATGTTGAACTGAGCATCTCACAAAATATTTTCCCGACCTGCTATTTTGATTTCTAGAAAGAACCATTTCTGAATGACTCGACTCCCTACACTCAGGCCTAGAGCTGGCTGCCAGGGCTGGAGCTGTGGGATGAGTTCCCCTGTCAAAATCTGGATGTGATTTCCCCACACAGAAACTACCAGAGCGCCAGCAATGGACCAGAAGGGATTGAGCCTTCCCCCTTCTAGATTACTGTGAAACTGCACGAGGTTTGGCACAGATTGCAAGGCAAATCAGCTGGGCTTTTTTAAGAACATCTCACCAGTACACGAGAGGAGGCTGTTTGGAGCCAAGTTCCCAAAGATTCCAAGCCTGGAGCGGCAAGAGCAGCCGCTCTCCCACAAGGTACTCACGTCGTAAAGGCGGGGTTGTACTTTGCACCAAGGTAGTAGGAGTAAAGGTTGAACATTCCAATCATGAAGGCGAGGAACACCATGATGAAGATGACCATGAACTTGAAGATATCCTTCACGGTCCTGCCCAGGGAGATCTGCAGGGGGCCGAAGCTTTCGTTGGCTGGAAGAATGTAAGCAATGCGGGAGAAGCTGAGTACCACAGCTATGGCATACAGGCCTTCTGAAATGATCTGGGGATCCGAGGGGAGCCACTTGTTCCTGGCTAAAACGATACATGTACACTGGGTGTTAGTAACAAAAAGTGGCAGGTGGAAGCCATCATGACAAATGACCCTTTTCCACAGCGGAGCTTGGCTTGGGCCGGGAGTCAAAGAGAAAAAAAAAAACAAACCAGCTTTGGAGCAATTGTGCACTGAAGTCCTCGGCATGCTGGAGAATTAGCAAATGAGTTGCATTTTTCACGTGGTAAAGACGAGGAATGAACAAGTCACTGGCATTTACTGGAGCCACGTGGCAAATAATAACATGGGCTTTAAACAAACTTGGTATTTTCTGGTTGTTGGGTATGAACTGTGCTGTGCCTTTTCCGTGGGAAGCCCTTGAGATGGAGAACCAAAAGCACAGCACAGTGGAGTATAGCTATAGATTTTATACAGGGCACCGTGTCAGTATTTGGGAAGGGATCATTAGGGAGACTGAGATCTCTATCCCCACTACTAGATAAGAACATTAGGATTTGTTCAGATAAAGCAGATATGAAGTGTATAATTTTCATGTTATCTTTGCATTAAAACCAGTTCTTACAGTTCTAGTCACTCCAATATTTTTACCTAAAAAAAGCTCCTTGTTGATACCATCATTTACTTAATCTACTGAAAATTCGAACATTTATATTAATATGGCTTATAAGTGGCCTTGCATCAACTGAGCTTCTTGATGAAAAGATTGTGACTCAGAGCTAAAACATGTGACATCTTTAGGGCCACAGCAGTAAACTTAGGCATTATTTGCAGTAAAATATGAACCAAAGGAAAAGCAGCAGATGGAGAAATTCACAGGATCTCATTGTGGTGTTCTGTTCTGGACCCTTTGCACCTTCGGATCATGAACTCACTTTAAATGGATCGGCAGCAAACCAGAGAGGGAAAAACTACATCATCTCCATGGCCTCTCGCTTGCCTGGGCAGGAGGAGGGATGTTTTCCTCCAGGGGGGACACACCAAGCAAGGGGCTGAGCTGGTGGGACCACCAGACTGTGGCTCTGCATCCCGCTGTGGGGTGGGGTCAGGGCTCGTGTCCCTGGTGCTGCCTGCTGCATGACTACAGTGGATGAAGTCTGCTGCCTCCAATCTCCCTCTCCAGCCCAAGCACATCACTGGAACAACCACCTTACAACTCTAGGGAGCAAGTGGTGCCCATCTCTGGAGCTCCTGGAGCTCCTGGAGCCCCCCTGTGAGCAAAAATCCTCCTGGAATTTGCTCAGGGTGACACGTAAAGCTTGCAGAGGGTTGCAATGGATCCGGTCCCATGCTGTACATCAAAGGAAAAACCATTTCAGCCATCAAAAATAATGTTATAAAGGCACTGCTGCTCCTTTAGCACTTACAGATGATAACTTACAAGCTCTACAAAAAATACAGTTTTGAGGAGCAGCAGCTTATGGATGTAATTGCTGTTTTTATTTCCGTTATACAGGTGTTGGATGTAACAGGAGCACAGAGTGCACACACAGGTAGAGATGCTGCCCCGCATTCTATATTTATTCACACATTTCTCTCCTCTCACATTTGGAAAACCAAGCAGGTTACTTCATCTGTAATGTAAATTATACTCTGCTCACTCCCAGCTACTGATTATCTGCTGCTCAAGCTACTTTTTCAGGATGTGATTGACCTGAAGGTCAACTTGGGACAGTATCAGAGACTGAGCAAGGCCCAGATCCTTTCTGACTGTTCAGGAAGGTGGCTGGAATGGGTAGATCTGGGAAGAATAATTTGGTTTAATTAGAAAAAAACCCCACATAAATATCTCCGAAAGAAATCCGCTTTCAGCACTGCCACACATTAGCCTAAAAGAAGAGGAAGTATTAGAGAACAAAAAGCATCTTACCATAGGTGAAGTAGGCGACTTCAGGGGGAAGGGTGACATTGTTGAGGTCGTCGTCTTGAACGTACTGGTCTACGTACTGTTGTGCTTCAGAGGCTTTGAGAAAAGCCATGAACCTGGCAGTGAACGATGCTACGAAGATGGACAGCATCCCAAAGTCCAGCAGGTTCCAGAGATGCACCACATATTCCCGGGGCCCCTCTTCCCAGATCTCCTTGCACTCTGACCAGATCATGCCTGCGGAGAGGACAGGGCGTGTTTAACCGGTAAACACAGAAGGTGTGTTTGTGTTCAGACAGACCTGTTTCCTGCCCAACAGGGCTTCTAAAATTGAGGCAAATAACTCTTTAATTAAGCTGAATTTCTTGGGAATGGTTCCTGTCATCTTAAAAATTCTTTCGAAGTTTAGCTCACGTGTCCTTTTGTGCTCGTGAGGCAAAAATTTCATAGTATCACTATATAAGTCAATGGCAAAACTGATTTCTGGTGATGACAGAGAAAGCACAGTTCAGAAATTCTGATGACTCTAGAAAATCCTGTTGCTGCTGTATTTGGAAAAAAGATGGATTTCCTCTCTTGTCCCCAAAATCTCCTTGCCAAAAGGTGCCGCTGAAGATGGCCCTATTTGCCCTGCTGCTGTTTTCCTCCTTCCCTCAAGTAGTGGGTGAGTCCATTTTGAGAATGCAAACAGAGCTGTGCAAGAGAAAAGATCCAGGAGTAAGTTCAGTGTGATTAAAGAAGAGGTAAGACAGAAGTTCTGCCCTTCCAATACTTTACATAAAGCTTTTGGAATTAAGCGATGACTTTCCATACATTAAAGTCTGATCTACCACTTTAAACACTGAGTTTAGCCTGAATTCAGGATTTCTGACAAGAGACTTACAGATAAACATATAAATGCCAAATCCAGTGAATTCAGATGTTTTGACATCTATCTCCTACTGGGAAGTGCTGGAGCAGACAGGTGAATTCAACGGGCAAGAATTCAGGTCAGATTCACTAACTTCCCAACTTTCAATCACAGCAGGACTCCAGGGTCAAAATCTGCTCCTGAATAGATAAAGTGTCAGAATATTTAACCTACTGATAAATATTTCCTGCACTCTCCCCAGTCCTGTTTCCATAGCAGCAGCAAAATTCTCATTTAATCAAGAAGGAGCAGTGCCTGCCCATCTCCATGTGGCCTCCTGCAGTCTTCTTCTTGTGAACTCCTTTCATCCTCTCTGCTGGAAGCTGTTGTGGTGTGGCACAGAAATGCATTTGCTTGGCTACTTCTGAGACTCCTGGAAGCACAGGGTGTCCCAGGAGGTGCACTGGAAAGCTGGGTTATAGGCAGGGAAACAGGTCAGTGGGAATCCAGTCGGAGGGTGGAGGAGTGAAGAGCTGCTGCTGTCAGTCCCTGTGTGCAGGGAAGGATTTAAAGAAAGAAAGGAAAACTAAGCTTTCCATACCCCCATCAGCCAAGGCACAGCCAGCCTGTGACCTCCACAGCCCTGGAATGTCCAGGTGGGACCCTGGAGATGTGCCTTGGTATAGGTTATGCCCTGTATAGATCTGTCTTGGGAGAGAGCCTCAGAGATCAATTCTTCCACCCTCTCCTTTAGACTATTTATTATTAAACCTTACTCATGGTGAGTGACACTTTGGGTGAAGTTCCTGCTTTTACTCAGTCAACCAGCTGAGGGCTCGAGGAGGGGAGCTGGGAGGCTCCTCTCCTGCCCTCCCTCTGCTCAGCACTCAGCAGATCTGCACAGGGAAGGATTTAAAGGCAGAAAGGAAAGCTAAGCTATCCATACCCCCATCAGCCAAGGCACAGCCAGCCTGTGACCTCCACAGCCCTGGAATATCCAGGTGAGTCCCTGGAGTTGTGCCCTGATATAGGTTATGCCCTGTATAGATCTGTCTTGGGAGAGACCTGAGATGTGAGTGCGGAGCAGAGGGAGGGCAGGAGAGAAACCTCTGCAGGTTCTTGGCTGAGTAAAAGCAGCAACTTCAGCCCAAACTGTCACTCACCACGAGCAAGGTTTAATAATAAATAGCCTCGGGGAGCAGGTGGAAGAATGGGTTTCTCAGGAATTTTCCTGGAGCGAGGATGAAATATTAAAGAAACATTTCTAGCTTTAAAATGCTTTTTGAATTCCCTGGGATGATGGATAGGAGCCATTAGCCCGACGTGTAACGCATGTGTGTCGTGTAAAGGTACTAAAGCTCTCCAGGAAACATCACGTGGCAGCATCGCCCAACGAAGCACTCGTTCTCTGATGACCAGAAATTACTTTTCTGGTTGAAATATTAACTCTCCCATCCAAATTTATTTCTAGTCTCGCTCTCTTAATATACCTAAGTCACAGATTAATGGAGTAAGAAGTGTCTAAAACTGAGTAGACTGACTAAAATTAGAATCACTCAGTGAAAGTATCACACTATTGGCCTATAATCATTCTTTTTTGCCAGCTGTGTGGCAATCATTTTTTAAAAAATGTCTCTTCAGGACAAGTAGAAAAGTTCCAGTAATTATTCAGCCAGTACTGCTGGATAATTGTATATACATTGGGAGAGAGTGTTTTAAAGCTTCTCCCTAAACAAAAGCACTGAGAAGAGAAAGAGCAGCTAAAATTCAGGGGACGGGACATAAGAGGTCATTTCCCTGAGTTTGATGCACAGGGATGTGGGATATGAGCAGCTCCTGCTCTCCAGCTCCCCCACAGCAGGGATAATCAGAAATGTCACCTTGATGAGCAGGTCTGGTTTCAGCAGGGGAAGGAGAGTTAAGCTACAGGCACAGCCCATCTGGAAGAAAAATGGGAGTGTGCAAGAAGTGCTGCTCACCACCTGTGCACAGAGGAGCAGTTTGTCAGGTTTTATCTCCCCTGGCCTGGGACATAAATCAGGAGCAGCTGATGTTGCAGAGATGCCTTTGAGCCTTCCTGGATCCATCAAAGGCTGTTGGATCAAGAGATTAATAGTGCTCAGGTTGCATCTACCCAGAGTTCAACTGCTACCCTGGCTGCTTTTGCAGTGGGGATTTTGCCTCTTGGAATAAAACCTCCCTGCTGTCAGCCCACACTTTGTCCATACTGCTCACCAGGAAAACCCCAGCCTTCCCCATCTGAAGGCAAGAGGTGGGAAGAGCTGGCCACAGGGGAGACACTGCCAAGGCATGTGATGGGCCCCGGGTGCATGAGCCAAAATTTCTGTACCCCATGTAAAAAGGGGCAACTGGTAATGTTTAACCTCATGACATCCCCATGGGCCCACTTCTGGAGCTTATCCAGGTCCCTCTGGATGGCATCCCATCCTTCAGCTGT
Source organism: Oxyruncus cristatus (assembly GCA_013399855.1). Lineage (NCBI taxonomy): Eukaryota > Metazoa > Chordata > Aves > Passeriformes > Cotingidae > Oxyruncus > Oxyruncus cristatus. Next base: position 591,557 of record VXAY01002873.1, on the reverse strand, counting down.
GTCAACCTCACCACTCAGCTCGGTGTCATCTGCAAACTTGCTGAGGGTGCACTAGATCCCTTTGCCTGTGTCATTAATGAAGATATTAAATCCCACTGGTCCCAGTGTGGGCCCCTGAGGGACACCACTGGTCACTGATGTCCATCAGGACTCTGAGCCATTGGTCACCACCCTCTGGATGCGACTGACCAACCACTTTCTAATCCACCTAATAGTCCACTCATCAGATGCATCTCTGTCCAATTTAGGGAGAAGGATGTTGGGGGGGACAATGTCAAAGGCTTTAGAGAAGTCCAGTTGAATGACATCTGCAGCCCTCCCGTTGTCCACGTACGTAATCACTCCACCAGAGAAGGCCACTAAGCTGATCTATGTCAGCCACTTTCATTTAATTATATTTCTACTTACATATAAATATTTGTAATACCTATAAGCTTTTAGCACCAAAAGGCTGGGCAGTCACCACCCTTTGTGCTTTTACAGTCCCTAAAGTTCAAGGTCACACGTGGGGCTCAAAAAGTGCCCAAGTCCCTGTGCCAGCTTCAGGCCATCTGCACCCAACTTTCACCTCTAGGATTGCTGAAACATTTTTGAAGCTTTCTGGAGGCAGGTTGGTAAGATGGCCAGAGCAGATTGTCAGTGCAGATGTAGGCAGTCATTAGAAAATCTCATTATGCTCAGGAGTCTGGACAATGAATCACCTCTCTTCTCCCAGAAAAGTGAAAACCTTCACTTTCAATGAAATGTTTTCTTCTTCATCTCTCAGGAGCTCACCAAGCAGACAGATACCTACTGCCTATAAGAAAAGAATACCTCGTCTAAAATCTAATCATCTTGTCCAACTGCTTTAATATCATTTTAAAAATATATCTGACAGACTTACTCTATCCAGTCTGGCATCTATTCAGTATTTTCTAGCCTAATATCCTGCATGGGATTCTGATTATTGCAGGGACAGGGAACAAAGAAACAGTGGCCAGGAAGTCATCAGATAGAGCAGCCCTATCCTATTTTTCGGGGGATTTAATGCCATCAGTACTTACGGAACACTGGAATTATTTGCTGCAAGAAAAGAATCCGAATCGTGGTGAGCAAAAATAGATATAAAAGAGGCAGAGAAAGATTCTGCAGAGTTGATAAGCTCAATTTCCCAATAAATCCTCCCAAGCTTGTTTAGATTAGTGGTTCAAGCTGACTGATCTGCCAGGAATAAATGAAGCCTGTAGGAAAAGTAATACGTCTGAATCTGCCTGAAACTCCTTGGAAGTTTAACTTGTGTGCCAGTTTTGCACTTGAAGGGTTCACCCACACGAACCCTTACTTTATAATTGTTGAAGAACTTAATTTCTTGTAAAAGATTTGAACTCTCTGTGTTGTCCTCTCACTAGTGAAAATCTCACACTGGGAATTTCCTAAAATCCAGCTCTTGCTTGCCTGGCAGTTTTCATCACTAGATCTCAGAGTGCATTGCAAAAAAAAAAAAAAAAAGAAAAAAAAATGAGGCAAGCAAATGACATTATTTCCGTTTTGCAGACAAAATAACTGAGGTTCAGCGAATTATAATAGGATCATAATATGGCAGGGTAATAAATCAGGCAGGCTCCCCCCTTCTTTTTGCTCACTTTAGGTGGAGCAACATCCTGGATCAAAGCTACAACTTTCTCTTATAATATTACCTTCTTCAAGGTGCAATGATTAAACCAACAGAGGCAAACAGGCAACATCTATAGCACTTCCCATGGAAAGTGGAAAATCAGGAAAGTGAGAATTTGCCAGGCATCCTTCTACAGTTTCAAAAGCAACAATCAAAATTACAGTCTTTTACCCTCTTTTAATCAAAATTCTGCCACCAGCCTCTAGGCTTATGGTGGTTTGTTTTCAGTCTGGGGGAGTTTTCTTGGGTTTGGGGGTATTTATTTTTGCCTCTTTAGTTTGGTTTTTTGGTTGGGTTTGGTATTTTTTTTTTTTCCTTTTCCTTTGTCACGTTATTCCTAATGAGCTTGAATCTCCCTGGAGTACCCGCAGACGCTTGGTTTTACTCACCCAACACCCACTTCATGATGAGCAGCTCTGTCCACGAGAACTGAGTGGTTTTGACTCTGAATATCTGTTTTGGGTGATCCGTGATGGTCTCGTTGGGGAGGTTTTTGACTCCCTCGAATCGATCCGAAGCGTTCACCACTAACAGCCCGAGGAAGATTGTGAAAGAAACGGCGTGTGCCACAAACTTCATGAAAGGGCTTCTGAGGGTCCGTCCCAGCTGCAGTGGAACATAAAAAAAACACAGAAGATTTTAATTTTATTTTTTTTTAATTTATCCACCTCCTGGAAGGTTTTTTTTTTTCCCCCCTATAAAATTTGAATATTATTGCATTCACATACATGAACAGTTGAATTTTTTCCCATAAAAGTTTTTACTTTTTGCCCAAGGTGAAAAGGATTCAGAACTTAATTGTGGATCATTCCCTAAATAGGGTTTAGATTTGTTCCAGTTGTTATTTGCTATTACTAGGCGTTACGCCTTGGGTAATTTTCTGTCTTATATTGCTCCTTTAAACCCACATGTAGTATCTAATTGTCCCGGCCATATGGAGAGTGGAAAATGAAGAGACAGGACATTTATATGAGGGACATGTTTGTTTGTAGATGTGAGTATGAATGTACTTGTGTGTCAATATAAATCCTAGTGATGGACCCAATTCTCGCCCTTAAATCACTGTTAAATGTTGGAATCTTTTATTAATGGTGAATTCTTGGTTCATTATCAATGGGTAAGAAACAGCCTTCTGTTTCAATATTCTCTAGCAATGCTTTAAGTATGCTCTGCTTTGATAATCTTCTCTCATAATTACTACAAAATCTGGGGAATCACTCCCAGAACACAAGGATTTATTTCCAGACATTAAGCCAAGAACCAGAGCAGCAGCTCTCTCCTCTACAGATAATATTTGCTCCATTCTGCTTGAGAGGCTTTCTTTGTTAATGAATTTAAATATCACTCTTTTAATTTTACTTTTTCTGGGAACTAAAAAAAAAAAAAAAGAAAATGTGCTCCAGGAAGATGTCAGAGTAGAAGCATTTTTAGGAGCACTAGAACGGAGGCCTGTGGTGTTGGACACGACAGGGAGCAATGGAAGAGCCATCCTGGATGGACCCTTTCCAAACTCCCCTTTGAAGGAAGTGGGAATTTTTTTTTTTTGCAGTATATCCCTCTGATTCATTCCCCTGGGTGGCAAGGTGTCATCAAATTTTTCTTCATATCTACTGACTTGATCACAAAACATCATAGGAAGTATGAAAAAGAACCAAATGAGGAAATTCCTTGGGGTTTTATCTATCTCTGACAGCAGATTAGTTCAAAGGAGCCCAGCTCTCTGGTCATCGAAGAACAGGAAATACTGTAAAAGCAGAGCTCTTGCCGTTACATTTTCAGGCAACAGACTGTACAATTTTCCTGTCCAAACTTTTATCTTCTCTTTTGATCACCAATGAAAAAGGTCTGGGAGACCAGGAGTTCATTTCAGAGTCACGGCCTAAAGGAGGTGGATGAGTCAACCCGGATATTTCAGGACAGGACAGGCTTAAACTTCGCGGGGCTTGTCAACAGTTTGTGCATCCAGAGGTGAATGAAGGACTGACACTAAAACTGGTTTTCAAACAGACAGTTCTGCGCAACTGAATGCAAAAGAAGACTTAAAGCCAAGTTGCAAACTCCAGTCAATACCGGGTACAATTTACCAAGTTGTTGAGGGGGTATTTGGTATGGTACAGTCTAACCCCACAGAGCTTTATTAAAGACAATTTTCTGCTGAGGAGGAAAGGTTTGAAAACAAGTTTCTTGCTAAGGTACATGAGGGAAGGAATTATTTTGAGACATGAATTCCTCTGTTATTCTGTGTGAAACTGCAGAATTTGGTCATCTTAAGAACGTGATACACAGTAGTGCTGGTCAGGACAGCTCCTCTAAGCAGTATTCCACATTAGAGATTTCCTTCATTTTTCTCCCTGCCTTAGTCCAGAAATTAATCCCTGACTCATTCCTGGGCACCTGGGCACTCTTAAAACAGGCCTGACTTAAGTTAAACATCTTAACTGATTGTTACTACGGAAAAATTGTTTCATTACCCAGTTCTATATCAAGATTGTTTCCATCAGTTAAAAACAAGTAAAACACTTTTAAAAAAGACCAGGACAAAACTGGGCTGCTCAGAATCACAAATCTCCTGCATCACACACAAATCTTCTCCAACAGCCCCATCTTTTCAGTGGATCTGCTGCCTGTGGGGAATTTTCTGCAGTGACACTTCAAGAGGATTCAAAGCTCATGGATGAACCCCCAGCCCTTGAACTTAATGATGATCTAGGGGGAGGTACCAGTTCATGGGGGGAAAATGCATTTGTTATTCAGTTATTTCTCTCACAATCGAGAAATCAAGACTCCATTATTCTGATCAAGGCAAATCTGTGCATTGAAAGACAATCCCTGCCTGAAAGAAATGCCAGCTGGACTCTGCTTGAAGGTTACATGTTGTTTTTCACAGTCTAAAGTGAGGTGAAAAGAAAAGAACACTGAAAAGTGAGAATGCATGGAAGGTTCAGTGTAATGAAATCAAAGCTGACGAAAAGTTAAATTCACCCCCCCATCCATTTCTTCCTGTTCTTTTCTTGTCACCCGCTGCCTCACCCTATTTCCCCACCATCCCACCTTTAAAACAGATGAACCTCAAAGCAATGCCTGTTGGTTCCAGGTGTGTGTGTCAAGCAACACCCCAGGCTTGCTGTGCCCTGGGCAACCTCAGAGGGTACCACGAATTGCTTCCCAACGACGTGATGGAAAAAAAATAACGTGACTTCATTCCAGGCCCTGGAGGAAATGCCCACAACCCCCCTGCAACCCTGCTGAGGCTGTACCTTGCTGCAGGGAGCGATCCAGTAGGCTATGGCAAGGAAGGGCAGGCCGATGGAGACTCCAAAGACAGCCAAGAACTTCACAGCTATGGATTGCTGCCGGAGGCCCGAGAGGTTCTCGTACCACATGGTGAGCAGTTGCTGCTGGCAGTTGGGGTGGGCGACAAACTGCAGGAGAAACAGAAATGAGGGTGTCAGAAGCACCGTCTGAAGAGGATGAGATTTCAGGGAATACCTCGATGAACTTGCCCACGGGACAAGACAGGGCGTGTCTTTGTTGTCCAACGCGACTCAGGGTGTCACAAACAGAGAACTGCAAACCAGGCACCCAAAATCCCCAGGTGCTGGCAGAACGTGTTCCACCTCTCCCTCCTCGTCTTCTCTAGAGAAAAGGTATTTTTTTTTTTAGTGATTAAAAAGCACAGTGTCTGTGTTAAAACACAAAATCCGTCAGTGGACAGCACTGACAAACTGCTATTCAGATATTCAGAAAAGAAACAGAGGTCAAGCTGAAAAAAACCTGTGGTGACCTGCTAAAAACTTAGACCGCTGGCATAGTAGGTTTACACAGCACTAAAATTATCTTGCTATATTCACTGCATGAAGACCAGAAGTGAACCATCCTGCAGGGTTCTCCTGTAAATTATAAGAGATCTGACCCATACTTCAAATGCTTTATCTCAGAGTACCTTTCAAAAAACAACAGCTCCTTCTTTACTGATCAGACAAAAAGACAAATCTAAAAGCAGGAGGAAAAACTGTGGTGCTCTGGTACAGAAAGTACATGTTTTGTATCCCGGAACTGAGACTATTCCTCAGTTTGTTGTTCAGAGGTAAAAGAAAAGGCAGCGGCAGACAAGGGAAAAGGGCAATTTCTTAACGGCAAAATTACAGCTCCACCAGATCCTACATTGCAATTTTATAACAAAAGATTAATATTCTTTATGTTATGTTGTCCTTCCAGGTGATTGAATTTAGAAGGTGACGATCTTTAATCACAAGGAGAGATAATTAAAGGCAAAATCACTGAAAGAAAAGATGAAAAATAAATACGTTGCTAATGCAGCTAATTGCACTGGCGGAAGTGAGCATTTCATTTGTTAGTTCAACGGCTGAATAAATGTTCCTGGCAGGGAAATGTAAAATGTTCCACTATTTCAAGGAGCAGAACTTTCTGGAGGTGAAGGGGAGGATGAAAGGGGTCAAGAGAGAAAGAGGGAAGGAAAGAAAAGGTTACTTGGGGCTTGGTGACCACCCTTGCCCTGTGTCAGCCCTTTAAGCTTCACCCAGCTGGGGGATTTCAGCTGTCTCCTGTAGTTTTATTGTAACTGAAATGTAGAGAAAACTCTCCCTGTGCTTTCATCTTCACTATCTGTGAAGTTAATGGACTCTTTTTGATGTGTTTGCATGATAACAAAACTGTTAAATGTGAGTTTAAATGATCAGTTCATCGCTGATGCAGAATGAAATACAGTTGCACAGTAATTAGGATTGCTGTGCAATAGCACTTTTCCTTCATTAATAGCACATTAGCAGCTATTTAAAATGTGCTTCTTCAGATGAATTAGGCTTTGGGGTCTACATTTCTCAAAAAGAAAAATAATTTAAAAAAAAAAGCCATTAAGACTGTACCACTGAATAAGTCAATCAGAACGAAGACATTTGATAGGTTTTTTTGACCTCCTTTGTCTTTGGATGTTTTTTTCCTGGAAATATTAACATTTTAATGTGCTTTCTTTTAAGCTGCTTTCAGAAATAAGAAAACTTTGAAAAAAGGTAATCATAAATCATGAGTTGTAGTCCTTCTGAGCATTTAAAGTTTACCATGGAGGTGATGACAGCAGTACTTCAAGGAGGCATTTCCTAATGTCCAGTGTTAGTGTTAATGCTGCTCGAGCTTTTTATGTTTCTGGTAAATAGGATGAAGCGAAAGGAAGTTCAACTGAGAGTTTATCCCTTTTGTAAATTTTATTTTCAGGTGTGATGAATTCAACAACTGTAGCAACTCATGGAAAAGAGAATTACACTGGTGGATGTGCCCACTTCTAAAATGAAGGGCCCGAGCAACATCCAGGCTTCCTCCTCTCACAACTGTTCCTTGCGTTATGAGAATTGTTTCAGACAGAGAAGTTCAGTTGTCCTTGGCAATGAGACAGTCAAAGACTTTGACTGGTTTGGCATTTCAGAGAATTCATCAGACATTTTAATCTGCTCATTTCCCCCCTTTGTCTGGGAACAGCTACAGCAAAAATACAAATATAGGGAAATTGAGAGGGAATTGCCATAAAACGCGGTTCAGTGGAACAATTTATTTGGCACAAGGCAATAAAGACGGGCAGCAGGCCACAGAGCCTTGATGGTGTTCATCTCCCTCTGATTATTGCAAAAATGAGGGGAAAAGAAGATAAGAAAGACCAGAGCATGAATGAGTTTTGATCTGTTATTTGCTTACAGCAAGCAGGACAGTTTTTCATTGTGTTTGCTCTCTCAGGCATTAATGAAACACACAGTGACCCCTGGCCACTGCCTGCCCTCTGCCCATCAACAGCTGATCTTAGATCTCCTCAGAGATGTCACAGAGCCGCTGAACTTCCTCTCTTCCCTGGGAATGGGCACTGATATCAAGTTAAAGATTACACTCATGCTTTGCTTAGTGACTTGGGCACAGAGCTTCAGACAAAAGCTTGGCAGAATCCTTCCAAGTGTGATGAAAAGTGGGGGGACAGGGGGGTGATATTGAATTTCAGAGGGCTGAATTCTGCAGCGCTTTTTCAGTGCCCCCCTTAAATGCTCTTTTCCTTCCTTCAGTTCTGGAAAATGAGGCTGGGAGGCTTTTAGGGACAAAGTGGGGATGCTCCTGTGCTGCATCCCAGAAGACGAGAGGGGCAGGGAGTGTTGCAGTGGGAGTGGTGTGAGCAGGGCTGTGCAGAAGGGCAAGAGAGCTCTGATTGAAATGGAAGCCCTGGCACTGAGGGGATTGCCTGGCTCCAAACCCAGCCCTTTAAAAGCATTAAGTGCTTCATCTCACGGGCAGAGCGAGTCCCCTCCAAGCTGATAAAGGTAATGAAGCAGGATCTGGGGAGCTCAAGCGAAATGTTTTCCAGTGCTTCTGCATTCAGCAACCACAGTGGGAGCTGTTCTGCTCCCATGGCACTGGGACCCCAGTAGGTGGCACTGGTTTTTCCTTATACCTCTGATTTAGGGAGGAAATTGTACTTCCCTCCGGCCTATCAATCACACAGCTTTTTAAGTTAAAAAAAGGCTAAAGAAAAAAATATAATAAAGTCACACATCAATCTGAAGAGTCAGCCCTAATAACAAAGCTGCCAAAGCAGCGTTTTTGAGAGGCACTGAAAGACTCAGGAAAGACACCTCCAAAAGCCCCTATCCTGTGCCACAGGTAATTAAATGATAGAGATGAATATTTTTTCTGGAATATGGAAAAAAAGCCTCTGAAAGCCTTCAGTGGGAATTGAAAGGGCCCAAAGGAACTGTTTTACACACAGAAACAGTGTTTGAGACCGCTGTGGATACCACATTGAGCAATAACTTTTCCACGTTGCCATCTGATTTGATGTATGACAGCTCCTTCTGGTAACTCAGCAGGTATATGCGTTGTGGGAAAGCGCTTCACAGCCCTCATTTTTTTCCTCAAAATACTTGTTCAAAAACGCAGGAGTTTCACTGCACAGATGACAAAGTACCTGCATGTCTCAATAAATACATAGGAAGTTACTTCTGATAGAAAACACTGCGATGGAGAGACTTTTATTTTTTATTTTCTATTATATTGAGCAGAGAAAGAGCCTGTGATGAGGAACCTGTGCTGTTCAGCATTAGCACTGGCTTGCCTAAGCTGCCAGTGGTTATGCACTGTTTAAACACCCAGTCCTAAACTCCCAAGGTCCCTGTTTTAAGGGCATCTCTCCTATCCTGTGACACTTAACAGATAAGCTACAGCCAGGTGACAGAAAAAAAAACACCCCAGGAAATTCTTGAGTGTCAGACAATGCTCACACATCAAACAGGAAAAAAAAGAGAAAAATAAGGTAGAAAATGAGAAAAGAGAGAAGAGAGGAATCTCTGTCTTGAACAGAAAAATGGTGTCAGTGAAAATAAGGAAACTTATGGCAAGACAGGTAAAAGACAGAGGGCAGCCTCAGATGTTTGGAATTAATCGTGTAAAAAGAAACCAGCATCTCTTTTATTATTGAAATAATTCTAATTCCCTTAACAGGGCAGAAATCTCCCACTGAGGCAGAAGAACGAACCACCCTGACAGGATCATCTCACTGCTAATGCACAATACCCTGCATAGCCAAGGGCTGAGGTAGGAAGGAAAAACTCATCAGGGAAGCAGCGAAAGCAGTTTTAAACCCTGCATGTCAGATCTAACAAAGCAAAGCTGTGACTGGAACATCCTGAGGTGCTCCTGTCGTGTCCTCTGAGCTTGTCCCTTCCCTGTCAGCCTCGTGGCAAACCTCAGTGTGTTTAATCACTGAGGGAGAGCTAAAAAGGAGCTGCCTAAACAGACTTTCAGGAGAACATTGGTGATGTCAAGAGACAGTGGCAGGGGCAGGGATGAGCCATTCCTCTTCCCTTCACGTAGCTGCATTTCTGTCCTTCAAACAACCTTTCTGGGTTCATTATCAACCATTTATCTTTCGATGTAGCTCATCAGTTCTGCGAGCCTACAACGAGAACATATTTTAGGCTGCAGCCCCTGCTCACGTGAACCCTGGATTGGGCGTGTAAGGTTTCAAACGCTGGAGATCGGAGTTAAAACGCTGAAACCCTTTGGGTGACTCATTTGAGTGCCTCTGAACTACAGGCAGAAATGAGGGGGGCAGCAAGTGGGTTGTATCCACGGCTTTTTCCAATTTTGCCACAGCAGGAGGGTTGGAACTGGATGATCTTCAGGTCCCTTCCAAGCCAAACCATTCTGCGATTCTGTGCTGGCAGGAGCGGAGGAGCAGCGGGAAAAACCAGGGGGATCTGAACCACAGGTGTTGTGTGCTCTGCAAAGACGAAGGCACAGAGTATTATCATGGAGATTTCCAGGCAGACACAGCCTGTGCTGAGCTTGCCATGCTTGTGTTCCCAAAATACCAAAGCCAGTGCTGGTCTGGAAGGTGAGCTGGGGTTTCCTTGGCCTCTGTGCTTGACCAAAACCAGAGGCAGGGAGGGAGGGCAAGCTGGGCCTGTGTGTCTTGTTTCTCCCAGTGGAACCTTCATCAAAGGAGATGTGAAATCATCTTTTTTTTTTTTTCAGCAGGTTGCTGAAGATGCTGCAGGAGTATCAGCAAACATCAACAGGGGTGGAAGAAACTCAGGGAAAAGTCAAAGCAGAATATTACTGCTCTTCCCCCAGGGGTGAAAAATAGACTCCCATTTCACCAGAGGGTCAGATGAACTAAAGGGTAAATATGTGTTAACATGCAAATGACAGAGAAAAAAAAAAAAAAAAAATCAATGAAAGGGTTAAAACAGAACATAATTTCTTTGCCTTTATGTCACTTTCCACTTTTGAAGAATCCTTCGATATTTTAAGCATTTTTAAGACTTGAAGCCTAAATAAAGAGTCTGGATTTATACTGAATAAAGTACTTTCCTGGAACTGAAACATACTTTCTGGGGGGAGGGAAAAAAGGTGGAAAATGTGTCAGAACAGTTTTTTGATCCAGTAAAAGACCTGCCTACTGCAGAGCTGTTCCACCTGATGCAGAGCAGAAGATGGTAGAGCTCAGTGGGAATTCCTGAAGCAGGAAAACACACAGCAAGGGAAAAGACCAGCACAAGCATCAGCCTTTCCTTATCTTCACCTTGTAGTCTGCTCCCTGAACCACCAAGTGAACAAAGAGCCCTTTGTTTTGTAGAAACTATTCTGAGACACCTCGGCAGAAGGAGATGGGAAATTATATATGATATTGTATATTTATTCCATGCTCTGGAGAGCGGAAGAGATGTGCCTTTAGCAAATGTTTGTGCCAACAAATTCGGACAGCTGAGGCTGTCAGAGGGTAAATAGGGCTGGGATTTGGCTCACTGTTTGCTGTTGTGGCAGGTAAGAGGGGCAAGTAAGACTGGAGAGTTTGAGAAAGAAATAGAGGAGTACTTCCCCTACTGCCAGTGAATTAAGAAAAACAACTATAGTTCCATTCCAAATACTCATGTTGTGACACTGGGACTTTTTCACAAAAGAGACCTCCACTAATCATAGTAAATTCTATCCATGGCCACAGGCCCAGTTCTAAAAACCCTTTGCACCAGAGGAGTAAAAGCAGGTCAAAACTCCTTCATCCAGGTGCAAAAGAAAGATTTTAATGGAGGAAAGAAAATCCAACTGATCGAGACTCGTTCCAGTGGGATCTGACCCTTGCACAAAAGGAAACCCTGCGTGACAAAAGGTCCTCTGAAATGTTGCTGCAGACACACAGAACATGAAGCAAGGAAACAGCCCTGCCCTGAGGATTGAGCAGCTTTCCCTCTGTCCCAGGAGTTCATTTGACTGTCTAATGGCATCACACAAATATTCATGAGGTTCTGGCTCATCCTTCAGACAAGCTTTCTGTCAGGCTTGGGGAGTGTTCAGCCCTTAGACCTGCAGTCTGGCTTCAGCATTTCTAAACCTGGCAGCAAAGGCAAAAGGTTTATATTTGTAAGCAGGTCCCAGGTCAGCTGGAACGATCAGGGAAAAAAACCCCAAATAATTGTGCAACTTCAGTCTCCGAGTTACTTTTTAAGCATAAACACGTAAGTATTTAGTATGGTTTTAGTAATCACTTACACCTTCCATAAAACCTTTCACGTGGATCCTTCTGAACCAAAATCTCTCTCTTACTAGAGCCATTTGGCAGTGGGTAAATACACCAAATCCCAGGATACTCACATGTTCCCCAGTTTCATCGAAATCTGATATCTGGATCTACTTGCTGGTTGACCTGAGTTACCCTGGACAAAATTCTGATTCTGAACACTTAAAACCTTAGCACAGCTGCGGTTTGCAACCACATCTCTTTCCTGGGACTCAGGAAAAGCAGGAGTGTTGTTTGGGATAGATCTGCCCTCTGCTCCACCACTGAGTGCATTGCCAGCACTGGGATCTCACTTTGCAGAGGTGACAAGAAGACAGAACCAAGGCAGGGAAGGACATCCCAGCACCCCAATGTTTGGGTCATTGCCCCCAGACCCCCGTGGGGCTCAGCTCTGTGGAGGAGACAGAATGATCCCAGTGGGATGAGCTGATGGAAACAGGCTTTGACCAGGCACCTGATTGGCAAACAGGCACAAAATAAAACCCAAGAACAACAAATTAGCCTAACAGAGAACAAGACAATGGGGTAAATAAAACTGCCAAGACCATCGCAAATGCAATTTGCCCATTGACACAAATGCTCTTCAGCACTGAGTGAAAAGGCAACATTAATAACCCTCCTGATAGTTGAAAGAATGGAGAGGGACTTTTGTTGTCCTTCTGTTAGTTTTATATCATATGAAATGAAAATGTAAGTCTGATATGTTTGAGGTGTGTAACTGGAAAATGAAGAGTTTACACAAATTCTTCCATTGGTTCAGTTTAAAGCTTGTTTTGCCTGAAGTTTCTTTATAATTTGACTTCCCTGAGACCAGGATGGGGCTCTTTGTTTTGCTCGGCATTCTTTTATAGGGTTATGAATAAGGTGGTTGGCTCTTTGGGAAACTTCAGCTTCAAATTCTACTTGGCTGCATGTTTTCTGAAGAGATTTTTTGTTAATGTCTGATTTCTCCTCTTTTTTACATATATGAATAAATCTTACCACTGAATTATTTATCTGAAAACAAGCAACTGAATTGCAAGTCCCAGCCTTTAACATTTCAGGATTTTCATATCTGTGCAAAAATCAAACCCACTTGAAAACCCGTATTATTGAATTATTCATCTGAAAACATGGCACAATAAAAAACTACCGAACAACAACGTCCCCTCGGTATCTGAAAAAACAACCACAGTGGACAGAGAAGGACAAATTTAAAATTCCAGAGGCTATTCCCCTCCCAGCAGAGCCAGGAACTATTTCCCCTTGGCTACATGGTGAAGAAACTGGGCTGTTCTCAAGCTCAGATGTCTCTGGTGTAGATGGTTTCACTCCCAGCAGAGCTGAAGGAGAGAGACTCACTTAAAGCATAAGACTCCTCATTTTATCAGGTATAAAATCCCAAAAATGTGCTCTAATGCAGAAATCTACAGCTGGGTGGCAGGAAGAAAAGCCTCCCCCTGGGACAGGATCCATGCAGACATCCAAATTTGAACACCACTTGGGAAAATACTCCCAATAACTTGAAATACTGAATTTTTAGGGTGTTTTTTTTTTTTTTGAAGGGTTGTGTTCACCTATATCTGAGTTTCCATCCAAAATGCACATTTCCAGGTCTTTTGCCTATGGGGAGATAGACAAAGCCCAAACTGGAGTCGGCTGAAGTCAGGTTTGTAGCAAACCATACTAATTAATGATTTTTTTGTCTAGGAGAAAATGGCTCTTTTCTAAAAGAATTCTATTATTAATAAAGGTGATTCTCAGCCCTTTCATCTGTGATTACATCCATGCAATGAGTTTGATGTGTTCCTGTGCTGACTTGTCAACATCTTGATGGACATCTAAGACCCCGTGGCACTTTGCAAATGAAAATAATTAAGTTCTGCATATTGCATTAAATTGGGAATATTGCAAAACGCCATCCAGGAGGGAGAAATGATTCATTTAAGCCTTAAGAAGATGGATCTATGGGCAGGAAATAACAAAATGAGATTCGTCAGGGAAAAGAAAAAAAAAATTAAGACATCTGGGCAAGAGGAAATAATCAGAGTCACAGATTTTAGTGGGAGGAAGGAACCTTGCTAATGAAATGCTCAGAGATATAGAAATGTTTTCTGGGAGGAAGGGAAGCGACTCCTTCCCTTTCCAACCTCTGACAAAACATCTGTAATATGCAATTAAAAATGTAAAAAGAAAAATTATGTGGATAAGCTGAAGAGTCCAGAATGACCAGAGTGTCTCCACTGTTCCCTTGGATATTAAATTACATTTTAAAGTATCAACTGGTTCTCCAGGGTTGGAAATGAGAGACAGTTTTCTTCCCACCACCACTGTCCAAACCATTGATGGCTCCACAAGACCTCAGTTAAATGTCCCTGAAACTAAAAAGTGGGAAAAAATTAACCAGGGGTTGCAGAAACAAAACGCCAACTCCCTGAAATCTTTTATTTTCTTGAGGAGTTCTCCTCGAGGCTTCAAATTTAAGTGGTCAAACACAAACCTGTCCTGTTCCAAGGCATATCTGGTACAGCCAAGGGGATACTGAAAGATCAGGGTGTGTCCTATAAGAAATTCCTGAAGTTGTGGAGCTGAAACATTTCATTTTGAGTTACCAAAATGTCCTTTTCTGCTAACGCACCTCAAGGGAGGTGTGGGGGGGTGGCCGGTGGTGGCAGAACTCTCTTCAGCATGAGCAGGGCTGGTTCTTTTGCCCATTCCGGAATTAACCTTCCCCAGCTCCTGTGAGGGCTGGAAAAGCTCCCAGTGTGGCCCCATTCCATGGTGAGAGAGACCCTGGCAGGCACTTCTTGTTCAGGGCACTGTGCATGGCAAAACCCCCTCCTCTGGGTCAGTGAATGGGGAGCACAGGTTGCTGCAGCAGCTGATGAAACCTGGGATTTTTATACCCTTCAGTATCCGAGCTGTGTGACCAACGCAGTGAAAAGTTATAATCTAATGCAGCCATGAGTATTCTGTTCAGAGCATCCTCCATATGTTCATTATTAATAATATAGTTATGAGAAAAGTTCCTGTTCCAGCTCTCTGTTAAATAGGATTTACACAGCCATCTGGTGTTCTGTTTAATTCTTTTTCTTTCTCCCCCCCAACCCAATTTACGTGTCTTACCGTTAATTAAATTAAAACTCGTGAAAGAGAAAGGTGCTCTGGCTTTGTGGTGGCTACGAAGTGAGCTGCTGAGCAAACAGGGGAGGGCACTCAACATTTGCAATTAAAAGAATACAGCAACAATGATTCTGCCACCGGGAAAGAAGGAAAACGGGATGTCACCTCCTGTAGAGAAGCATCAGCTTTACACCTAAAGGAAAGCGTTGACATATAAGCCCCCTGCCACCATTAAAGGAACACATGAAAGGATCCCAGTGGTACAGATTAAAATCAGTAGGTTTTAGAAGAGAAAATATGAAGGCCTCTTTACAGTTGATATAAAGTAGGAAAATGGCTTTGCTGTGGGACATCAAACCTTCGTTTTCTCGCTATTGGCTGTCCAAAGGTAGTCCCAGCCTCTGCACCTCTACCTCTCAAGGGTAGAAATCATACTCTGGTTTAATTAGCAATGAGTTCACACACACAGAGAAAACCTGTGCTACCCTTCTATTCCCAGTATCTGACTGAAAACTGTTTGATTGTTTCAAGGGAAAAAAAAAACAAAACAAAACAAACACCCACCACATTATTATAACATTTTCAGTCAAGAGCACAGAGTAAACTTTCAGGTCTCATCAGCCTGCATGAGGAGCAGCTCAGGGGATCACAGAGCTCGTGATCTTTGACCACAACTCCAGCTCAGCAACTCAACTTTTGGTTATAATCCATCAAAAACACCCCACCTAACTCACTCCTGACTGGAGAATGCAAGTGCAAAGCATCACTAAATAACATCAGGGAAGACAGTGGTCAAGTTGCAACAATCCCATAACTTGGACTAAAAGTGCATTTCTTGCAAAGAATCCAGGACTCAGTAAATGCTTAAATTTTTGAAAGTTGTTTGTTTTACTCTTACCAAACTGTCCCCATTTTAATATTTTTTGAGGAATCATGAGTCATTAAGATAGCTAATCTAAAATGCCTCTGGAAAACTTCAACAGAGGACCTTTGAGTGAATTTTTTCCAAGAGTCCTGGTGTCCAGAGTGATTATTTAGGTTTTCAAGGAACTGTAGAGAATTACAGTAATACAGCATTTTTAAAGACTGCTTTGTAAACTACTGTAATTTTAGCTCCAAAATGTGTAAAAGCAGAGTTTCTTAATTCTTCAAGTACTTTTATATAAGGTCCTTCAATTATATTAGAGCCTTAAAACTTCTCACCACCATCTTGTAAGTGCTTTGCAGAACAAAAAGAAACAAAAGGAACAAAGAGACAAGTGAAGCCTGTCACCTTTGATGCTTTCTTGAATGACTTGACAAGATTCATCTCAAACTTTGTAAATTAGGAAAAAAATAATGATCAATAAGACTAGGTCCTTTCAGGTGAACAGAGAACTACTTTTTTTGAAGTAGCAAACGGATGAGGTAACAGGAAACTCTAATAGGAAGAACAAAGGAAAAAAAATGCAGAGAAGGATCATTTAGGGCAGGGACAAAAACCTGTTGTAGGTACCAGTTGCAGGTTTACTGAGTAGAGGAGGCCAGAAGATATGAAGAGAATCTGTCCAAGAACTGGTTTGTTAAATATGTGTAAAACTACACTCTCCCTCTCACCCCTCTCTACCACAGGATTTTCCTGAAACGAACACAGATTTCAAAGCCCA
Source organism: Oxyruncus cristatus (assembly GCA_013399855.1). NCBI lineage: Eukaryota > Metazoa > Chordata > Aves > Passeriformes > Cotingidae > Oxyruncus > Oxyruncus cristatus. The sequence continues at coordinate 575,086 of VXAY01002873.1, read as the reverse complement.
GGATTTGTGTATATAAACCTAAAAACACCTCTGAACCGAATAAAAAATTGCCCCTGAAGTGCTTTGCCCCTTAAGGAAATCACTGCTGTGTTGCCCTTACACAAGGTCTTCGTTCAGCAGGTGTGATAAACATCAGTCTGTTATCATGTCACTGCCAATAACCAAAGCCATTTATCTGAGTGTGCCCCGGCCTCCCACAAATAAAACTATCTTAGAGCCAGCAGTTAAATACTCATCTTACACATATTGTGCTGAAAAGAACATGCTGAGAAGTGCTGACCTGAGAGTCGACGTGAGGCTGATGAATGCTCACGTTTGTATTCTAACTATTAGAATTAGTTTAACATTTATTATCGGTGAGCAGCAAGTTGCTGTGATCCAGAAAGGAGGCTCAGCTTTCCTGAGCACAGGAAGATATTTATACATAAAAGGGTCAAGTGTGCATGACCTCCCAAGGATGCTCTAGGCCGGTGTTCCTGCATTCCAAAAAGGTGCACAGGAATTCAGGGTGAGAAATGGAGGAACGTGCCCCTGAAAGCAGCTAAGCCAGGATGGAGGGATGTGCTCAAAGCAGCGACTCCAGCCCATGGTCTCGGTCTCTAAGGGCTGACACAAATCTTCAGGAGAATAAATGAGCAAAATAGCACAGAAGATTTCACACCTTGAAAAGCCCTGATGTTCTGACCCAAGTCCTGCTGATTCCCGTGGATCCCTGGGCACTACCCCTTGATGAGGTTCCATCTGTGCCTTTTAGATCAGTTCATTTTCTGGAGAGCACCAGAGCAAGGTTGGCTCCTGTTACCAAAGCAACAGTTTCAATAACTGAACTTGACCCAGCTTGTAACCAAGAGTGAGCTGAGATGTTCTGCTCAGTTGTGGGGATGGAACAGTGCAGAGACACAACATCCTTGGAGAAAATAATTGGCTCCATACCACGTGCTCCTGCGTGAAAGCGTTTAATTTCAAACAGGAGTTCTAAGATTCTCTTTAATTAATGGCTTTCATAGCAGGAAAAGACCTTCTCCAGCCAGCACAGCAGCACAGTCAAGAGGCAAAAGGAAGCAGGTGGTGGGTTAGGGAGGGGAAAGAGGGAGCAGATGTGAGCTGAAAAATTTGGAACACTCTTTGAATTCCATAGCAGGAGCCCAGTTTCCATCAATGCATATTGTAGGAGCAATTGATTGGGACCACCCAGGCCTAGAATTTGCCAGAATAGAAATTTTCCTTTCACACAGCACACTTCCGTGAAGCTGAAGGGTTGTTTTAAACACTCATGGAATTATTATTTTTGTTTCTTTTTCACTTTGCAAACAAGCTTCTCAATGTTAAAAAACGTGACAAAATGTAAACCAGGCCACAAAATGCTGCAATTCTAAGGACAGTCCCGGTGCCACTGAATCCTATCTTTCATTTATGATTTTCCAGGTGACATCAAGGAAGCATCATTCAGATGTGAAGACTTAATCACCAGACACCCAAAGGAATAACTTACCTTTTTGACCTCGTATTTGATGGCGAGTTTAATCCTGCTCAGGCTTGGCCGGTGGTGCTCAGGGTACAAATGGATGTTGACATCTCCATTCAGAATGGCCTCCACTTCCTCAGTGTCCCTGCACAGGTCCAGCACCCCCACCACAAAGTCCTTGCACTGCATAGATAACTTCCGATAGTCGTTCTGAGGGAGAACAGAGAAGCGAGTCACGTCGTTGTTAAATTAATCCTTTAATTGTGCGCTCAAAAGCGTGAGAATGAAAGGGAAGAACAAAAAAAAAAAAGGAGAAGAAGAGAGAGCAACTGTGAGAAAAGTCACTCCTGCAAAACTGCTGCCTGGGAGAGTCAGAAAGTCCTTGATTTCACCCAGCTTTTCACAAATAGACACGAACTCCTCCAGGCTTCATTAGCAATGTTTCTATTGCGGCATAATTGAGTTGCATAGCATTGCAACAGAACAACAAGGAAATCATTCCTAGGGAAATCCTGATTTTAAGCGATCAACCTATCTCTCCTCTCTGTGTGGCAAATCTCTAGGAATGTAAAACTGTGGCCGAAAGAAAAAAGGTCCTGCTAACTGGTTAAACTGTACAGCAAGTATTTCAATTTAAGTTCTTCCCTAGTCATTCTGTCTTCAGTGATCTTCAAGAAGTTTCAGACACGTACAACAAGCTGGAGCACCACACAAAGATGTGTTCAAATCAGTTATATAGTTGTAATATCAACTTCAGCCTCAAATTTATTACCTTAGAATTTGGTTAAGCAGTCCCAAAAGAGCATCCAGGGGATCTTTCTGTCATAGCATTCTCCAGGAATTAGGACTTCAGAAACTCAGTATCATTTCCCATGAAATAATTTCACCTTGCAAACCCAAATTACGCTTTTGGGACAGGAGTTAACATGTAGCTGACTTGACTGAGGGCTACAAGTGCAATTTCACTGCCTTAAATTAAATTGTGAGCGATTTTCACATGTTGGCACTTAAGAAACAAGGAAAGTGCCACCACCTGAGTAAAAAATGTTGTAAATTAGAACACAATTAAGGCTACCACTAACACCATAACATAATGGTGATATTAAAAGCTTGATGCAACAAGTAAAAATAATAAACATAAGACAAGCTCTTACTGACTTGAGACATCTTTTCAAATTAGGTTTGATGAGTTAATTAAATTCAGCAGCTTATCTAATTAAGCCAGGAGCCAAAAAAAGAAGATAGTTTAACCTGGCTTTGATGAAATGATAAGGGTAACCTGGCTTCTATATTTTCTAAATTATTAATTCTATCATTTATACATAGCAACATATTAGCCTTCCTTGTTAGACTCAGATGTCAAAGTACTGTGCAAACACTCAATAATTAACAGCACAGCCTAAAACATGGTGTTATTAGAGGTGGCTAAACCTCTTTGGACAGTTTTTCCCCTTCAGAACTGAGATGCTCAGTTCTGAATTTAAAAATGAATTTTTAAATAAGTTGAGTGGTTGAATGACTGTGTCGTAGGTTTGAGGTCGTTTCTAGAGTGGGTGGGTGTGTCCCAACTTTGTTTTCCATGCTGTCCTGTTGGCTGAAGGCTGGGAAGAGCTGCCTCAGTTGGCACAGAACCATGGAACAGTCTCAGGGAATCAAAAGCCCCTTGGGGCTGGGATTAGAGTATTCTGCAGAAAAGAGAAGATACCATTTCTGAGGTGTTTAGGAGAAGGGGCTGAGCAGTAGAGCTGGGGAATAGCCTCTACTTTAGTGCTGAGACCTTCTGCAGGGTGAAACTTGGATGTTCACATCCATCCTCTTATCTGGAGAACGGATTTAAACCTTGGTTCCCCTTTTCCTCCAGTAATCAGACTGGATGTTCTAATTGTGTTGTTAATGGACATCAGCAAGAACTTCAAATCTTCATTAAAAGGAGACACAAGAGAACAACCAGCAGATCTTTATCCAGGTGAATGCCCCCCTGCAGAAGCAGGGGCACCAAGGATCCTATAAACGTGCTAAGTTAGTGCACTAAGATTTAAGGTGTTCTCATGGTTCAGAAAATGATGGTACATTAGCATCTAAATCTGGTACCTGAGCATTTTGTGAGATAAATAGGGTTTGTAGAGTGAATGTTTTTAAATGCGGGGTGAAGCGAGGTCTGAAATGTAAATGAGAGACAGATTGTACTTTATGGCTTCAAAGTGCTCCTCTCGAATCAATTCCATGCTTTAATCTTCCCCACACCAAGATGAATTTCAATAAGTAGAAAGCTTGCCTGTTCCCTGAGAGAACAGATGACCAAACAAGGATATCAGCCTCAAAATAACCACAGGAATGGTGAAGGGCACCAAATATAGATAGATCTGAAAATAGATGTAGGCTGTGAATGAAATTCCTGCTTGCCACAGGTAATGGAGATGCTTAATTAACATTAAAAAAAGCCACAAGGGTGAGAACTCTGCTGAGCTTTAGTACCATTCTCTATGTACTGTTTGCAAACTTCACAAGCTTCTCTCTTAACCAGCATATTTCAGGGAATTCTCATCACCACTTCCACATCACCTGAGCAACTAGTAAGTATTAGCTCAGATTATTTTTCCTCTTCCTTTAAGGAAGGCAGTTTAGTTTGCACCTAGGAAAGTACTTCTAAAGCAACTGGAAATGGCAGGTTCCCAGCTGGCAAACTCCATCAAGGCCCAGCTTTATTCCCATCTCCAAGCCTCGTATTTTTACTGGTTCTGTACGTTTGCAGAGACTATGAATGATTTCCCCATTCAAAGTTTTTTACTCTGATTTTTAAGTAGACACAAGCAGCCGTGCAATCTACCCAACAAAAAGGCTGTAGAAAGAATAAATAAAAAATAAAATAAAATAAAACAAAATAAAATAAAATAAAATAGTGCCTTCAAGCAATTCTGGGGCCAGGCAGAAGAGCAGGTTACTGCTCTCAGGAGACTGCTCATGTGTTAAGGCAAGTCTCAATGATCACTGAACCTGCTGTGTCTTCTGATGATCCCTTTTACAGAGGCATTTGTCTTCTTTGTTCTGGCTTTTGTAATGCTCCCAGTCAGCACAGAAAATCCTGATCAGCCTGACAGTGAGAACACAGCCACTCAAGTGACTCTCTTCATGTCAGTGCATTTCTCTCTTCAAGCACATTATTGGCTGTATCTTTACTCTAAAAACTGAGTTTAGCAGAGGGCTGACAGCCAGACTTCTCCTGATCCTGGGTCGAAGGTGTATTTTTGGTGGCACAAGCAGGAACCGTGTACCTGCACATAAAATACTGAATTGCAAGTTGTGACACACGGTGACAATCTCAAGGAAGCCAAGATTTATTTACAAGCTCTCTTGGTGTATGTGCCAGCAATGTGTTTGTCACACATTTTGCCTGTATTCCACACATTTGGAGGCATCCCAGATCCTGGATTCCCTGCACAAAGGAGAGCTGGGACAGTGGTGGGGCTCACTTTGGTACAGGACAGAGGCTGCAGTGCCAGGGCAAGGTTAGAGAGGTATGCGAGGAGGAAGGGAAGGAGAACCAGGATGCACTTCCAGATACTGGTGACCAGTGACAGGACCTGAGGGAATGGCTGGAGCTGTGCCAGGGGAGGGTTAGTTTGGATATTAGAAAAATATTCTTCACCCAGACTGTGTTTGGGCACTGGAAGCAGCTCACAGCACCTGGCAGAGTTCAAGAAACACTTGGACGATGCTCTCAGGCACAGGGTGTGACTCCTGGGAATGGTCCTGTGCAGGAGTTGGACTCAATGATCCTTATGGGTCCTTCCCAACTCAGAATATTCTGTGATTCTCTGAGATTCCTGTTGCACCATGGTTTCTGAAGATCAGAGCCCTGAGGACCCTGTGGCTCTGCCAGGACACAGAGGGGTCGATGGCCACTGTGTCTTGGGGTGCCAAGGGGCAGTCCCCACTTCCCCACTGCCCTGCTAGCTGGATTCAACCCCTCAGCCAGGCACTTCCTGGCCCTCCTGGTTTAAATAAGTTTTGGGGAGAACCATCTGCTGCCTGGACAGGCAGTGGGCTGCAAGTGGGGGTCACCAGTACCACAACAAGAAACCCAGGGCTGGAGACACAAACTCCAGCTCAGTCCTTCTGTCAGCCCTGCAAAACCAGACACAGGACAATACCCCAGACTTTCCTGAGGGCCCCAATTAGCTCCCACATCAGAGAAGTCTGAGGGTTATGAGGTTCACAAAACAGATGCATCTTTACGGTACTGAAAACTGCAAATCACACATGAGGGATGCTGGAGCCTCATCCTGATGGGCTGAGCACCATCAGGCCTCAGGGAGAAAGATGAAGGATACAACTAAAGTACTCAAGAGAGCCAGTCTGCTCCAAATAACATCAAATAACACACGACCAGAATTTGATTTCCAATGGAGGCAGTGAGCAGAGCAGGATCGGGATAATGCCCGAGAATGTTACAATATCATTTTTAAAAAACTGGAACATTAGAAAAGGATTCCAAATTAGTCATTTCCTGCTCCTTCTAACACTGTTGTGCATGTGGAGTTAGAAATGTCTAATTTTGCTGTTTTGAAAAGGCTGATGGTGCTTGTCATTCACTGCAATTTCTCCGAGTACCCTGTTATTATCTGTTGATTATGTTCTAAATGAACTCTGTCATGTCTCCACATCTGTTCAAAACCAACCAGATTTTTTTTCAGAAAAGAGCTGTTTTGGGTCAGAGGGATGGAGTTCGAGTAAAAAGTTAAGTGAAATAAGAAAAGTAAGACCAGGAACCTGCCTGGCATTTGTGGGTAGCACTAAATTTGCTGTGCAAATGAAAGCTGGAGGCACATTGCACAGAGTCTCTTTTTATGTTTCCTCAAGCTCTTGGCTCTTTGTATTTAATCTACATCACACATACATACATATCAAGGAGAGAAATACTGCATTGCTTAGATTAGCATTTTGGGAAGCGGCAGCAGAAAAAAAAAATGTATGGAGAAATAATTCTGTAAACATGAACAGAAAACTCTCCCAAATAAAAATGCTTGCAGAAAGAAAACAAAGCTGAGAGAAAGGAGGGGGTGGGGGAAGGGGAGGAAAGTAGAAATATTATATGCTAGATTTGAAGTGAAATTTTTAAATAGACCATCATGTCAAATATTCAAAATGCTTATAAATATTTACCAATGAGACACCACATGAAATATGCACAAGCCGGTATAGAAAAGCTGTAGAAAAGATTTCCTTCAGCGTATTTATACTGTCTGTGGCTGGCCATATGTTTGGGAATGAGAAAAAAAAGCACAAGGCCTGTGGGAGGGAAGGCGAGGAGAAAAGATGGCAGGAAAGGGTCCTGCACTGATCCTGCTCCTGCAGCCTTCTTATCCTCTGAGATGCACCTCCCAAAGAGCTCTGCCAACTCTGCACTAGCTGCTGACACTTTCTGAAGAGAGCTGAGCGCGTTTCTGCTGTCTCCAGACTAAATGCCTACATGCTCAGGCTATGCCAAGGCTGTACAGTTAATTTTCAAGAGAGCACATCCAGCTGGTTTATGTTCTCTCGCTTCTGAAGCGGCAGCACATCAGCGAGTGATTGGAGCTCTGGGGGTGCTGTGTCATACCCAGTGGGCATGTCTCTGAATTTAAAGCCCAGTGCTCATTTCAGACACTTCACTGCCCAGCTGCACATTGCTCAGTGTGTCTGGAAGCAGGGACAGACGCCCCGGTTCGCTTATGGGATGATCCAGACCTTGAGTTCTTCACCTCCGGCGAGAATAATAAGCAATCTGTTCACGTGCAAGAGTCTGACGTTTCAAAAGTGCGTCCCTGTTGCTTTCCAAGCAATTTGGAACCCGTCTAACTGGAGCCAAGTCCAACATGGCAATGGTTTGTTCTCTGGAGTGCCAGGCCTGGCAGAGCAGAGGGGCCTCCAGGCAAAGGGGAGTTCAGATCCTGTCAGGAGACACTGAGAGATGTGCCCAACAAAAGGGCCCAAGGACAACAGAGAGCTCCGTGCTGACATTATTTTTGTCCAAAGAGGCCCAGAAAACAGCAGTGTGATTTGACTGAGCACCAAAAATGCTGTGACTTTCCACGAGCCATGACAATAAGATCCTTTACATCATTTCAATGGCAGCTGCACTGACTGATTTACCATAAGACTTTCCTTTTTGGTGCCTCTTGTTTCTCCTCAGCTTTCTAGCTGCAATTCCTCTCCTCATATGCACTGCAGAAGCTCAGCTCTGAGGCAGCACATCCCTCCACCAAGGGCATAGAGCAGTAAGAAACCAATCAAACCACCGGCTTTGCATTTCACCTTATACCTGGTAAAGTACCTATTGACTGGTGGATACACCAAATCCACAAAGAAGTAGCCAAGATGCTGTTAATGAGTTCACTCGTGGAGTTAGAAAATCCCTTAAAATTTGTCACTGTGCTTTTACAGCATCATTTGCAGGTCCAGGCATATGTGTCATCCTCAGCAAGAACATTCCAAGAGCTTTAAAGTGAGAACTGTCAAAAGCAGCAGAAAAGACATTTGCACCTCCCTGTTTTATTTCTCCTCATTTGTGCTCTGGCTCTAATGAATCTACCAACTCTACCAATAATTTCTTCCGGCAGATTATTCATTTTTGTGATAAACGCATCTCCTGTCGGACCAAAACCAATGGAAAAATTTAGGAAGCTCTTTCCATCAATAAAAACATTAGAAAAGAAAAAATACTTTACTTCGATATCCCCTTGAAACTATTCCTTTAAATGTTTTTGAGGGTTTTTTTTCTTCTTTTTCTGATCTAAAATGAATGGATGGATTATTTGGGGATGTAAAGCCAGGAACCCATTAAAATAATCCTTCAGCCTGACAAATACCATTCCCAAGCACCTCCACAGCACATGTGCGTGCAGAAACATCAGTGCTATTCAGCAGAGAACTAACACCCTATTCTCAGTCTCTGAAGGTATTTAATTAACCTGAAACAGAAATTGTGCTGCTTGACAAGAATTTTTTTAAAATTAGAGTATTCCAAACCTCGAGCTTTTCAATGTGAGGTGGCATTTGATGCTCGATGCTCTTTTTCATATCACCTCAGCTGGCTTTCAAAAGCACATCACAAAGAAGCCACATGCTTCTGATTCCTCAGCTAAGTGAGAGGTGAGTTTTTTTCTTGCAGATTTTCCTAAGCTCATTTGAATGTTTATCCTGAAACACCTGTTTTCAGAAGATAAACTGTCGAGTCCCTGAATGTCACATAAACAGGGCAGGCTACACTGAGGCATTAACTAAATGCTTGGCATTCAAAATGTAGGGAATACACACGTTTGGGGAAGGAGAGGGTCGGTCTCCCCATGTCCTGTCAACAGCTTCTCTTTATCAAGTGCAAAACACACATTTCAAAATAATACTCTGCTAATTTGCTTGTTGAAGAAGAGTTTATGATCTGTTCACGTCAGCAGTAAAATCAAGCTCATGACCACCCAGTGCAGGACTCCAAATCCCTCTCCATAATTTTCTACTATCTGTTTGCTCCTTTTGTGGGGAGAGAGCACTGAGAAGCAGTTTTTCTTATCTTCAAAACCAGGAATGCCCCTTGCACTGGGAGAACCTTCATTTCAGCCTTATTTTTATCGTCATGCAGAAAGAATCCCTCTTTTAGCCCAGGAGCATTTCATGAGGGCAGGAGCTGGGGTGAATTTTTCTTGACACCTATTCTGTTTTCAACAGAGCACTTCCACATGAGACAGTGGGCAACAAGTCATAGAATCATTGGATCATTAGGGTTGGGAAAGACCTCCAAGATCATGGAGTCCAACCTTTGACCTAATATCCCATGCCCATTAAACCATATCACAAAGTGCCATGTCTACTGATTTTTTGAACACATCCAGGCATGGTGACTCCACCACTTCCCTGGGCAGCCTCTGCCAATGCTTAGTCACTCTTTCAGTGAAGAATTTCTTCCTAATATCTGATCTGAACCTCTCCTGGTGCCAATTGAGGCCATTTCCCCTTGTCCTATTGCTTGTTCCCTGGGAGAAGAGGCCGACACCCACCTCACCACAACCTCCTTTCAGGTAGTTCTGTCTCTCTGATGCGACAGATGTATCAAAGCACAAAAGCTACCTCTGGGCCAAGCTCCTCATTCCACATGCCATCCATACTTTTTCTCTCTGACATTATCCCATATTTATTACATTCCTGATTTATCTCTTACAAGCTCCACTGGGGAGGGTTTCCATTTCCTATACTATTTGAGATGGAATAGTTCCCTTGCACTAACTGCATTAGCTGCTCTCCATCAATTGTGGGGCTCTTTTCAGCTCAGCTGAAATCTGTGTTTACTGAAAATCAGGTGGGAAAAAAATGGATTCAAATTTAAAGCAATTGTTTGCTCAGCACAGCTTCATTTATCCCCTAAGCTGAGCTTCAGCTTGCTGAAAGACCACATTTATATGTCCAAAGGTGCTGGGAGTCCCTCCTCTCATGGGAATTTTGGCTACAAGCAGCACATGCATATCAGGACAAAGACTCCTCCTAAATCCATCCACCAAGTGAATGCTGCCTTAACTGCAAGCCATGATGCAAATTTTATGGATAATTAAAATAACCGTATGTCTTCCAGTCTCAAACAGCCAACTACCACAGTTCTCAGCATCCAGCAAGAAGAGTTTCTTATAAAACTAGTCACAAGCATCAGGGTGGATGAAATTCTGGTCCCCAGAGCACATAAGCAGCAACCAAGCACTTTGGAAAACTGTGATCCCAGTGCAGAGTCCTGGCACACAGCACTCCTGACCACATGGAAATCATCCTCTCTCTAAGAAGAGCAGACTTAGAAGTCATGCTGCAGAGCTTTCTGGAGCAGAAATATGAATATAAAAGGTACATAATTATATCTCTGTGTTCTGAAACGAGTTCAGATCCTGGGCTTTGGACAGTGAGAATGAAATCAGTTGACAGTGAGCTATTTCCAGCCTGCACTGGTGAAAAATTCCCTGCAACAAATTATATTCCAGAAAATTGACTTTTTTTACCATGTAAATGCCAAAAAAACCCATAAATACTGTAGTACCTAGCAGCATTTTGTGGTAATATAGAATTGTTTTTATACCATTCCTGTTTGTCCACAATTCACTGGATAGTCTGCCTGGACACAGTGAGCATGAGTTCATTATAATCATCTACACCAACAACAATTAACAACACAATGAGTGATAGATTAAATCACTTCCCATCTGCATCCTCTTTAATGTCAGACTTGAGATCCTCAGAATGTGTTACTTGGTTTGCACTCATTAATATGATATTAATTCCCTGCAGTGCCTTGGAAAAACGTACCTGGCTCCATCCTCCCATCTGCTGATCTGACATTATTATTCTATTGGAGCAATCATCCTGATTATGCTCATTTGTAGTTCCAGTAGATACCCCTTCCCCACAAGAATAATGAGCAGCACTCTTTTGAAACCAGTCATCTTGCTCACAATAAACCTCCTGGCTCTTCACTATTCCCAAAACCCCAGTGCTGATACCAGCTGAATGCTTGGGCATTTGGTGATACTAATCAAACACAAAGCTTACCAATATTGTATTGGGCTGATATTGCAGCAGTGAGAGCTGCCTTTTCCTCCCGTTTTCCTCAGCAATGATTGCATTTTGGAGTTCTGAAAAGTGTCTTCTTTAAGGTGGACCCTTCGTGGTACCACTTCTTGCCAAGGGGGGGAGGAGGGGGATTGTGTTGCTGTGGCGTACTGAGAGAGTTCTCTCGGGAGAATGGAGGGTGTGTGAGGACAAGCTCAAAGTCAGAGGAGCTCTGTACTCACTGCAGAGCACCCAGTGACTGGGATGGGAAGGGCCAACATGTCTTTCCTTTCAAACAGCTCTGCTGCTCCCTTACGTGACACATTCCCATCGCTCTCCACTTCCCACTGAGCTGGTGAACCCACCTGTTGTCCCATTAATGCTTCTGAGGGGATTCAATGTTATTTTACATTTTTATGATCACGTCTGCTGTTCCCCTGAACTGGAATCCTGCTCTAGGGATGTTGTGTTCAGTCAAGCTGGAAGCACGAAGCTGTTAAGTGCTGCAGTTGCGATGTTGTTCAGCCATAACTGAGCAGGACTAAAAATTACTTCCCAGAGAGCTGTAAAGGGCAATAAACATTGCACTGATGGTGTGCAAACTGGCATTGGCAAAAATCTCACTTGCAGTAGCATCACAGGAAACAAAAGTACCTCAGCTGTACTCTCTGCGAGGGTCAAATATTTCCAGGGTCGCCTCTGTCTTGCCATCTCCAAACGTCAGAAGTTTCCTCCAAATTTTTTTTTTTTAAGTTAACTCTTAAGGCATTAATTAAAATATGAAATTTTCTTACACTGATGGGTTGTCTATGATTTGATGTGTAAAAGAATCTTCTTTCCCCTCCGCTCTTTCAAAAGAGAGACATGGGCTGGTTCCCCTGGGAAAGCGAAGAGAACATTTTCCTGCAAGAAGTATTTTGGCAACTTCTGAAGAGGTTCTCTTTTTAACTAAAGTTAGCTGGAAGACTTCAACAGCAATGCCACTCATAAAGTGGATCAAATAACCTTGTAGGCAGTGGACATTACCCAGTTTTATGTGACTGCTCAGTGGCTTGTACTGCACCCCTCTGAATAGCTTTGGAGATTTTCTTCCCATGCAACATTTGAAGACCATTTTGCTTGGGCAGTGTGCCAGGCAGGAGAGGATTTCATCACACCGCCTAAAAAAAAGCACTTACAACAACATCTCTCAAAATATAAAGGATATTTCTTAATGTATAAATATTTAAAGAGGACAATACAATAGCCACAGATTTGGTGGGTTTTAGGGGCAAAAGGGTTTTCTACATCCTTTTTCCAGAGTCTCTGCTGCATATCCATGCAAAACATTGCAATTATTTAATTTAGCTCTCAAGACAAAGTCAGTGCAGCATCTATTATTAGTGAATTTGTATCTTAAAAAGAGCAGCATAGAAAATGAGTTCCTTATGCACAGAGTGAGTCCCACTCACTGAGCCAAGCTACTAATTTCACTACAAGGCTTAAATATATTCTCTTTCTGCCAGGCTATTTCCATTATTGCTCTTAATTTCCTCTCTTATTTTGCTACCTAATTTGTTCTGACAATAAGTTAACCTTTATAAATAGGAAATTTGTTTTCCTGCTTTCCTGGGACTTGACTCTTTCCCGTGTTAGGAGGTGGGTAATTGGTCATCCCCCTTTGTGCATTTGCTTTTCACAAGTGAAAATTGAAAAAAAAGGAATATAGGCTCTGAATGCACATGTCTTCAAGGCAGTGGGGGAAATTGGCTTGTAGGTGGGAGGGGGGAAAAAAAGATCAGGTTTTTTTTTTTTAAGGTAAAAAAAGCACCAAACCACACCCTTGACTCCACCTACAAGAAAAAAATAATGTTCTCACTAAAGACTGACCTGGAAAAGTTCATATCCAAAAAACTACCACCTGAGAATAGTGACTGTTTATATACTCACAAGTATTTATAATGGTGATGCTCCATTTTCAAAACAGGTGTTAGGTAAGATTGGTGGTTGTGCAGGAGAAAATAAAAACAGTGGTAGTAAAAGGCAATGAATATATTCTGCCTATCAGACCAAATTTCTTAATTTCCCTCCTGTCTTCCCTTCCTCAAACCCAGCTAAGTGAAACGGGAGAAGAAGATAGAAGTTGCAGGAGTAAAAATACATCTTTTTAAAAAATAAAAATCCTGCCTGGAAGGAAAAAATAGAAAAGAACAGAAATTCTGGGAAATTAAATGGGAATCTAAACAAAGGCCACATAAGCCTACTAAAGCCTCAAAGAGCAGCTTGTTGAAAAAATAAATATGAGTCAGAAAAGTATTCCAAATATCTCAGAAGCAAGATGTCTGCCAGAGGGAACATTGGGGCCAGAGATTATGAAGGGATTAAAGGATCACTGAAGGAAGAATGGGGCAGAGCAGGAAAATTAAGTGATGGATTCACGGGAGTGTCCATGGGGCTAATAAGGGAGGTTCCCACAACAGTTTCTGGTTTTGATGGGAAATGAGCTACAGGCACGATCTCCCATCAGTCAGTCCTGAGAGCAAACAAATCTGAGAGTCTGCTCAGTTTGGGAGAGTTTCTGAGTGCACAGTTCTAAGCAGAGTTTCCAAGCGCAGCCTTGCTGGTGGTTTCCAAGAAATTTTCTCTTTCCAAGTCCACTGCCATTCTCCATTCTCACACTCCATTATCTCACTTCCTTCCTACTGTTTTGCTTCTCAATATTTTCTGCTCTTTCCTATTTTTTATCACTCATTCAAAAAAACAATGGTCTAATAATGTGTTTTTTTTTTCTTCTCCAGCCAGAAATACCCAGAAAATTCCCAAGGTCATTTCTCTTAAGAAGTTTAAGTTAAGCACATCCTGTGAAGTTAACAATTTACAGGTGGGAAAAACATTGGGACTGACTGACTGGAGCAAGAGCCAGGAATGGCAGATCATCCCTAACAACCAGAAGTCGTGGAGTCTCCAGTTTTGCCACTCCTTCAGCACCCCGAGGATTTAGGGATTTGAGCCTCACGTGGGTGTGATGGTAACCTGCCCACAGAGGCTCTCAGCTGGGAGCTGCTTTTGGATCCCAACAGCTTTTAGGGAAAGGACAAGAGTTAGAAGAAAAGTGACAGCAAGAAACATATAATTTAGAAACAAAACACGAAACGCTGTAGTAAATGAACTGGCAGCGTAGGTGGGATTGGTAAACAAAGACCACACACCTTATGTCTCCAGGTGGTGGTTTGGATCCTGCCTCCAGTAACATTTTAATCACCAGGAGCTGAGAACTTTTTTACCACTTATGGTTGGTGAGATCTTTCCTAAGCCTCCGTTGTGAGTCTCTAATTTGATTTGTCTGGATTGCTGAATGGAACGAATTGGCTGATTTTCCTCATCACAAGGACGTTTCCTGACACACGCAAGCGTGGGGTCTGATTTGACAACATGCAAGGCTGGCAAACAGACCTGGGAGTGCAGTGGGATCTCACCAGAAATGGGAGTGCACGGTCACAGCTTTAGGAAAAGCAATCAGAGCTGTCATTCTGAGTTTCACCCAGTTTCATCACAGGCACTGTAATATTAAGGCTGCTGCTGCTGCTAAAGACACTTGCAAGGGCATTTCCTGCAGGCTGGTTGCTGGAAATTCAATCCCCCAAGGGCTTTGACCGACATATAAAAAAATGATTCCGCTGACTGTGCTTCTAATGGTCCAGTCTTAGAAATGAGTCACCTGGCTGGGAACAGCTGGGAACTGGAGGCATCTGCATATGGTTCCACCCCAAGCTGACACGGGGGAGATGGATTTCTCTGGACCAGAGAGGAGAGCGATGCTCACAGCCTGGCTCAGGGGTGATGACTTGTTCCAATGGACAAATCCTGGCTGTGTTATTCATACTGGATGTGACATCGAGTTTATTTATATGAGCAAAACAAACAGAACCCACTGGTACATGACAGAAGGATTGTTTGCTTTATGACTCAGGCCCAGGGTCTGCCAGCTTTGAAAGAAATTGGAGTGTACACAGATATTTTTTTTTCTATTTGAGTAAAAGAGAGAGAAAGAGAGGGGAGAACTCCTCCTCTGTGGGCACTGCCAGGCTGACATTCAGTGTGTTCTCCCTCAAAACAGCTTCATACTTTAATCACTACCCTAATGTCT
The DNA here is from genome assembly GCA_013399855.1 of Oxyruncus cristatus. Lineage (NCBI taxonomy): Eukaryota > Metazoa > Chordata > Aves > Passeriformes > Cotingidae > Oxyruncus > Oxyruncus cristatus. The sequence goes on along the minus strand of VXAY01002873.1, from coordinate 559,937 downwards.
GTTTTCCACCCTTCATGGAACTCTACAAAGCACATTAACTCTGTCCTGTATTTCTGTTTTAATTGTACTTTTGATTTTGAATTAAAATGCACCCCTCAGTTTCCCACCCAGCTGTTCTTGCAGTCTGCAGGAGAGCGGTCACTGCGAACCCTCCAATCCACGCAGGATGGAAGGCTCCCCTCTCCTTCCCTCTTTCCAAGGGCAATACAGATGAAGGGATAATCCAGGGCACTGAATCAGCCCCCAGTCTGTACTGCCCTTGCTCCAGTGGATATTGGTTGGTGCTTTCTTTAAACACAATATGAAAAGTGGAAAGAGAGAGGTCCTTAATTTTGAGCTTTTGAGTGGGATATTTGTAAACGTCAAAGCACTTAATTGAGGTGGTTTTTCCCACTTGGAATGCCCCCACTCCAGAACAGTATCATGGCATAAAGACCTGCAAACACACACAGTCAATCTGACTTTTACTTCTCTTTTTTTTTTTCTGAGATGTCAGGAATCCACCTCTCAGAGATTTCCTACTCACCCCACTTCTACATGAATTGCAATCACATTGACAGTACTTTCAGTAGAAACAACCAGTGTCACATTTTTCATCCTTATTTGGGGAAGAGGGCTTTATTTATTTCCTGTGGACTCCTTTCAAATCTATCATAGCAATGTTTTTTTTTTTTTCTCCAGTTAATAAGAAAACTTTTTTGCAACGTTTTGCAAAGGTATTTCGTTAGAACTGCAGGGTATTGCTGAACCTTAGGGTGGCAACAAACTATTCAGCTTCTGCTGAAAAAAAAAAAAGAAAATTAATGGATAAATTGATTTTCACCCAGAAATCTTCACTGGAGTCTCCCTCCAGCTGTGGCCAACCACAGCTGATGCAACTTTTCTCCTTCAAAGTGGTTCATGTGGCTCTTTTGTTTCACCTTTCATACATGTAAAGAGGCAACTTGCCTAAAAAGATCATGTTCTCTAAAAACACAGCACATGCATTTTCATTTTGATGTGCAGGAAGGGGCTATTGCATAAGAGATTTAGGGCAGCAAGCAGCAGGGAGAGGCACAGCATTTATATTTTAATTAGCTCATGCCAGGAGTTTCTTCAGAGGTTACTAAATTACTATTTGTCCACCTACATTATTAAAATCTTGTGTCTTTCCACTTCGAGGACTCTTTGTACTTCCTGAGAACTGTATTGCTGGGACTGCATATTGTTCTTAAATAATGTTCTTTAATAATCCCAAGTGATAATTTTATGAATCTGTTCAGTGCCAATTGTAATAACGGAACTTTAGCAATTAAAAAATAAAAAATTCTAGGAAAGCACTACTTTAAACACAAAAATAGCCCTCCAGGGCTTGTCTGACTTAATAAATATTCGTCATGTGTGGGCTTCTTAAACACATTTTTAGCAATTGTGCTCTTTTCTCAAAATAATTTCTCGAATTGTCATGTTCTATGAGAAAAAGCCCATTGTTTTATCTGCTTCACATCACACTGATGATGTTAACAAAGACAAATATTTTTGCATAAATACATACTTCTGAGGGTTTTTTTTTTTTTTTGCTACAGCAAGAATACATTAGAACCTCGAGAAATCCCTTATTTCTGGAAGCATTTATACAATAAAGGAATGTGACCTCCTCGAAGTAAACGAGTGGTGTGGGCACTTCTGAGCTGCTTCACTGCCACAGGCTGAGAGGTGTCGCACAGAACCTTAAAATCAGGCACTGGAACTGGAAAGCCTTCCTGGAAATGCAGTAGTTTGGCAAAGGAGTTCTAATTTTTTGGGGTTTGTTGGTTTTTTTTGGTTGTTGTTTTTTCCTGGTATTGATTTACTGCCATCCATTTTCCAGTGCTGGGGAGATACAACCACACTGAGACTATCCAACATTTCCTCGCTGCTTTGCTCCCCAAGGATTCATGTCCCTGCCACTGCCCGTCTAGACCCTACTGGCAGCTCCATGAACAAAAGGAAGGATTCTGGTAGACACCAATTTATTTTTCTGCAGCAGGACACTTCTCAGGAGTGACAACCATGCAATACTGAGGCTGCTCACAATATATAGTTTTCTACTGAAAACAAGCTGGAACATTAACGAGATATTAATGATAACTATGGGGGTGAGCCTACAGCATTCTCCCACTGGAGCAATGCTCACTGAAGCAATAAGATTCACTGAGCCCAATGAAGCTGCTTTGTTAGGACTGAATTCAAGTAAAACCTTCCCTTTTAATTATTGTTGCAATTCTGCTGCATACGGGTAAAAAGAATCTGAGAAGTTTTGCCCTAATTTTATTGCCAAAAGAGCTCAGTGGTTTGGGATTCTTTTCCTGTTAGAGGGTTACTAAAGTGTTGCAAAGCCCGAGAATATGTTTTCTTCTTACTTTTAAATTGGAGAGCACAGAGCCATAGAACCATTTAAGCTGGAAAAGCCCTCTAAGATCATCGAGTCCAACCATTCACGCCAAAACCTCCACTAAACCATGTCCCAAAGTGCTCCATCTACAGCCTTTTAAATCCCTCCAGGGATGGTGACTCAGCTGCTTCCCTGGGCAGCCTGTTCCAGAGCTTGACAACCCTTTCAGTGAAGAGATTTTTCCCAATATCCAATTTAAGCCTCCCCTGGCACAGCTTGAGTCTGTTTTCTCTTGTCCTGTCACTTGTTACCTGGGAGAAGAGACCGATCCCTCCCCATCTCCCCCCTCCTGTCAGGGGGTTCCAGAGCCAGAAGGTCCCCCCTGAGCCTCCTTTGCTCCAGGCTGAGCCCCCCCAGCTCCCTCAGCCCCTCCTGCTGCTCCAGCCCCTTCCCAGCTCCGTTCCCTTCCCTGCACACGCTCCAGCCCCTCAGTGTCTTTCTGGGAGTGAGGGGCCCAAAACTGAGCCCAGGTCTCAAGGTGTGGCCTCGCAGTGCCCAGCACAGGGGGATGATCCCTTCCCTAGTCCTTTACAGCAAAGAGCTCCAAATCCTGAAATGGATGCTTTAACACATGAATAGCTTCCTAAATTAAAAAGAATGCATTCCTGGCAAGAATCCTACCCGGGGTAACTCACAACCCAGGCTTTATTACCCCAGAGTCACTGATCATGATTGTAGCTGCACAATAGTCATGAGTTAGAAAACAGTTTCATGTTGATAACTGAGCCACTGAAAATGAAGGGTTTAATGACTACTTTATTTTAGAAAGAGAGACAATGCTATTTATGTCATGTAAATGACTTGGAGAAATAATGCAAATGACATTGGACATTAACAAACTCACTATGATAATGGAAATCTTGCATAACTTGTAGGAGTTCCACAAGTTCCACTGTTATGTTTGGCATGATTATAACTTCGTAACAATCTCTTGATTTTTTCTCTTTCCCTTTTTTCATGAAATTCGTCATATACAGATGCAGTACCAAACCATTAAGATGCAATGCAATTCAAGTTATTTTACAGAGAAGCAAAATTGCTTCATTTATACCTTTTATCCTTGTAACAAAATTAGATGTACTGGATTCTTAAACCATTAAACCAGCTTCTAGAGCTCTGCCTCTAAAATAGATTGCTCAGTTAAAAAGACTTACCTTTCTTAAAAAGAATGAAGTTCCATTTTTGGAATAATCTGATTTTTATTCCTGCTGCAGACCAGAGATTCTAAGCAATCACAGCATGCAACATAGAAACCCCAAGTAAGGATGCTTCTGCTATAATATGCAATATTCAGTTCCAAGCATTTATTAACTGGAGAATGACGGTGATCTGAATCTATGCATGGATAACACATCTGGCAGTCTCTGCCATTCTCTCTCACTCCCCCACCCCCTCAAACAGCAACCCAAAATTTGATCAAACACGTGAAACACTCAATAGCCTGAACACTTTCAGCCCAAGGAAAAAGGCACAGTGGGAAATTACCTTAAATTCAGTTTCAATGTTGGCTAGTCTGGCCAGTTCATTGCTTAGCTCTAGGGCAGTAAGGACAGGGTCTTCACTGGAAAGGGACAAATAAGCAGCACTGGCTAATCCTTTGTAGGCGTTCATTCTGGAGCGGGAGTGACTAAAGGAGTCTTTCCTCTGCTTCTCAATACATTCATTGCACTTGCAAAAGTAGTCGTGCGGCCGCTCAATCCGTGCGCCCTTGAGGAGCAAGATGTGGACAATTTCGTACTCCTGGCAGTGGGCAGCGAGGATGATGGGGGTGATGTCGTGGGAGAACCGAGTTCCGTCTTCGTCGTAAGCATAGAAGTCGTCGTCTCTGAGCTCCTGCTCCAGGGGGCTGAGCGTGAGGCGCTGCCCCTGCGCGAAGGCCGGGTGGTTCAGTATTGCTTCTACGATGCGCACGTAGCCCTTGCTGATGGCCAACAGCAGGGCGTCCCCCACCCGGGCCAGGTTCTCCTTCTTGAGGAGCAGCTCCGTCACTTCCAGGTGCTCGTTCCCCACAGCCAACTGGAGGGCGTTTTGTCCCATGTAATCGACGCAGTTGAAGTTCAGGGTTTTGGATTCCTCCAGCATCTTCCGCACCACGGGAATGTTGCCATATTCCGCAGAGTCGAGGAAACGCTCCTCCTCTGCAGTGAGGCTGGTGCCCTTCTCATTGAACATGTAGGCCGGGCCCCGGATGGCCTGTCTCCGGCCCTTCTCCCGGAGCGTGGTGTGCCTTCGATGCATGTTTTCGGAATTGCTGTTCCTCAACCTGCAGCAAACCACAAAGGAAGGCTGGTTATGAGAGAGCCATAATTTCACATCATCTGAAACAAGGGTAGGAGTGTCTCCTAATGATCAGGTCTTGCTTGCTGTTTATGGTCTGAGCTGGCTACTTAAAATTGTTTAGGATACATGTGAGTGTGCCTTCAATGCATGTTTTTGGAATTGCTGTTCCTCAACCTGCAGAAAACCAGAAAGGATTATATTATTAATGGTTATATTCTAGGAGAGTCATAATTTCACATAACCTGAAATAATGTCTCATGTTCAGATCTTTCCTGGTTTTAATGGTCTGAGCTGGTTACATTTAGGGTTCATGTGAAATAAAGATTAGTTTCTCAAAAAAAGACAAGTTCTCCCCTGACTTGTACTAGATTTTGACAAGGATTCTCAGCACATTCTTAACCAGAGAAATAGAAAAACAATATGTATGAACACATTATTTTCCGTTTTTACTGTTTAGAACTTAATTACATGGTATTTAAGAATAATATACTCAACATAACATTTCACTGAATTACCTTCTTGAGTTTTGTCCTTGAAGGCATGAGCCCTGAAGAAAGCAGGACTCTCCTGTCTGTAGACCTTGGATCAGGCCAATAAATTACATTCTATAAAGTTAAAAAGCATGTTTCTAATTTAAAACACATCATACCAAGGATAAATATATTGCATATCCTCCTAAGATTCAGCTGGTACAATCAAACCACTTATTTATTCCCTGCTTTTTTTTTCATGCTACATAATACCATTTTTCTGTTTCCTGACCTAGAGCAGTTTAATAAATAACTGTCCAATTTCTCACTGAAATACCACTGGCAGCTGCTCCAAATACAGGTACCCAAATCCAGAGGGGAGTCTTGAAAAACACAGGAGTAACTCCTGATTTAGTGTGACATCACTCCCCAGTAAGCATCTTTCAGAGAGCTGCTGCAGAAAGATAAAACACAGGTCTCTGAGCACACAGGGCAGGAAAGGGTCATTGATTTCCCCACTGATTATGTGGCTGAAATGCCTTCACTTGAATTTGATGGGATGGAGACAAACTATTCTTATTCCACCATCTCTGGAACCCCCAAAGAAAGCTGTGCTATATGCAGTTGGGTTCAAGAGTGGGTGAACACACCGTTGTATGAAAATAAGCAAAATCCTAAATTTATCTGTGCCTTTGAAACAGTCACACTTTGTCTTTGGTGCTGTCTCAATGTTGTTCTTTTTTTTTTTTTAATTTCACTGCTGTAGCACCTCAACAAAGTCACAGTCCCTCTTTTAGAGTCCAAACACGGGGAGTTAATCACCATCCTAAGCCATAGAATGTGCAGCTTGAGTAAAAAGTATAAGAACAACACCTCTTTCATGAAAAGCACTCAGTCCAAGAGCAAGTCCTAAATCACTTGGGTAAAATCTTCAGGAACCTCCACGATGCTGTGGACAGATGTAACAAATAAACAGGTGTTAATGCTCAATGGGTGGCAAAGGTTCCTCCTTCCACACTCCATCTGTTCTCCAAGTCAGTTTTGACCTTCAGTCAGTGAAAAGTTCATGTGTTACTCTGAGAAAATACTATGGAAGTTGGAAAGTGCAGCAGTGAACGATGAGAGGGAACAATGCCAGGAGACAAAGTGGAGCAGATACAGAGTAAAGATACTCAGAAAGAGTAAAGGAGTAAAGGAATCAAAAACAAAGGGGTATCAGAAACCCAAAGTACCTAAAGTGCCAGGACACAGAAGTTTTCAGTGTAGCTGTTCTTATGGAACTAACATATACATATGCATCTATCACTTTAATTCATCACTTTTTCACTGATCTGGAACAGAAGGTCAGTGCTGAAGAGTTTCAAGCAAATTTTACGGCCAAGTTTTAGAAGTTACATTAAAATTTAAGCCAATCCCAAGAAAGCAATTCTGTGACCGTACAAGGCTGAAAGTGAGGTTCATAATTAAGAACCTCTCCCCTTCAGCTTTGATGGATCAGCATAACAACGTACTAAAAGCCAGAAGGAACTGAACATATCATCCCAGCCTCCATTGAGAGATACAGTGCTACATGAATCTGAAAACTAATTCCTTCCAGCGTGGTTTGAAGTTGAAGAAACAGAGATGAGGGACAAAAGAATAATGAAGGAGACATGTTAAGGGAATGAATTCCCTAGACTGCAGGAAGTTTGCTGCAAGAGAAAACAGTAACAGCTAGAAAATATACCATTAACACGTCTGACAGGGATGCAGAGGTCTCTAAAGCAGCAAAATGCCTGGGGTAAAAACTAAGGCCCCTCTGAAGTCAACATTACAAATTTCCTTGATTTCAGTGGTGTCCAAATTTTGGAAACATAAATGCACACACCCCCCCTTTGTCCCCAGCATTAGCTTTCATCTCAGCAGCAGTTCCAGTGAGGCCAGGAGGACTAACATGGTTAAAATAAAATATTTAACCGCATGCTCGAGGGTTTCTCTAAACTGAAGCTCGTGTCCTGAGCTGTTCAAGGGAGCATTTAAGTTTTAAACCTCCACTCGAGTCTTACTGAGTTCAAGTAAGGACTACACACCCAAAAAACCACTTCTGAACCATGCCTTCGTTAAGTGAGGACTCGCAGTACCAGAAAGCACATTGCACTTTTACAGTCTTGGGATTTCCTCAATGTTAAATTAAATCTCTTAAAATATTAAGCAACCTGAAACAATGAGCTGGCGATGGCTTGAGCAATTGTTGCTGGGATCAAGTGGAAACCATTCCAGCTCTGGGAGCTGCTCAGTACTGAGCCAGGGGTGCAGCAGGATTGCACATGCCTAAATATTTTAAGACAGTTAAGTGCAATAGCTGCTTTGAGCTGGGGCTTTTCTGATGTGTAAAAACAATGTAGGATAAGATATTTGACAATATTTGTTGTTGTATTTAAGGGTCAGTACTGGAAGCAACTCAGAAATATCTATCCTTTTCACCAGTGAGGAATCTATTTGTATTCTGCCTGATGTCCAAGTACAGCTCTTGATACTTTACTCTTTTTTTCTCAGAAAACTTTTTCTCTTCTGGTCTGTATAAGACGGATGGGACAGATAACCTTATAATCACACCCAAAGTAAACATAAACCCACATAAAATACTCCCATTGACCTAGTTCTAAGATTTTTACCTGAGAAAATAGGTCAAAGTTTGGCCTAGAGCTAATTCACACCTGTTTGTTGTATTTGTAATAACATGCCAAAAAAAAGGAAGAAAAAAAGAAAAAAAAGGACCTTCATTTCACTTTCTTCAATTCAGAGAGAGCACCGGTTTCATACAGAATTTCTAACAACAGAAACTGCATCAGGAAAACAGAAAATGGGAAAAGCAAGCCTGCCCTCCAAAAACAGAACTGTTATCCAGCATTTATCTTGCAAGGACAGTTCTGCAGGGATGTCCCTACAGCACAGAGTTGTCCTCACTGCCTGCACGTAAGGGCAAGAGCACCATCATTCAGAGGGTTTCACCTCAGATGAATTATGATCCCCCCAGTCTTGCTCGTCAGCAGAGATCAATATCTCAGCTACCACACTTTATCATCTTTACAGAGCAGAGATGAATAAAAAATGATACTTTTAACTTCGAATAATTTAATGAGGAATGCTCACCTATCAAACCCTGGCCTGAAGAAAAGTTATAATTATCCTTGACCCGAGCACTGAATCATGATAAAAGAAGTGCAAAGAGTAATGTGTGCAGTAGCTGAAGCTCTTGGAAAATGAACCTGACTGTAATGTCATGACTGTTCTCAGCACCTTGTTCCACTCTGCTTTTCAGTTATGTGCGGGTATGTTTAGAACTAATCATATTTATTGACTGTGTGTAATGTGCTCTCTTAAAAAAAAAAAAAGTTATTGTGACTTGATTGTATTTATCTCATCATTTTTGTTTAAAGGTGCTTTGCATTGAATTGACTCTGGATTTGCATATTTTATTGAGACAGCTAATGATCAAACTCATCAGGCACTGCAGTTAAATACTGTGTTTTTCTAGGAAAGAACGCCAAGCGTGCAGTGTTGTTGGAGAGAAAATTGTCTGGGAAAAGAAAATTAAAAAACTCAGGGCCTAAGTACTACTTTCCAAAGCTGAGGGAGCCACAAGATGTCTGGTCTCCTGTGGGGAGTGGAGAAGAATAGCAGTTTCTGGAAGGTGATTTAGCTCTTAACAAATCTTCCTCTGGGAGCATCTCAGTTTCTAATTCAAGTGACTAAGAGCAGGTCCTTGCAATTTGCTCTGACAGCGCTCGGTGCTGAGACACTCAACTTCTGAGAAGGGAACAGGAGGTTTGTTCTTAATGTGGTGTCACTGAAAACACACTGAAGCTGAAACTCTTCTTTTTTTCCTTGTTTTGCAATCACTCTCCCCTCACTGGTCTGAGTGACACAGTGGACATGGGAAGGAACTTGGGCTGCTTCATACTGAGCTTGGCCCACAAATGTCCTTTCTCCCTGACCTTTTCCACAGTGCTCCAGACTGAGCCATCCAGGACCTTCTGCTGCCTCTCTAGTCCCACCCAAAATCTATGAAGGGAAAGGGCTACCACCTGGAGCTAAGGCTTGGGAAGAGTGTTCCAAGGCCTAAGTGCCTTAAGAGGCTGAATTGGAGTTTTTACTCGTGGTTTTGAACCAGAACTTTGAAAGTGTGTGGGACAGGCTGAACAGTATCTGCTTGAGTTTTTAAGACATCTGAAGCCTAAAAGTGTATTGAAATCAACGGGTGCAAGGAGCTGCAGCTATCCTGGAATTCTCAGGTGATAACAACCTTTCCTTGTCTTAAAGCCTAAGAACTGAGCAGAGCAACTACAAAGGCAGCTCCAGGAACTTATGCTCTCTGACTACACTTTGGGTTTGCTTTCACTAAGTAGAGAGAGTTTGGCAGGAGTCTCCCTGTGCCCTTTCAATGGCTCCCTTTGTCCAGAAACTACAGAAGAATCTTCAGGATGTGTAACCATTACTGTGCTCTGTAAGCAACCATCAGAGGAGGCTTTGACGAGACGTTGACTCCGTCTTGTTGAAAAGGAAATTTAGGTTTCTGAAAGCCATTTTGGAAGCACTGCTCTTGGCTCCTGCAGAGTCTCAGAAACTGTCAGATTGACACTTTACTTATTATTTTTCTTTCTCCTCACATCAATACTTCTAAAAAGAATCAGGGCACATAAAAGCTGCAGACTCCCTGAGGTCTCTTTGGAACTGACACAGCTCTTACACATCAAATGGACCATTTTTCTCTGTTAACCCTTGCTTCCACACAGAAAACCTGGTTAAAAGGAAGGAAATTGGGTTCCACAACCAAGCAGAAAGTGATATAGAAATGAATCAATTTAAAGGAGTAATTCAAAGTGTGTAGAGTAATGTTTTCAAGTAAACTCCAGACTTCAGGGAAAGACCACAGACTGAACACAACTGCATATATTTGTTGTCCTATATTCAATAGGCTACTCTGGCATTTCAAATGCTGCCCAGGCATGTATTGCCAGAGCCCTCTGATACCCTCTTTTTCTCCAATATCTTAAACAGCTTTCTAGGTCTTACTTTAAGCCGAACTTTAACACAAGATTTTTAACATACTGCTGACTTGCTGTATATACAGACTCAGTATCATTTGGGGTGGTTGCCTCCATTAACAGCAGCTTATTATGGAGTTTTTTGTGCTTTGAAATGCTGAAGTGCTACCTCCTTTATTCTTATAATGTGCAAACCACCTGTTTAATACTGTCAGCAGCAGGGTCATTCTCCTGCATGAAGAGTTGTGTACATATCTAGGAACAATTAATAGAATTCTTTAGCCCCATTCAGATATTCCTTCACGTGCAGAGTGGTCCTACAAACCAGTTGCAGGAAGTAATATTCCCCTCCCCACCATTCCCACAGCTCATAAAGATCAAAGAAAATGATATTTCAAGGTCAAAATTTGACAAGAGGTCTCTCTCCTTGTGGAAGTACAGGAGCAGTCAACAAAACCACACCTTTTCAAGTCCCTTTAAGAAATGGCAGCATGAGAAACGTCCAGGAAGTCAAAACAGGCCTCACATGTCACCACAGGATGCTGATCAGTGATACACACCAACACTGCCAGCATCTGCCTGTCATGAAGCATAAGGTCTGAGGCTAACAGCCTAGAAATATTCAGGACAGACCACCAGCACCTACATTTTCACATCCTCCCTGATCTCTGTTAGAAAGGAGGTAGCTCTGCCTTGCTGTTTGAAAGAAGGAAATGGAATTTGGCTTTCTCCCAGCTACCTTTCAGAAAAAAAAAAAAAAATTCACTGCTTTTCAGTGGTCTCACCCTTCCCCTCCTTATAAACCAAGCATGAGCATTTTATTTCCCATCCCAAAGCAATGTCATGCACTAATGCAAGACTTTTACAGCAGGAAGCACTGAAAAATAACCACCTTTGTTCTTGCATTCAAATTCTTCTTGTGTTATAATATATGTAGTGTTTTGGTTCTTTTCCTTCCTTGTCTCCCCTTAATACAAGATTGGGAAATTGCCTGATTATTATCGTGTATCACAGAATACATGAGACAGATGTATCAAAATTAGGGCTATTTTTACATTCTCTGCTACTGCTCATTCATTATTATGTTTGACCATCAAATGGACTGCCAGAACATGAACGAGTTCTACTTTTTTTTTTTTTTTTCATCTGGCTTTGGGAACCAGGAATAATTCACCCTCACTGTTGAAGCACTTCGAAACTCAGGCTTGGATCATACTGAGGACCCAACAGAGAAATACCTGTTCATTCATAAATTTTTACTAGTGATGAGAGCAACGAAAAATATCTCTAATTGTTCAAGCAGGGGGCAGTGTAACGCAGATTTTCAACAAGCAGTTCTACCAAAAAGAGAAAGGAAAGCTCTGAAAAGAACTAGTAATCTCGATTCTGGCTGTATTTCATTTTCCCTCTTGATGCACTCTGTTCAATGCTCGCTTCATAGTTATCTCAAGGCAAGAAACAACGTGGAGAGAAAGACTCCTGACAACTGTTAGACCCGGCAAGCTGCAACAGGCATGGCACAGTGTCCCATATTCACACCTTTCATTTTTCCTCATTTCCAGAAAAACAAACCCTTAAAAATTTCACCCAGCTACTAAAGGAGACAACGACGTGGCTCCAAACCATGCGGCTGGTGAGAAACCACAAGCCCTCCATGTTACACGGAGCCCAAGCTCCACGTTCCAAGGGTAAAAAGCCAACACGACCTCACACGCAGCCACCGGCATCACCGCGCTCAGGCTTGGAGGGCACCTAGCGGCACCGAGACATCTCTAACCCCCGCAAAACTTCCCGGTGACGGGCACTGGAGACAAGGTACTTCTCGGAGGAGCCGCTCCCAGGGGCAGCACTTACATGTGCGCGTCGGGCCGGCTCCGGTCAGTGCGGGGGCGCGGCGCGGGCGCGGCCGCCCATGGCCCGCGGTGCTGGGGGACCACCGAACCTCTGTCCTGGTGCTGAACCCCACTGTCCGCGGTGCTGAACCTCCTCTGTCCGGCTGCCGAACCCCCGCTGTCCTGGCGCTGACCCTCCGCGGTGCTGAGCCCGCTCTGTCCCGGTGCCGAGCCCCGCTCAGCGGGGCCGGACGGGGCGGGCGCTGCCCGCGGTGCCGCAGCCGCCGCCGGCGCGCTCCGGCTGGTGTCTCATCCTTGTTCCCTCTGCCGGGGCGCAGCTCCCCGGGAGCGCCCGGGATCCGCTCGCTGGAGGAAGAGCCGGCTGCGAGTCTGGCATGTGAGTTGCGTTGTCCTGCCCGTCTTCCCTCCCCCTCTTCCCACGCCGCTGTCCTCCTGTAGGTGTGGGTTCGATGTGGTTTCAGCCGGAGCTGGAGGAGTGCCCTGAGCCCTCCCAGGGGCTGCCCCGGAGCAGGCGTGGCAGGAGAGCCCTTCCCGGGGAGGGCAGGGCTGCCTCAGGCTGCCCCGAGGGCGGGGGGTCCGCTGGGGGCTCCCCCCCTCACACACCCCACTCCTGCCTCACCTGGCTGTGCCTCCCTTCGCTGGGAGCGCTCAGAGCTGCTTCTCCCCATCTGCCGTGCCCTGGTTCATCTTATTCCTCGCCGAGGAGATCTTGTCTCCTAGGAGGTGGCAGAAAAGGGGGGTGTGTGCGCGTGTGTGTGTGTGCCAGGAGCGGAGGGAGAGGGAGAATGAAACCAACATGCAGAATAATCAGTCAATGCAATCAATCCCCTCCCTCGCGTGATAGAGGAGGGCTGTCAGAGCAACAACTTCAAACTGCACCCCGGAGCACTGGTGCACCATCCTGCACTCTATTCCACGTGGAACGAGCAGGTGTTCTTCCCAGGACCACTCCCCAGGATGTTCCCACTGCCTCCCACACAGCTGCGTTCACACAGGGCTCTCCAAGCCCATGACCTTCCCTGTCCTTCCCCACCAGTGCAACTCCCCTGCCCCCTGCTCTGCCTTAGCTGGATGCAGATTCCTCCCCTCATCACACACCCCACTGCAGTTACCAAAGCCACCCCTCCTCACCTGTCATGTCTCTGGGAGTTTAATCCTGGAGGAAACCCTCTGCTTGGAGAGGTGATGGTGGCAGACAGCGCAGGGCTCTCTGAACAGCACACACAAGGGGATGGCAGGATGTGGATTTGCCCCGGGTTCTCCTTCTCTCGCCCCCTCACAGCACTGTCTGAACCGAGAGCACTGACTAGGAGGAGATCTTTCCCCATTTTTCAGTCTCAGTCTGTGAGGGTGAGATCCTCTCAATCAGCTGAGGGTGTTATTCCATTGAAACACCCCAGACCACTGACCATTTATCAAGGACCACTGAGAGCTTGGCATGGTTGCTGTGGTGGCACTGTGAAAGCATCCCAGACCATGCCTTTCAGAAACCTTTAAAGACAGCTGATGCAGAACTTTCATCCCACATCCTTGAACAATTAGGTTACTTTCAACAGCCTGACCTGTGCTCACAATTGTGAAGAGGGTCTTTTCCTACAAAAAAAAAAAATATTTTTTCCTAAATAAGGGGGAGAGTGTATTAATCTCTGATTATTATGGGCAGCACCCACACCTAGAGAATTCACTGTTTTGACTGTCCATTAAAATACACTGATTCCGTTGTTCTTGTCCCCATTTAGAGCTTCTTGGAGCTCACTGAGAAATTCCTGAGGGCCCATCTCTGTAAACATATGAGAAGGTTGTGGCTGTTACCAGGCTCAGGGGAGAACAGCATTCTGTGGGGAGAGACAACATGTGAAGATTTAAATAAAAAAAAAGAAAAGAAAAAAAAGAAAGAGACTCCACAGCTACATACTCTCTAACGCTGTTGAGATAAACTTGAAATGATAAGTTGCTGCAAAAACACAAATCTCTGCTTTAGGTACCTAACACAGCTTGGGGTAAAAGCAACTTGGACAATTCTTTCTCTGAGCAAAAAACCAAAAAACACCTTCATAGTATCTTGGTATTTGTCTGTGTGCTGGTTTTGCCTGGGATAGAGTCAATTTTCTTCGGAGTGTTTTGGATTTGGGCTGGAAACTGTGGATAATTCAGGGATGTTTCTGTTACCACTGAGCACTTACAGAGTCCAGGCCTTTTCTACTTCTCACCCCACCCCACCAGTGAGGGGTCAGGGAGGGGGGAAGATGAGAAGGATGGAGGGGGCACAGCCAGGACAGGTGACCCCAGCTGACCCAGGGGACATTCCATACCCTGTGACATCATTCTTGGCATATAAAGCTGGGAGGGAAAAGGGGGGATGTTCAGAGGGATGACACTTGTCTTCCAAAGCCACCACTACATGTAATGGGCTCTGCTTTCCTGGCGGAGCACCTGCCTGTCCATGGGATGTGGTGAATGAATTCCCTTTTTTTGGGATGCTCACATGTGTGGCTCTTGTTTACTAAGTTGTCTTTGTACCCAGCCATGAGTTTTCTCCCTTTTATCCCTCTGATTCTCTCCCCCATCCCACTGGAGGGGAGTGAGGGAGTGACTGTGTGGGATGAGTTTTCACTCGTGGCTGTCTGACTCTTTCCCCTTCAGGGTTCCTTTTTCTGCTATAACAAACTAATTAAGAATCAAATGTGTTTGCAGGCTCTTGCAATAAAAGTATCAATTTATATTTCCTTTTTAAGGCTTGGGAATACTTGCAAAAGGCCCAGGGTTTAACTTTTTTTTTTTTTTTTTTTTAATAGATGGGAAATGGAGATTAGGTGAAACCAGCTTTTTTTAATTTATCTTATTCAATACAGAGTTTTGCCAGGTTACCTGAAAAAATATTTTGAGCATGGGATTGATTTGACCCAACGCATGTCAGCTTTCTCCCTCATATATCCTGAAAAATGTTTAGGTGTGGAATCAATGTACTGCATTACTGCTCCATGTGTTTGTAAAGCTGCAATTATGTCTCATCCTTTCGAGTTGTAGCTTCACTGGAAAATATTCACCACTTATATTTTTATGCACATTTTTTCCCTTCCTTAAAGAAAAAAAAAAAGGGAAAAAAAGAAAAAGGAGAGGAAAAAAAAAAAAAAAAAAGGAAAACCCCCCAAATTAAGGCCCAGCAATGCCCAGCATTCAGTTATCAGGAGGACCTTCTTAGTAATCTTAATAATCAGCAGCTTTCCCACTCCATAAATCTGCAGCTGATAAAAGACTGACAGCACTCCCAGTTGCAATTAATTATGCCAGACTAACATATGGGAAGCAAAAAAAGTGGGAGGGGAAAAAGGTGACTGAGGAAGTTTATAGTCTGTTATTATCAATGCCCATTAAAAGTATTCAAAGTATTGTTGTATGCTTTTGGTCATGCATCTCAGAATTAGTGGAAACCCACAACTTCAGAACCAAGAAATCCTACACTTGGTTTTCTTAAAAGATATTTGGCAGAAGGTTCTGAACTTCTGAACTCCTGTGAGTTGCTTTTCATCATGATTAACTTTGCATTTTGCTATTGCAACAGTTTCACATGAAAAGCGTTTGCTGAGAAATCTATTTCTAATATTATACAAAGCAAAATGAAAGCCTTGTTGAATAAAAAATTATAGAAAACTTGTGGTTTTGTTTTTTTTTTTTTTCCACCCCTGCAAATCATCAACTATTTGCACTGGTGTAGAGTGGGCCAAAAATGTTCTTGCCTCGCTGGGGGCAAGGACAATTCTTGTATGAAAGGATCAAGTTGTGATGGCTTAAACTCACTTGTACCTTTTTTAAACTAAACAAACCAAATAGTAACTGTTGCACCCTACCAAACCCGAGCAGGACTGAAAATACGAAAATACGAAAACAATTAAGGAATTTTAGAAGGAAATTGTGTCATTATATCATGACATGGAGTGAATGAAATACTGAGACTTCAAATTTCTCTCAAGGTTTGTAGCTTTGGAAGCTTTTCAGTCCTTACTGAGCTCAGTGTCCTTTATCCCCAGATGTTATTGTGTTCTCAGACGTAGTGCAGAAGGAGAACTGCTAGAGAATACCTGAACATATTCATGGGAGGTAAAGGCTTACTTTTGTTTCCTCAGGTCTGATGTTTCAGGCAGTTCTATCTGTGCCCACACAAAAAGACTGAAGAAAGATTTGGGTTTTTCAGGGGAGGGCAAAGATAAAATGAACGGGAAGAAAAAGAAATCATGGTATTAAAATTCTCGTTGATTTCAGGAGTTAATTGTTCACTTAATCAGCAGAGTCATCTCTCCTGTCTCCATCGTTTCCACCCCTCTACCGCTGTCACAACCAGACTGAATGACAAGGCAAGTGGAAGTTGAATTATTTGCCAGAAGAATTTTTGCCCCTATTGATGAACATTTTGCCATCACAAAACCGTTTTGTCCAGGGACTACTGTTTCATTCAGCCACTGATAAACTTGGCTGGATCCTTCCTTCAAACACACACATGTGTTAAGCACCAACTTTTCCAACCAGCCCTTTCAGCTGAAATATAAGCAATACAGAAAAAAGCACTAGGAGTACAAGAAATCTTGGGAGGGTTCCATCCTTTTGGCCTTTTTTGTTTGCACTGCTCCTGCTCCCCAGACCTGAAACAACAACCAAAGGACCAGGAGAGAAGCAGCAGAGCCAATGGAGAAGGGTGGGGAAGGAGGAAGGGCTCAACCTGGTCAGTATTTATAACTCATTAAAGACCTGGGCAACCAAAACCGTATTTAATTTCCCACCAAGGCCACACAGAAACAGCTGTACCAAGATGCTGCTCCTAATATCCCACTGGATATCAGCACGTAGGCCTACCTGGCATAATCTTTAAAAATTCAGGAAGATAATTACAACGCATGTAATACCTATTCCTAATTATTTCTGGGATGGGACCCACCTGAACCAGCTTTGACCCAGGGACGAAAGGACAAAAGATGTTGCCGTACATCTTTAGGTTACTTTCCCCATCTCATGAATTTTCCCTTCTCCAGAGCTGTTGGCTGGGATGACTGGCAGCTTCCAAGGGTATCTATGAATAGTAACCCTCTTGGCTGTACTATCTCATCTCATATCCTTCCATACAAAAAAAAGGGAAATAAATGCCAGAGTGTCCTCATATTAGAAAACATAAGAAGAATGCATTTTTATTACTCGCTCTCTGTCTAGCTCAGAACCTTTATATTTAAGACACTTTTATTGGCTTCAGTGCCTTTTTTTTTTTTTGCTCTTTAAACCTCTCCTTTCCCTGACCTAGCTACTTCAGGGTAACTTTACTAAGACCAGCAGCAACCTGCCCCCAACAAAGGAAAATCTGATCATAAAAAAGTGATATCCCCTCAGGTAAGAGAAGCAGCAGGGGAACAGAAGTGCCGGGTTGATTTAAGAAGCTAACAGCAGTAGGATTGGTCTGACAAGTGCTTATTCCTCTTAACCCATTTTATTTCAGGAACAATTTATATGATAATCAGATTTTTTCTCATGAAAAGCGCGTGATCCTTACATGTCAAAAAAAAAAATAGAATAGAAGTCTTTCATTAATAAATTGGATGGTTAACACTTGAATCAGAAAAAAACTCTGGAATACAAGTAAACTTGTTTGATTTCTGGTAGAACCTCATTCCCATTATAAAGAATACAGAAAAAAAAATAGGTACAAGTCGAAAAGCTGAAGAAGTTTAAACTGGGAAGACAGAAATTCCGTTCCTTTCTTTTAATAAACATAACCTGTGCCCTTCCTTATATTAAAGACTCCTTTTCTCCTTGAAGTTCTGAGTAGGTTTTGTCAAGGTCTGATCAAAGACAGAGGTATTTCTATACATATCTTGGTAGATGTGGCTGAAGGGACCTGTTTTTTGATGCTCCTTTTAGCAGCAGTCACTGTCCTTTATTCTCTGTGTGAGACATTCCTGGCTGGATATTCTCTGCTGTTTCTAGAGGTGCATGTGCAGGTGTTGGAGGTTTTGCTGCTGTTTCCCACAAACAGTGGGATGCTGAACCTCTGCAAACCTCAGACATTGCTCTTTCTTTAAAAGAGGAAAGTGTCAAGTAGCCTTTCTCCTCTCTGCAGCTTCACTGCCTCTTCACAAACTTTACCAGAGCTTCCCAGAGCCTTTCTGCTTTCATTTATCCCATTTCTCTCTTCCAAGTGTTTCATTATTTTCATCTTTTCTGCATTTAATCCATTGCTTCCTTTCTCCAGAGGGTATAGGTTAGGGATGAGTTGCCAGATGGCCAATCTTACACTTGAGCTTATATTAATTTACCCTTCAACTCTTCCCATTTCCCTGCTGAATCCTTTCCCTCTCCTGTCTTTTGTAATCAGATTTTCTGCAACATTTCCCAAATACCTTTGGTTCCAGACCCCATGGCTGTTTTTCCCCACGATACCTTCACTTTTTTAATCCCACCCTAATTGCATTTAGATGTCAGAGCATGTGGGTTACTCTCACAATGTTTCTTCACATTTCTATTGATGTGTTCTGAATTACTTATATTTCAATTAAACATTACTCCCTCCAGAAGTATCCTATAACAGAACAAATCTGGAAAGATTTAATCAAGTTTTTTTTCTGGAGGAAGGAAGATGTAGAAAGTGAGGAGTGATGGGGGAATATCTATCATCAATATTAAAAAAAAATAATTTAAAAAAAGGAATATTTATTCTGTGTCTATGCAGAGCTAATTATGTGTTTCATTAATTTCTTTCTCAGACCTTCTCAGGCTTTTTTTATAGCATTCAGTTCATTTCTTTTTGTTCCTCTGTTCACAGTATTGTAAATTGGCAGAATTTCAAGGAAAAAGGATTTTATTCTAATTGCCTAGTGGAGAACATTTACATCTGTTAATGCCAAGTCTTCCTCGGCTCTGAAATGAAATAACTACCTAAGGGAAAAGAAAACCACAAGGTACAAAATTGAGCACAATTTTGTGATTACTAGAGAGAATTCACAGTAATCATGTGATTTCCCCATACTTTTATCACTTTACAAGTATTCCCATGGACAAGAGTATTGATAAGGCTCTTCCCTACAATGTTGTACATGCAGAAAAATCAACATAAGACTCATTATTAATTCATTTTCTTGGGAATCAATGCACATGGTCACCTGAAATAAGAGCCCCAAAAAAAGAAGAACATGGTTTTTTTGTTAGGAATGAAATATCTCGATGCAATGAATATTTGAGAGGGTGGGAAAGACACAAAATAAAACTGGATATTCCATGTAAGAATGAGAACAGAATGGGAAATTCCCTTTTCAGAAATTAGAGTGTTTTTTTGCAAAAGGAAAACAGAGAATTACTAAATCTCAACTGGTTTTTTTACATCACATTAATTGTAGGTCAAAGAGCCATTTTTCCTTTTTCATCGTAAGGTATTTTATACCTACTTTCAATACCTGATTCTCGAGTACAATCTGTAAACATGTCATCATTTTAAAGTGGGAAAATGCAAAAATATTGATGTTATAATACGTTTTTAGAGCAAGTGTTTAACCACAGATCACGGAAATGGCCACTCAGTGGAAAACATTATGTTAATACTGAGCTTTCAGTTTTAGTTCAAATTTTAAGCACAAAACCACTTTTCACTTCCCCCCCCCCCGAAATATTCACTGTTCCTGACCCTTTTAAAACACTTTATTTTTGATACCTCTTAGGGAGTGGACACAAACTCTACCAATAATGCTCCAAACCCTCAGCTGTGCCACGTTCATCCTGTAGGAATCCCAAACAATTGCATCAATGATATTATCAGGCATAATATCAAAGCTGGTTTTCTCCTCACCCACTTTTCCTCAGGGATAATTTAGAGCAGTTTAATCCCATGGGGACCTTTACCAAGGCCTTATGGAAGTGTGGTCCTGATGAGCCCCTTTGTGCAGGGAGAAGGTGCCAAGAGCTCAGCTACACCTCACAGTTCCTCTCTCCCATGGGGGAAATCAGATAAAACTTTAGGAGAGCTTCCCAATTTCTTCAAGCATTGGAAGGAGCCGAGAAACAGAACCAAGATTAGTTGTGTTTGTCTAAGGGAAGATTTTCCACCTAAATGTTTGTGCACTGGGAACGATGCATAATATAGGACAGATGGTGATCTGCTTCATTCAGCCTGAAGTAATACCCCAAACGCTTCGAAATGAAAAGCCCAGACTTTGAAATCAGGGTTTCCATTACATTTTCACTTCAGGCTTTGCACACACGCAGGGTTCAGACTGTACTGGTGCACCTCAGCACCAGTGTTGTGAACTTTTGCAGTGAGCAGCCTCTGTGTCCTGAAGCATCCTAAAGTGCCCTGGGCCTGAAAGTCACCACCTGAAAACACTGCTCTGAATCTGGCTTGGTTTTGGCCTTTCTTCCTCTCTGATCATTTTTGTAAACAGCATTATCACCAGCCCAAGCCTGTCTAAAGCCCATCCCCTCACGGGTCTGATGTGATGCCAGTGCTCTGGGAGTTATCAGCTGAAGCAAGCTGGCTGAAGGGGAACTTCCCAGCAGTACTTAAAAAAATTTAATCTCAAAAAAACTCCCCCAAAAACATTAAAAAAAAAAAAAAAATCAGAAGTAGCCATTTCAGATATTTCAAAACCAGAAAAGTGGCTGGAAACTTTTCCAGGACTGTCAGTAACCTGTCACAAGCAGTTGCTCTTGGAAGTATCACAGTGGGACCGGCAGTACCTGGGAGCAAGGCTGTATTTTGGCTTTGAGACAGTGACAAAGATGAAGGATTGGCTCATGCACACATCAGTCTCTCTATCTGAAGGAAACAAGTCCTGAAATAACCAGTAATTTCCTACAGGAGAATAAAGTCCCTCTCGGAGGCCTCCAGAGTCAACAGGAGGTAAAAAGATCCAGGTCATGGGTAGGCACCACTGAAAGCTGTGGCTGGAAGGTTTATTAATTGTACCGAATTTAGCCTGGAGAAATCCCATGCATTTTCCAAAGTGTTTGACATAATATATCTATTTCTTGATTGAACAAAAGAGAAAGTTGTCAAAGATGACAGCTTAGTTCACAAACCCACCAGTAAATTCCTTGTCCACAGGATGTTAAATGAAATAACAGGCTCCAGGCACTGTATTTAACGAATTTGTTCCTTCTGTCTTTGATCTTCCAGCCCAAACACTTTAACAATTTTTTCTTTCCTTATAATAAAATCCACAAAAGGAAGGCTATTCCATATAACATTGGATTGTGTTCATCATGCAGATAAGGTTTGTGGATAACTCACAGTTATTCTGCATTTTCAGCAGGGAAGAAAGGATGAAGGAAAAAAAAAAAGTCTGAAAACCAAAAATCTGTGTATGTGTTACTTAGTTCCTTTCAGCAAACTCTGTGTTAATGTCATGATTGTTGTGCTATGAAATATGACTGAAAAAATGCCCAATTAAACCCCAAACGAGCTCTCAACACCATTTTAAAGAGTCCCTCAATTTGATACTGCCATAAAGTGAACATAACAGTAGAAAATACAGATGCCAAAGTGGAACCTGCCTGTGGATGAATCCCAGAAATCTGAAATACTTTAATAAAGAATATCCATGTCATGACAGCTACACTGTGAGCATCAGATGTGCCTAACAGAGTCCTTCCTTTCAGTGATAAAAATTCAGCCTGAGAGAAATGTTGCATCCATAGATCTCTTTCTGGATGTATTCCCTAATTCAGTAAAGTCTGTTTTCCTTCCAAGGACAAGTTTATTTGTCCAGTAAGATAACCTCATACCCACAGAATAAAGGCATCACATAAACATTCATCTGGGCAATAACTTAAATAGTTATTAATATTAGGGACACAATACCTGGCTTCCAACATTAAATTCTATTGTATGCTGTAAACAGGACACTGTAGATAGTAAACTCACATCAGACTCTTTTGGAAGGCCAGCAGTCAATTACTTGCCTTTCTTAAATGCCTGTTTCCAGTTTGGCCACTGCCTTTGCTTTATCAGTCTTGGATGAGAGGACCTCAAGAAAGAAATAGAGTTTTATTCCTTTACCTCATCTTTTGTGTTGTACACACCAATACTCCAATTACATGAGATTTCCCTTATCACTCTCAGTGCAGTCCCTGGCATATGAAGTGAGCTCAGAGATAGGGGGTTTAAGCTCACCCTGAGTTTTGATATTTGGATTAAGAAGTTTCAGTCAGGGCATCTTTCCCCCAGTCATTGCAAACCGTCCCTGCACCCAGCATTGCCATGTCCCGCAGCATCGATATTCCCACCTCCATCCCTCTCTCATCGTGGATGGATCCATCATCTGATGGATCCAGAACAGGAAACATGCAGAACAAACTTGAAGCACAGACCCCAGAATGCCACAGGACAGTGTCAGATTCAGCACAGGGGGTTATTTAACTCTACCACAAGGCAGCAGTTCAGACCCCACGTGGCACATCTTCACCGAGGAGTATCAGCTGTGAAATGTTACAGTCCCAGAAATTCGTCATCAGCTACACACTGGTGTCATCACTGGTTCTCTTGCTTGGTACCCAAGCAAATCCAAGACAGAACAGCCTCTTAGCACCTATTTAGCAACCTGGAGAATAAGGGGTTAAACACTGAAAATTCCTTCCACATCAGTTCAACAGGGACAGATGTATCCCAAGCACTACTGCAGTAAATCAGTGTGGGTGCCAATTGACTTCAAATAAGTTTCTATTCCATTGCATTAAACTACCCCTGACACACTTTGTTTTCTTCCTGTGCCTGGAGCACGAATTTCTTGCTCTCTGCCATGCTGGAAAATGAGTTTTCTGAATGACCCCCTCAGAGCATTTGAAATGCACTCTGTTTTAAAGGCAGCAGCATTTGAGCATTCTTGAAACCGCACACTTGTCCCGTGATAAAAACAAAATGTCAGTGCTGTCAGCTCTGACAGGCAGGGAAACAGGTCTTTCACCCCCCACGTTGAGTACAGCTGTAAGTCACTTAAAGTCACACTCGACACGCTTCCGTTTTGCAAAGAAGGTTGCAAGAAAATAGGATTTATGAACAATAGGTACGTGATACGTTACCACAAGAAAGTAGTAAAAACTTAACATACCTTTCAAACAGCGTTGAAAGATTTAGAAACCTCTCTGGCCTTTTACATCCCGGGTTTCATGTCATATCTTATGGTGAATACCCCATGCTCGTAATCTGATTTTAATCTATGTAACAGTCAACTGTGACATTGAAGAATCCTGCATGAGGTGACTGAGCTTTGAGTACCTTTGTCTCCACTGTTGATAGGTAAAACTATGCAAATATTTGAGCAAAAGAGGATCGACTGTCCCATTAAAGATTTTTTGTCAAACATCATTACTGAAGTGTATTGCATGCTGTGTATAAAGCAATATAAAACATTCCACACTGAGCCCAGCATGGTAATTTCTTTCTGGGACACATCTGGGGTTATTTAATATCTCTGCTACATATAACTTCCCTGCCCTTCAGAAAGGGGTGGTACCAACTAAAGGACAATAGGTAGGAGAACTTTCTTTTTTGATTAGACATTTATTTGGGGGGAAAAAATGAAACAGTGGTGGAAAGTAGGTTCTCTGTATCCCTACTTTTTTTCCCCTTTCTTTCTTATGCTGTTCAGCTTGGACTCAGAGATCAGATAACTATTTATTCTTCAAACAGTGCCACCGCTCCCCAAGTAGGTTAGGGGACGGATGCACATGTGGTAAAAGCAGGAAAAAGGGAAAGAACATTCCTTTTACTCCAGCACAGGTCAGGGGATGACAGTCTGCCAAGGTATGTGTCAATTTTCCAGTGAAAACTTTTGAAATTATGGGTTGGTTTTTTAAATGTCAGTCACTGCTTTTAGCCAGTTGGGTTTAAACTCCTCTATCCTACTTCGGTTTGTCTGTATATGAGCCTTCTCATTAGACCCCAGGGTTTAATTTCTGCCCAGATTAAAGCAATGAGCTCAAGGAGTGAAATCCATCGTGTCCCACGTACCCCATACTGGCAGTGCCCTCCCTGCCTGGTTGTACCAGCCTGGGAGCATCCTTGTACTGTGGGTTCTTTCCAAAAACCCTCAGATCATATTTTAAGTTTATTTTGTCTCTTTCCTTTGTGCTTACAAACAAAAGCTCTCCTGAGCAGCCCACTCCTAATCATTGGGAAGAACATTCCTGGTAAGAATCCCGCTCTCCTCCCCAGCCTGACCCCCCACAGTCACTGCCCAGCTCACTCTCATTAATGTGAACAGACCACTTGTACCTGTCAGAGTTTGCACTATTTGCCTCCCTCCTCTATTTATTCAAGACAAGCAATCAAGGGACGTTATGAATGATGAAGTTTAATTAAGCTGCAACTCCATTAACTGAGATCCCCCAGGAATTCCCCAGCAATCATTCACCTGCAGCAGGTCAGACTTCCTTCTGTTGTTTCCACCCAGTGAAAGGAGCTTCCATCGATCCCTCACAGCTCAGCTTGAGCTTTGCCTCTCCACTGGTTTCTTTGTGCATGAGAAGCTTGCTGCTGCAGCAAATATCTGCCTCCTTTTTGTACCTCCGAGAAATGGAATTCATCTTACTTAAATTTTTACAGAGCAGAGGATTTAATGTCAATCTTAACTGGCCACACAGACTGTCGCTGCTGTCAAAGGGAAGAAACAGCCACTCCCGGGGCAGGATGTGCTTTGCCTCGATGTCTTAAATCTATTCCCAGCACACCCATTCCCCTCCTGACAGCAAATTAATGTAGACAGTGATTTAAGGTGTAGTTATGTACAGCTGAGTCAAAAAGGACAAGTGTCCCTCGTAGAGAATCAAGTTACTATTCATAAAATATTTAGCCCCTAATAGATGAAGCTCAGCCTGAACACTCACCACAAGATAGTTGGATGCAGCCGTCCAGCAAAATGTGCCTGAATTTGGAGAGTTAACAACTGGCTGACATTGGCAATGAATTTATTCACCAGATGTAGACATGTCTTTCATCTTCCATAACTCCAGAACACAACATTTAGGGGGTGTGCAACATCCCTAAATTTCTTTCAAAAAAAAAAAAAGTGCACAAGATAATTCACAGATAACTCACAGCCTACTTCTCCCATTGTCTTCTTGGCTCAAATCAAGCCTGACAGCTCCTTTTTGCCTTGGCTTTTCTTTCCAAAACCTTAGTTCCCTTTAGAAGCCTTTCCCTGAAACACTGTAATCACAATGTCACCCTAAATCCTTCTCTGTCCCAACACTGCACTTTAAACCCCAACCTACCTTCAGTCCTCCCGCAGTCAATGACCCATCCCTTTTAAGTTCCTCTTTCAAGCTGAGCCAGAAAAATTGCTGTCTCAGCTCTAGAAAAGTGAGGCCATCCTGTCTGAGCAAGAAACCTGGTTGCTTTAACTCTCCTTTTCTTCCAACCAGCAGCAAGTCGGTATTTTGCAAACCAATTGCCTGGGTAGATATGTACTGTGCAAAAGTATTTCCTGAAAAAATTACCCAAATGTAATTACTGTGGATTCTGCACTTGCAGTTGAGCTTGCACGGCTTAATGAATTACAGATGGTTGATGATGCTTTATCTATTATTGGGATTTCACAGTGGTGACTGGAATAAAGATTATTATATGAAAATCCTCTTTCTAATGATCATTTAAACAAACAGATTTTCCTGATCTTTGCAAGGCTTGTTCGTGCTTTGTCTGGAATCAGTATAAATTTTGTGACAAAATCCCCAAGATTCAATAAAGTTTTAAATGAAGATTAATTTGCCTTTTTTTTTTCTAATCTTCTCATAATCAGGAAACAACTGAGCATTACTGAGGTGCTGCACCTTAAACTGATGGGATAACATGGCTTTCAGTCCAGCACACCCCAACATGTCACTGTGCAAACAGGAGCCAATGCTTCCTGGAGGAAACAAAATGAATCTGTTACCCTCGGAGTCATCTTCACAGACCTGGACTGAGCCATCATTGGAAAACAACGTCCACTATGTCAGCAACATCCCTGCAAAAGGCTGATTTCATCAGGGGGGTGATCCAAGACTCATCCCAATCTTTAGGAGATGCTTCCTTGTGTCAAGACAAAGTCTGTGGCCAAGACTTGTAAAATACAGCATTAAATAAATCACCTTTCTGTGATCAGTTTTATTTGTTTGCATCTGTGATTCTTAAAGTAGTAGAAAAGGAGTATCCTGTAAATCTTTGCCAGATGCATTCAGTCCATAACCTCTTCTGAAAGCCAGATAAAAAGCCCTTATCTCCCCAAAACACGGATAGACAGCCTTGTCAATAAGAGATGATTCATGAAAGCCATTTACCTTACACTGTTCTCCTGAGAAACTTGGAAGGGCAAGAAGGTGCATCTCACAATCAGAGATTAATCAGGGTGATAATGTGAGAAGAGAGGAATCTTTCTTTTTCCAAGTTCTAGTGGAAATCTAACACAGTTTCCTCCACCGGTTCAGAATTTCGAGAGAATACACAAGTATTCTCATAAATTGTACACACACCACACAGGAAGCACGGGGGACTATTCACCAGGATCTCTGGCTCCGTGGCCCCAGCACCCCACCAAAGGTCTAAAATAAACCCCAACCCAAAAGGCAGAAAGAGCACTGAGTTTACAGGGCTGCCCCTGAGGCTGATGACCCACAGCACCTCGAGACACTGGGAATGACGCTCCTCCTGAAGCCTCCCTGTGCTTCTTTTCCTCATAAATAAAGATGTGAGCTGCTAAGTGGAGACAGAGTTTGATTCACAATTATGACCAGTGAGAAAATTTTTTGATGTTTTTTTTTTTCATGCTTGTTTTGACAAAGGCTGACTACAGACAGAACCCGAGGCTTCCTCTGCTGAGGGGTTCCACGGAAAGCTCTAGAAGGTAACACAGGGTCCTGCTCAGGCTAACAGTGAGGAAACACACCTTTTCAAAACCCTTTTAAAGAAGAGTTTTCTTTCAGGAGGTGGGAGTGTGTTCACCCAAACCAAACTCGAGTAATTTGTACAGACAGAGGTCACTGTGGCCACTTTATGCTTTCACATTTATTCCAGTTTTCAGAAACTGTGCCCCCTTCCTTCTTCTCCAGTCTGCTGCTTTAACTATGAGAAGGGTGAAGTTATTTTAACTCTTATGCCTTTGAACACTGAATTAAACTGTTTTGTTCGGAATAAGTCTTTCAAATGCCTTTGTTTAGGCTGCAGAAATAAAAGAGCAGAGGAGTAATCATTCCTTGTAAAAATGCAGAGATAAGATTGTTTAATTATAATTCTGACACACTGAAACAAGATTTGAAGAGAGCTGTTTTTGTGGTGGGGGCAAAATCCTTATTACATCAAATCCGAGTCTTTGTGCAAAGGAAGCTGCAAAGCCAGTTCCTGTCTTTAAGCAGAAATCCTGAGTAAACATGCAACCTCCCTCACAGCCTGCCTGGGTATTTCATCTCTTCACACAGCCAGGGGAGCCCAAAACATCCCTATTACAGCTCCATTACTTCCTGAGGCCAAAATCAATGTACTGCAGTACTGGACTGTCGGGTATAGAACCATCTCCTCCACTACTGTAAATAAAGAGTCTGTGCCAGTACATCAGAGCCATCCCTGTGTGGGCAGATAAACATTGGGATGCAGTTTCCAGATATGGCAACTTGGTGATTTTTTTTTTCTTCTTTAAATTGATTTCCTACAAATGACCAGAAAGCAAATCTAACACTGGAATACTTCTGGGAGATTGAAGGGGAAAGATACAGCTGCAGCCCCTTGTAAGCCTTAATGGGAAAACAAATTTCTTATGAACCGAGGAGTGGATAATTACGTGTTGCCTAAGAAAAAGAAAACTGTTCCCTCCTAGAGCTTATTTTGTTTGGAACTTAAGTGCTGCTGGTGAATTTCCATTTAGGTAAAATGATGGGAACAGAGGAAAACGGGCAGGAGAAACTACACGGGAGTTTGTGTACAGGAGCAAGAAAATATGTCAAATAATTTAATAGAATCATTGAATCATAAAATGGTTTGGGTTGGAAAGGACCTTATAGATCATCTGGTTCCAATCCCCCTGCTCTGGGCAGGGAATTTGGCTTTTTCCTGTTAAAACATGGGTATTTGGGAGATGGTGAAGTAGTTATTTAATGAAAGAGAAAACAACACTACTATTAAAAGAGGGACTTAAAATGTTACATGTGAGTCAGCGGGTTTCTTAGGGGAAAAAAATCAAGTGCTTTAAGGGAAAAAAATACAGCTGCAGTTTCCTAATTATGTTTCAAAAGATAAGCACATGGATCTCAGAAGGCCACAGTGGTTCCTATAAACCAACAGCAGTATCTGCACAGGGAGATGAGGCAAAACTGCAAGAGGCAATTTAGTGGTGCTTGAAACTAAGACGGGGGAAAAAAAAGCAACAGCAAAACAAAGTGTCCTTTTAAAAAAAAAAAAATCCATTTGAAAACGTGCAGAGATTGGAAAGAGTAGGAAATTCAGATTCCTCTTAAACTGTGATTGCAGTGACAGGAGGGGTTTTTTCTAGGCCCTGCTACCCCACAGTCTGCTCTGGAGGGGTCAGGAGTGCACGAGTCAGGCAGACTCACAGTGAGGACAAAACCAAGCTGCCTTCAGGTTTGAAAACCCTGAGGTAGCTCGGGGCAAAAAACTCACAGAAACAGTTCAGCACCAGCCTGTGTGAAAAGCAAAGGAATCTCTTGCCTGAACAAAAAAATGAGGCAAGACACAAACCCAAGAGAGTCTGGTCACAACAACTGTGCAGTTAATAACAGTAACTCTGACAAGGACTGACAAGGACTGCCACGTTCCTTTGAGGTCACACATTTTGAATTCACAGAACAAAAGGTTGATTGAGGTTGGAAGGGACTTGTGGAGGTCATATTGGTCCAACCCCTTACTCAAGCAGCTGCCCAGGACCACATCCAGATGGCTTTCCAACATCTCCAGGGCTAGAGAGCCCACAGCCTCTCTGTGCAACCTGTGCCAGTGCTCAGTCACCCCCACGGTAAAAGTGCATCTCCTCCAGCCCTTGTGGATGGTCGGGCACTGGACAGGCCTTTAATTCCAGTGGTGTGAAACACTACCTTCAATCAACTCAACAGGCATTTTTCTTCCAGAGTCTTCAAACCTGTAAATCTCAAAAGAGAGTCCTACATACATCTTTAAATTTGGGAAGCGAGCAGGACTTGCTGCTTCCAATTCTCTTTTAACCTCTGCTGAGCTGCTTCCTTTAAACTGCTTCCACAACCACCTAATTTTCCTCCCCAGCATCACCAGCTGGTGGGATTTTATTTTGCTTGTATGTTTTGTTTGTTTTTTTTTTTTTTCCCCCCTTAGGAGTTTTTGTTCAGGCTTTTATTGCTATTTAATTGTTTCTCCTTTTGGATGGTGGGAGACAACAGCCACGTCACAGTGATGCAGCACAAGCAGTGGGCACTGGCCCTGAGGACATCAGGGTGACATGGGTGGTCCAGGGCGGATTTAAAAAGGGCTGTAGGACTGTTAATGGCACAAAACCAGCTGGACCTCTCTCTGCTCCAGCAAAACGATCTCTCTTACAGGGCACACAAACGCAGCCCGCTGGGAAGTTGCGTGTGAGGGCTTGTGCTTTCCCAGATAAGGAACAGGCTCCACGGAAGCAGCTGACCTACATTTCCAGCTCGAGAGGTACAGCTGACCCACGGGGAGTTACATCCAACATACCAACACACGGGGAGTGTGAGTCAAACAGACCGGGCCTTTTAAAGTGACAAACTCGGCCCCAGCAGCTGCGTGGGGACAGGGTTTTTTTTTTACATAGAAAGCAAATGAGATCAATACTTGATTGCCAAGGATGATCTGTAAGTGACAACACCCTTGGTGTAAGACAAGTCTGTAACAGTCTCCAGTGCAATAGGGGCTCCTCAGTGACTAACAAAGTTCTTTTACTTCCCAGTCTCATTTAGCAATTCCTGCCCCGCCCCTGTCCCGGATCCCAACAAATGGATCAGCTGCTCCAAGGTACAATTATTCAGAATCAAAAGAGCTCTTAAAATTCACAATTTTTAGGCAGGATTACGTTCAAAAATACTAGACTTGCCTGTTTAGAGGTTTGACAGGTTATTGACAGCCATACAAGTCAGGTTATGCAGATGGAAGAGATGCTGCCTTTTTTAGGTATAATTAGCATTTCATTTCCTATCAAACAATTTCCCCATCACGTTGAGCATCACCAGGGCAATGGGAACATTCAAAAGAATGCTTCATTGCAGATTTATGCTATTAAAAAAACCCCACAAACAAAAAAAAGCCCTAAGCAGTTTCTGAACTAAGGGGGTGAGGGTTTTGCCTTTTTTTTTTAATATAAATTTTGGATTTTTGGTGTGCGGTGATTAATTCAGTCGTTATTGAACTAATACCAGGTAGCATACCTAAAGCTTTAGGAAAGCTTGAAATCTATATATTCTCTAGTTATTTAATTTCTCTCACGGGCTTAAAAAGTTGTCTTATTAAAGCTTTCCTTGCAGAAGGGAAGTATTTAGTGAATAAAACAGTAGAAAGGAGACCAGGAGTTGCCTTGGCTTTTGCACAAATGACTGGGAATGATTCCCTGTTGTGCCCAGCTCCCGGCTGCACATGTACAGCAGCTCCAAGGAGCTTCTGAGGGGCAGGAAAGGGCAGATGAATCTCCTGTTAGACCCAAGCCAGGCTCTGGTGGGATCTGAGTGGGCTACTGAGGAAGGGGATGAGGGGCAGCAATCCATCAGGTCCCAAATCCAACCCCAAAAGCATCTGAATCTCTCACACCTTAAGAGGATCGTTGTAGGCAACTCTCAGCCACGTCTCCTGGCTTTGAGAAAATTTCTGAGGGAGTTTGTGTCAAAAGTGATGCATCTCCATAAGAAATTTGGGGTTTGGTAAGAGGTTTTTTCCCAGCTTCCCCACTGACCCCTCTGCTGTGAGCTGAGATCCCCCAGGCTCCGACTGGAGAGCAGACAGGAGATGAAACCTTCTTGTCTCAAGAGTACGTGTCCGTTCTGTGCTTTCCTGATTGCTTGGGGCCAACTGAGGACACCAAAAATCAAGTAGGACTTCTCAGCATGGTGAGAGAGACCAACACCCGACATAGTAATTTGCAAAGCTTCTCCCTGACAGGATCTAACCACAGTTTGCCACCACCATCAGCCGCTGCTTTAACAGCCCTGATGTGTCATTTATGCTGTTCTTGCCTCCCACACGATTTCTGCAAATCTCGAGCAACATTCCTGTGGCTGTTCAGTGACAGCAGGAGAATGCCCCAGCCACAGCCAGGGAGATAAACACACCCAAGAAAAGCAGCCTCTGGGCTCAGAGTCTGGAATGGTGGCACTTCAGGCCTGCCAGGGGGACCTTGTCACACAGTGGAGCTACAGGACCCTCACACTGGTGTGAGAACTGAAGTAGGTCACAGCGTAAAACCCAGCGGTGTCTCCTGTGCTAAAACAAAGTTTCTATCAAGCCAGTGTGTAACCTTGACTGTCCTTTACAGTCAACTACAGAATAGCAGCTACAGAAGAAAAAGAACAAATGTTTATGGCCTATAAGCAGAATATTTTTTACCTTTAAAATGCTTTGCGAGTTCAATTTTCTCGTCATGCTTTGATTAGAATAGAGCTGAGGGGCAGCTGTGCCCTGTCCGACAAAAATGCCCACAACAGGACAATTTTTATTGTCCTCTATGTAGTGAATGAGAACTTGCGAGAAATGAGCTATAATTAATGTCTCTTGGTAGAAAGTGGCCTTAGAAGGTTTGCAGAGTGAGCAGCTATTTTCTACTTTAATAACATTATTGACTGATCTTTTGCTATTACGGGCTCTCTGGATCAGGGTGTGATTCCTGGAGAGGTCCTGCCCAGAGTCCTGTCCAGGAGCTGGACTTCAGTGACCCCCTGAGAGTCCCTTCCAGCTCAGGATATTCCATGATTTGTGTGTCTTAACCTGGAGATCCCCAGGGAGACATTTTAAAGGCAATTTAGTAACACTTAAGGAACAAGAGTTCATAGCGTATTATTTTAAATTGAAAAATGAACTGTGAAGGGTTCTAACAGCAGGGGTTTGATTTTCGTGGTAATTGGATGTACACAATAGATTTTTACTTGGTTAAGAAATTATCCATAGGATTGTGGTTTCTGTGTCAGATGCATCCCTGAGACTCTTGGCAGCCATCCTTAAGCAAAAGGACAAAAAACCCTCAGAGGATTTTCATGCTTGAGATAAATACCAAAATTCAAGCAATTCCAAAGAGAATGAAATGCCTGAAAAAGGCAGCAATAAAATGAGAAATATTGGGCCACCATTCGTATTTATAGAAAGTGCAAAGAAGGTAAATTTTCTGTATAATCAAATCCACACATAAGCATTTGTTTCTACTACTGTATTCCAATAGAAGTAAATTAAATGGTGTCAGAATTGATGGTTTTTCCTCATGAAACAGATAACAGCCACAAATGAGGCTATGGAAATGAATCACACTATGAGTGAAGTTCATATTGTTGAAGAGGAAAAACCAGCAGCCACCTCAGAACAGACTTGTGACAGTAACTTTGCTTCATTCCTTTTACACTAAAATGCTTTAATTATCTTCTCAAGGTATTTTTTTTTCCTCTGAGTTTTTAAAGATTAGGAATGAGTGTAAGCCAGTGGCAGACAAAGAAAAGAGGAAAAAAAAAATCTCCTGTGCTGGGAAAGTTTCAAACATTCCCAAATCTCTGTCAGCTCCACATATGAAGCATTTCCAGTCCAGGCTGTTCCTTTGTGCTGCTCTGCCAGATGAGTCACTGATAGATGGAGGAGTTTGTAGCGCAGCAGACATGAAAACTGTTCCTTATTACAAACCAATACAGGAAATTGCACACAGAGAAACTATATTTAAAGACAGACACAGAAAGAGTTGCATGAATTCTGCCATCTCACTTCAGCCTCCCCAGGCACAGACATTCCCTCACTCCTCCAGCACCACAGCACAGCCTGACACAGCCAGCACAGAAACACCCTCTGGAGCTCCACTCCCAGGCACTGAATCCTCAGAGAAGGCTTTGGTTTTACGCTTTTTTTTTTCCCCTTTAAATTTCTACCTTCATTATTATTCAACCTGTACATGAGAAGAGACAGTGACCTTGTTCAAAGGTGCTTGGGCTCACAGAGAATGGGCCTTAGTCTTGAGGCATTTCCTAAACATGTTGCTTGACTTTGCAACCCAATACTCTCAAACTGGAAGTTAAACATTCCTGCACCAGGTTTTTTTTCAAAGAGAAGACGACTTGTTAGCCTGTGTGGCCCAGTCAGCTGCCCATCGGCTGCACAAGAAAAGATGAAGTCCAAGTTCTAATCAAACCAGCAACAGACCCCTCCTGACTTCATAAAGTCAGGCTGTTCCTTGCACTTCAGGTCAAGGTCCACCACTGCACAGAGGCTGAAAGAGCAGGTGACAGCAATTTGTGTCTCACACAAACAAACACCACCTATTCCCCAGGGAAGCAGCAGCAGAGGCTCCCACAGCTCTTCACTACGGGCCAGAGGAGTGGGGAGCCCCCTTTCCTCTTTGGGATGAGGGCAGAGATGGCACCACACACGTGCCCAAGTCCTTGTAACGCAGGGAGAGGGACACCAGGTCGGGAGCAGGAGCCCGAGGACTTTGGCCAAAGCAATGCTCTTCCTTTAGCCTGTGAAAAATTAGGGACTTGTGACTCCAGAAGAGTCCAGACTTCCACAAGGTTTTGTTCCAAGTATCTGTCCTCAATATTTGGCTCAGTAAAACATCCTGCAAAGTTCTGAGAAGGAGCAGATGTCAGTGGAAGAGCCAAGGCCTGATAGAAACCTTTGCTGAGGGATGAAAGCCCAGAGTTGCCTCTGTCCACCTCTGCCAGCCCACTGGGACCTGGCCAGGAGCAGAGGAACAAGATCACTCAACCAGACGATTTGAGATCATAGAATAAGATAAAAAAATATCAGTATTATTGCTCTTATTTTCAGAAGGACTTGCCCTCTGTACAAAGCTGAGCTGACACAAAGCCCTGAGTAAAGCACAGGGCTCTGTCACAGTCCTGTTCTTCTGCTTAGGGCTGGGAATAAGAGGTAGCAAAGGCACAGGGGATCTCTCAGTTCCCTCAAGGTGTCTCAAATGACTTCAGAAATCTGCTACAAGGGCACTGCTTGTATTTTGGTCAGATAAGACCTCCACGATTACCCTTTTTGGGTAACCTTGACGGTTTAGAAATACATCACATTTGTTTACCCCTTCCAAGACCTCTAATATAGAAGAAATTCTGACAAGGCTGTGGTCAGACAGCAGCAACAGCAAGAGCTGAAATTCAGAGCCAAGTAAAACCCAGCATTTTTAGCCAATGCCAAAATACTTGTTTCTCCTTAAATTGTTCATCCTTTCCTTTGCCATATTGGAAGCTAACTCTGAATCCAATAAAACAACACAACTCCCAAGTGAATTGCTCCACGGGAAAGATCCAAGGTATTTTTCCTACCCGGCAAAAGTTAATAAATGGAACAGCTACACTAAGTAAGAAAGAGAAAATATTTCTAATTTATGGAACGTTACAAAAGCTATATTCATCAATTTACTCTGGAGAAATGGACTGTAATAATAATAGATTCTCATTAAATATAGCCAAGGAGGAAATTGAAACCAACTTAAAATAGAAATAGAAAACCTCACTGTACAAACACTGCTGAATGACAGTGTCCAGACCCAAAACAAAAGGTCCAAGTCCCTGTGAGACAAATGTAAGACTGACTCATTCAAAGTACTGATGCTGGAAGAACAGCTCTGTACCACCAATGAGAGAGCAGCTGAACAGGAGAATCAAAGAATAAGAAAGTAGAAGTTTTCCAATGTTTGCCTTTTATGGACACAAACTAAGTTCATCTTCTGTAAATTAATAATAATGGAAGTTGAAAAGAAGTTTTAGGTACCCAAAAGAGTAACTAGAAATGTATTTTCCTGTTCATCAAGCAAGGCAGCACACTGTGCAGCTCACTGGATGAGCCTTAAGTCCCTTCCAAACCACCCACTCTGTGATTCCACAGAAGGTGGAGGAGCATGGTCTGGTTTAGAGTGAGGGGCAAGGCTTGCTCTTGTACCAGGAGTTCTCATCTAAAACCCTCGAGCTGCTTTGTCAGGAGCTTTTGCTGCTCACAGCTGGGAAATGTAGATCAGGCAGAATCAGTAAAGCTACACTTTCACGGGCACAGTTTCCCTTGATCCTTTACCTACAGTACCCACATAACATTTCAAGTTAGGCAAAGTGTGGTCATTTTGATAAGAAGGCTGGATAAAATGGATAAAATATGTATTTTAATTCTAGGTTTTGTTCAAGTTGTTTTTATTCATGACTTGTATTTTTTAATTACTTCAGATTACTGTATCAAGAAAGATCCATCAATCCCTAGAGTTTGCCAGCTAGAAATCTGAGGGTGCATCTCTAGAGGCAAAGAACCGAAATCCACATTTGCTGTTGTTTGTTATGTTTAAGATTCACAGTGAAGAAAAACAGTCAAACAAGAACCCTGATTGTAGAGGGACAGGTAAATCTGTACTCCCAAGAGAATAGCAATGATAAGAACAAAAAGCTGAACTTCCTTTAGTAAGAATATCCTAGGAGACTTTTCCTAAAGCCATCAGGGACAGGGTGCAGAGCTAAGCCAGCATGTTGTAGCCATAGGTAGTACAAAATCAGGGAAAGATGCTGGTTCTTTCCAAATCCACTCCCTCCAGCTGTGAGAGGGAGAAGCCCAGCACCTCACACAGAGCTTAGAGTGCCCCTTGTGCTCTTCATGCAGGTCCAGCAGGAAAGGCTCACTCAGTTCTGAGTTGCTGGTTTTTTTAAGCAGATCAGAATTAAGCCCAATCGTCCAGGAGACCTCTAATACCTGTATTTAATCCTTTAGATTTCAGCATAAAACTATAAATTTGTCATTGGATTGCAATATAAGCCCTTAGTGATTCCAGTCAAAACTACACACAAAATACTAACCATGGAAAACACTTCAATTTTCCAACTAGTTATTATTTCCATACTTCACCATGAGATGTTTTAAGTGAATAAGAATTTTGCTTCACCTCTAGTGGGTCTAGTTAGTGGATCTGAATCTCCTCACAAAGCTCCAGGGACATAATTCATTTTATAAGAAAAGAAGTAATAATACAAGCAATATAACATTAGTGAGAAAAAGGGAACATTGTAATTACTGTTAACAATATAGGAGTTCTTCACACACTGGAGGCCTCTCAACTTCTCTACACAGAGAGCTCTTTTTTATACTTTGCTTTTGAGAAATTATTGAATCAATTGCAGGAATGTAATGTTCAGGATTTGCATATATTTGCTGGGATTTTGGAGCAATGGAAAGAAGAGAAAGGCAGCCACTCCTGGGAAAAAGCACAGCTTGAGGCCTGATTTTTCAAACAGATCATCAAAAAGATTGTGGTAACAAAATGTGAAGGGAACGAGGACAGTGACTGCCAGCAAATGCTGCCCACAAATCCTGACTTGCTCAAAACTCACCTGGAATTTTAAGAGGTCTGTTAATGTGTTTGTTGAAAGCAGACTCCTCATCTGACTTCTTCAACCACTTGGCTACCAGAGAGTTTCGCTGAATATTAAAGATTTTCTGTGTCCTTACCAGTTGAATCTCTTGGTAACATGATGCTCAATTACTCCTACCAGTGATCTTCTCTCCGTCTCCCACTTCTATATCCTGCCTCCCACACAGACATTCCCAAAACAAGCTAACCAGTGCAACAAAGCAGCTCACATTATGCCTCTGTATTTGTGTATTTTTTTGATTGCACACAGTAGAATTTGGAGCCCCAAAGCTCGGGGATTTTGTAACCACCACAGTCGTTCTGTTCCATGCTCATGGAACTTCTCACTGAAACCAGACAGATCCTGCTCGGTGCTATAAAACTGAACCCTGAAGGGTGTGTTGGAGGGGAAGAAACACTGAAAATCGTTCCTCCTGCAGCTGCTTCTCCCAGGTCTTTACCTGCACTCTCTGGAGGGCAGATCCACTGCAATGGGGCTGCCCTGAGAGCCACTCAAGTGCTCCTGCCAGGAGGGAACATTTGGGAAGGAACCAGTTTATAGTCAAACAGCTTCTGCAGATTGCATCTGGAAATACACCACCCAGCCCAAACAACTGGACTGTTCATTAAAATCATCTGATTGCAAGCACTTCTCTTTGTGCTCACAACAAAGGGGAGAAAAAGGAAGAAGAGCTGCTTTTTTCGGTCCTTTTGTACCATCATCTCTTTCTCTCAGCCTCTGCCTATTGCACAGAGATTTTTCCATGATTGGTTTCTTTGACATGCGTTTCTGTTGCTTTTCATCTGAAAGGATAAGGTGGCTAAAAATTAAGTGAATCGTTCACTAAGTAGTCACCCCTGCTTTGAGAAAAGGTTATCCTTTCTTTGGATTCTTTGATGGTGCGTTAACGACGCCTTTCCTTCCAGAGGTTCCGTGCATAAAAGGGAACCTCTTGGAGGAAAAAAGTCGGAAAACAAACCTTCAGCCCTCCATCATTTCCATGATGGTAATTTAAGGGATAACTGGTTTGGAGATAAAGTTGATTTCTGACAACAAAAGATCCGCTGTTTATAATTGGAGTCTGAGACTCTCAGCAGATGATTGACAAGAAAACTGGTCCAGCAGAAGGAGTGGGCAAGTGGCTGATGGGGACTTGCAACAATGATAAGAACGAAGCAGCAATCACGAGTCAAAATTACTCCACTAAACCATTTCTGGGTTTCTTTGTTTGTATTTTTGTTTTAACTATTGGTGCATTTAGACACAGCAGGAATGTAGGTCATCTCACACGGAATTGCATCCTAAAAGGAAAATAAAATCAGCCAGCTCTGTGCTTCTGTTCATAGTGCAGACATTCTGGGTTGTGGGTGTGGGAGCTGCGTGGATTGTGTGGTGGGTTTTGCCCTCTCTTATTTTTCACAGATTTTTACTTGTCCTTACAAAAAAAAGAAGTTAGAGAAAAAAAAAAAGTACAAAAAAAAAAAAGATATGCTTGGGATTAGCATTTATGATTTCTTGAATGTTGCCTTGTTCGTTCAGGAACATGTATATAAGTATTTGTAGTAAAAGTACAAGAAAAGTTTCTAGACCTGGGAGGAATTTCCCGCTCCTCACCCCTAATAGGAAGGCCAGAACACACACAAAACCAGCTAAGCTCTCAGAATGAGGTGCTGGTGAAATTGGAGTGATGCTTTAGGCTCATTTTATTTCTTGCCAGGGGACATTTTCATACTCAGTAAATCACAGAGCAAAATATCCAACAACTCGAAGGTGTCAGCACCTACAACCTCATGGCAGACGTAGAAAAGTGATGCATGATTAAGTTCCTTGCCTTGAGAGAAAGAACATATGTTGGTTGTTTTTTAATTATTCTGCAGCATTGTTCACCAACTATGAATGTATTTTCCAAAGAAGAGGCAACAACACCCAAAATACCTCATTAATTATCCTTCTGGTCCCTCTGCTCAGCTGCTCCCATCCCCAAAACATTTATATCCTACATGCAAAAATCATTACCATCTCCTACCAGACTGTGGTGGGTGAAGTACTGAGTAAAGGAGGTGGCAAATAGATGAAAATATATATACCAAAGAAATAATTACTACCAACAGTCTGGACAAGAGGCTCTGGAAAGGTCTCCTCATGAAGAGTTTGAGGGGAATTCAGGAGCAACCTACTCAGAATTATACAGCAAATAAAGGGCCTGCACTCTGCTGCCCGGGGAGCTGACCCTTGCACTGACTGCATACAAGCTGTGTTTGCTTTTTTATTAAGAAATACATTTTGGGTTGGCTTCACAGCAGATTTCCAAAGGAGGCTTGCTGAGGAATATTGTCATTTTACAAGGTAAAATTACCTTTTTTTAGTTCTATATCTAATTAACTCCCAGAAAATTGCCCTCAAAACAAATTTGGGGTAAAAACCAAAAAGGACTGAAGAATTATGTGGTTCTCAATCGCTGTCCCACCAATCTCTAACTAGCTGTGAGTTTTGAGACCTCCAACTTGCATTTGCTTAGCTTGGTGGGGACCAGGGTGTAGGATGTTTTGAGGCTCTTATGGACACTGCAGAGAAAAGTCACTCCTTTGGCACTGCAGAACCTGCCAGGGGTTCCAACGACAGCAGGAGAGCAAGGAGTTGAAGTCAACACCAGGGAAAACTGCTGGAAAGTTGTCTTCTTTTTGTCAGCATCCCCTTCCCCTGGGGCTGAGTGAAGCTGGCCACTGCTCCACAAGTATTTCTGAGTCTCAGGGACATCTGCAGAGCACATCTGCTGCAGGAGATGTACAGCTGTGTGTACACAGCCCGTTGGAGCAGGGAGGTCCCCAGAGGTCTCAAACACGTGTTGAAAAGAAGACCAGAAACTCCAGCCCTCCTGGGGGTCAATATGCCAGAGTCACAAGGGACAGGAGCAGCAGATGTTTCTCACACTCCTCTGGGGTCTCCCAGTCCTTTCTCTCTCTCTCTGTCCTTCCAAAATACTGACACTGCTGGCATAGTAGCCATCTACAGCTGCCTGTTGTCCTGAGGTTTTGTGGATTGGACACTCAGCACTGACTAACCTTTTCCTCCAAACTCAGCTGACCATCTTGCTCCGACCATCCTTTCCTCCAGTTATGTGCTGCCAAGGGTGCTGACACTGCCAGGATGGTCTAGAAGACAGTAGTCACTCCTGAGCCCCTTGGTAGCCCCCCAAGTTTTCAGAAGAAGAGGATGCACTTAAAATGCCTGTCCTGAGCTGTGAGCTCCGACACCACACA
Source organism: Oxyruncus cristatus (assembly GCA_013399855.1). NCBI lineage: Eukaryota > Metazoa > Chordata > Aves > Passeriformes > Cotingidae > Oxyruncus > Oxyruncus cristatus. The sequence continues at coordinate 520,115 of VXAY01002873.1, read as the reverse complement.
CATGTCTCTGTGGCTACCAATGAATTCTAAAGAGACTTCAGAAACTAAAACCTCAAAGTAAACCTGAAATATAATTCGGAGAGCTGGTTGCAGAAATAATCAGCAAAGGTCAAAACTTTTCAAGAACGACCTCTCTGGGTTTATTGACATAAAATCGTGGGAGCAAAATGCAGTAGAAAGAAGATGCAGCTAAATCAGTACAACAGGTGGAACCAACAGTCACAGGAAAATCATGATCTCAACTGTTGCACTTTTGTGCTGTAAAGTGATTTTACAAAACAGAGAGAAGCTTAAATGTAGAAATTCAACTCAAGTTATAGTCACCCTACAATTTGTTCTCCTTTCCAGAAGTTAAGCAAGTTACTTCTGCTGGAGTTTTTTTGTTTGGTTTTTGGTTTTTTTTGTTTGCTCTTCTTTTTAGACCAGAAAGCTTTATAACCCATTCTCACTATGGTTTGAACTTCAGAGCTGTCTCCCTGTTCTGATATGATTGTCTTTATTCCTTCCTGTGGTTCTCCTGACATGGCTCACAAAATCCAGTGCCTTTCTCTGCAATCACACTCTGTGAATGAAGAGGGTTCCTGTGTCTTAATAAAATCCTTCTCTTAAGCTGCCACAGTCTAAGCACTACAACTGAAACAAGAATGTTAACAAAATACACATAAAAAGTAGGAAAATAAGAAAAAGAGGTGTTTAATTCTTGCAAAATACAAGCCTACTGAGGTAGGTTAAGTTGAGAGCATGTTCCTCTCAGAGATTCAGCACGTGAACTCCAGGAATAGAGAGGAACAGAAAAAGACACCCATGTTGGGAAATTTCTGAAGAAACAGGGATAAGGAATGTGGCTTATATTAAGCATGTTGTAGAAAAATAACACTACATTTGGAGATGTAAACTGGAATGTTCCTTGGCAGAGCCAACAGGCAACCACTCCATTTTACCCAGTTTTAACCAGGAGTTAGAGCACGAGCTGCAGTTGTTTGCAAGTTATTGTTTTGTCTTTCTCTGTTCTTTAAAATTAAAATGGAAAGAGTGAATGACTGGAGGTGCAGAAAACATGACCTACAGCAGCAGTTGAAGTAATTGAAATCATCTAGCCCGGAATATAAGAGACTTGAAGGGAAACAATAATAACTCTCAGACGAAGAAAGCAAATGATACATCATGACACGCTCCACAGCCATAATATATGTGTTATTTTGACAAACATTTGTTCTCTGTATGATCACAGTGACTTTTATTAAAATAAGAAAACTAACATTTGGAGAGGAAGAGAGGAGGAAATTGATGAACTGGATCTCATTTTCTCCCCAAGATCTGGATTCAAGGAGCAGAAGCCAAACAAAGCCCAGCGATGACACATTTGTTTGGAAGTCATTTCATAGTGGCTCAGCTCACCCTATGGTGGGTAAGGGGTAGATTTTTTTCCCCTTAATTGTATGAGTGAAACATCACTCAAAAAGGCTGCAAAGGTGCAATGGAAGCAACAACGTGATGAGCCCAGAGCTGATTACAAGCCCTGTTTTACCAATGGTACCCAACAGAACCTCTTTTGAAGGGAGAAAAAATCTCACTCGCTCAAGAATGATGCTGCATGGGAGTCAGGCCTTTCACTCAGCATTTTTGTTACCTTCTAAAATGTCATCATTTTTTAGAAAGGACTTGCAAGAGGAAAGCAAGAAAGGGGAGTAATATTCAATATATTCACTGTTAATCTGCGTCTCATGCCCATCTGAGGCGTCTCCACCTCCATATAAAGGTATATTTTTAGTACATTGTTTGCCATTCTAAGGAGCCATAGAAAAATAAATGATCGTTAATCAACTGAAGATAACCCTTCCATCTGAGGTAGACATACAACAAGCCTCCTTCAGGCCAAGCAATCTTACTTTATCACAGTGAAGTACTTCATTACTCCTACAAAGTCTTAAAACTTCTACTTCACAGTACTTTTTTTTCCAAGTATTTTTTCAAAAAATAAACCTAACATAGCAAAACTTTGATAAAGAAGACAAATTACTGCCAGGGAATGCATGAGCTTGGTTTTGTTGTTTAAAAACTTATCCCAAAACAGGATTCGAAAACCAGAAGAAATCACCTGATTACCATCACTCCAACTACAGAAATATTTACCAGCATTACACTTTCACTTGAAAAAAAAAAGAAGAAACACAGGAACTGTAAGTGAACCCATATTTTTAACATTAAAAATGGAGAAGTGAGACAGTTACCTTCAAAAAAACCTGCATCCTCGTACACGTCAGTCAAGCTCCTAAATTTTGGAAGAAGAAAACGCCACAGCGATATTTTCAAAACACTTGCAAAGGAAAGCAAGGATGAAATCGGCAGTATTTCAGGGACTTGGAAAATACTAGGAGAGGTGAAGACAGCTAAATAACAGCTGAGGGGAAAATGAGAAATAGCTGGGCTCTACCCACACCTTTTGTTAATTAAGATGCAGTTCAATTAAAAGAGGAGAGGACTAATTTACCTCCAGCCAGGACCCCATGGGAGGAGTTATCAGGCCCTCCTTGACTTCCATCAGCCCTGGCACTACAGAAAAGGTGCATTTTGTGGGAAAAGGTTACCTGATTTTCTCTGAAGGTCCATGGAAATAGGAAACACAGGAGACTTCTCAGCTCTACAAAAAACCCTCACACTGATGAAAAAAAAACCCCAAACCCAAAACACACAAAGCTGAACATCCCTAAACATAAGAAGGTGATGGTGTCTGCTGTATTACAGGCAGGAGCAGAGGCTTGAGGGTCTGAAAGCCAGCTGACATTCCTGTCATCTCCCTGCTGATCCAACCGTCTGCAGCCGCAGCGGGATCCCAGGGGTTCTGTCCTTACCTGATGGCTGTCGGGGGGTGACAGACACAAAGCAGCTCACGGGACACTTGCTGTTTAATTTATGCCTGGCAAAGAGCAGAGCAGGCACGGAAAGTTCAATCACCTTCTATTTGCAGGAACAGCAATGTTTTCAGGCAGCCTCTGCCTCAGCCACAGGCACAGGAGCTCAAATCCACTCACTGCCCCAAGGCACCCACACTTCACCTCCCCCTGGGTACCCAGTGCAGGGCAAATCTTTGCTTCCCTCCAGAGAGGGAAAACGCAGGACTGGGGAGGATATCCACTCAGCAGTCCGAGGTGGATTGTGTTTTTATAACTGATTAGTATTGCTGCGCTGTTGCATTTCTCATTAAAATCCCTTTCTTGAAGGCAGGTACAATTTGCACCATGTTTTCCACTTGTTTGAGCTTCAAGCTGTCGCTCAAAAAATTAATTTTAGCCGGGTTCATCTTTCCATCACAATTTTTTTGTCACAGTGGTTGATTAATTCCATGCCATTGTTTGCTCTTTTACAAGATTAATTGCAGGGTGAGAGAATAGATGACTTTCTGGTGAGGGAATATATGGAGTTATTGTAATTCCTCAATGCCAGAAAACAACTTTTTTGCCCCATCTAACTTCAGGCAGCAAGAAAACGATGTAGTGAAACTGGTTTGGTCTATTTTACTGGATCGATTGTGTTGATCCAAGGAAAGACCTTCTTTAGTTGTTTGGTTAAAGTTTGCCACCACAGCTCATTCCCTACAGCTCCATCTAAGATCTTCAAGCCCTAAAAGTCTGAAAAATGCATCCTGAGCTCTGAAAGGAGGAAATTCATATTCACAGTCCAGATGGGCTGACCAACAGTGGACAGGTTTGGCAATTTAAACAAGCATTTCCTCCGCAATTATGTAGACTTTTCTGGTAGGGAACACCGAGACAGAGGTTCTCCCCACGTGAGGCTTGTGCTGTTCCAGCCCAGGTGAGTTGACACCTTCAGTTGTACCTCACTCAAGATCCAGTAGATTTATGTGGGGTAAGGACAGGGAGGGGGTTTTGGGACCCTTTTTTTAGTCTGTAGTGACATAAAACAGACATTATTTTGTATTCAGTCAACCTCTCAGTGCCTTCCTTTAGCGTACATTTATTTCCCCACAAAGCTGCTTGACAGAGCGTATCTTCAATGCTGTATGATGCCCTCATTGAGTTCCATTCCACACAAACCTTATTTATTCAGCTTTTACTCCATTTATTCTGCTTGCTGATTGTTTGTAAGAATTGCTACCCACTTGTTAGACAACTGAATTGATATTTCTCCACTGCTTTTCCATTTAAGCTTGAGTATAGTCTTTCTGGTTCTCATTTATCATGTTGTATAAAAAAATAAAAGGTTTTCCAGAAATGTCTGTGCTCCCCAGAGGCAGAACGTTCCAAAAACTTGTCCCCTCCTGCACTGAAGGCAAGGAGAATATTCCTCCAATTTCTGTGAAAGCAAATTTAGGCACTGCTAGTGTGAACAAGGAGATAAATCCAGCTTTACTGATATTTATTCTACTTTTGTCCGGCTTGAACCACTGTTTAAAAAAAAAAATTTTTTTTTTTTTTAAAAACCACTTTCAATTTTTAGTGTTTGAGAGCTGCGCTGCCTAATTTTATCCTGGAAAAGACCCTCCCTCTTGTTTATCCCAGAAAAAATATGCTGCAGTGTTGGAAGCGTGTACGAGTCTGTTACAGTTCTGGCTGACTGTAAACGAACTCAGCTCTCCCCCAAGCAAGAATACAATAAAATATTTACAATTTCCACAAACCACGCTAACCTTTTTCGTGCAGCAATAAGGGGAAACCACTGGAGTGAGTGGATTCAGCTGCTGGAACAAATCTTTTGGCTGCTGCTCATGTTGCTCTTGTTAAAAGTCTTCCTATCCTGATTCCTGCTTGGGATTGCTGCCCACAGAGGAGGGAAGGACTGATCACCTGAAACTTATGTATCTGGAATATAGGGGGAATAAAATCCTATAAATAGACATTTTGAACGTGTTGATGCTTTAAAAGCTTCTTGATTTATGTGTTGGGATTGCCTTAGGAATAGGGAATGACAAACCTCAGCAGCTTGTCCAGTTTTTTCTGTACTCTTTTTAATATTCAGACTTTTCCAATGTGTCATGTCACATCTTGTGAGACAAATCTGCCTCCTAAAATCAGCCCATAGAGGGGGAAATAAAACTTTTCCAGGTGAGGAAAAGATGTGCTGTGAGGGGAACTGATGTACCCAACCGGGTGAAATCATGATTGGGGTTGGAGCGTCAAGCCTGCGATTTTGAAAGTCATCCAATGGCTTTGGGGACGTACTTCATAATTTAACAGGAACTGCATGACTCAATCCCATCAGAAAATCCCACAAGGGACTCGAGAATTTCAGTATTAAAACTGAAATCCCTGTGTTCCTCCTGTCCAGGTAGCAACAGTGAAATCACGTCCTGTGTGGAAGAGGCAAAAGAAATCCTTGTGATGATGTAACTCACAGAGAATACCTTTCCTAGAGCTATTTTCCCCTCAGGAATATTTAATATATCCCCCTTCCGTCATGATCTCTCCAGGGCTGCACTGCAGCGTTCAAGGGGGCTGAGGAATTTCTCCAATTCCTCTTCAGTCTCAGCTTTTCAGCCCTTCACAGCGACGTGTTTGGGGGAGAATTTGCAATGTCTTGTCACGAGGCAGCATCTGATAATCAAAATGTCATCTGAGCTGTAGTCTGCGCGTAAGGAGAGGAATTAATGAGCCAAAACATATACAGAGAGAAAAATGTGTCATTTTTAAAAGACTTGTGGTTTTCTCCTTCGATGAAAAAGCTTCTCCTAAGTGTTTGTGAAGGCAGTGGGATTTTCACAGAATTACTCAGATGTTTAAAGCTTGTTATTTGTTTAAACATCTCACAGCACGAGGAAACTGAAGTCAGTGAGGAAATTCCCCTCGTTCACAGTGTGCAATTTCTTTCTAGTCCGGGGACTCTTGGGCTTTCTGTTGAACAATGTTAGGGAGTATTAATAATTAGGCAGAATTGCATCCCAAAAGCGTGTCTGGATATATCCGGTAGTGTAGGATTTTACAGGAATTTTCCCCTCCCTCCAGGCCATGATACTCATTTAGTAAAAATGCAAAAGGGAAATGAGCAGAAATCTCAAAGTAATTTACATTTTCCCATACCTCTGAGGAAGTAGGACACTTTTTATTAGCTACTATCAGGTAGCACATAAATAACTGCAGATTCAACTGCCTCAATTTCTGGAACTCATCAAAGACCTTAATAGAAAGATGAGAACTTCAAGCTTTAGGTCTCAAATCTTTGGTATCTGTCAAGCTACAGCATTAATGCTAAACTTCTCATCCCCAAACCAGCCTGTAAATTCAAAATGAAGCTATAAAGTGCTGTTAAAGGCTTTTATTTTGCATCTTAAATTCTGTTCTCGTGTTCTGTTCAGTATATTTTATTGCTGGGATGTCCTTTGTGTCTGAAATAACATTGCAGCTCGTATCAGAACCCCCCCCCCCGCCTTACTTTTCCCCCAAAGGTTTTTAATTCTTTTTTTTTGGTTGCAGAATGATACTGACATTTCATAGTTCTATTTCTTGTCAGGAAGAGGGATGACTGGATTATTTTCCTTCTGAAAAGGGCTGGTTTGGTTTCTTTAACAGGGCAGGCATCACCTGCTTTGGATTCTTGGATGGTGATGCCTTTCCAGGGATCTGGGGTTGTGCAGAACATGGTTTGTCGGGAGACAGCAAATTCCTGTCCTTGCAGTTAATGCTGGAATTCCATATATATTAGTCTTCCTTGAAGAAGGCAGTATATGTATATTCATATATATATATATATTTATTTATACACACATGGTGTTATATTTACTTGCAGTTACAATAAGCATTTTCCATACAGATAAATGAATTTAAGAAAAGGCCAGAGAAAACAGATCTGCAGCAACCCAGCTCTTGCTCTGCATGACAACAGTTTCTGAAGCCACTGCAGCACATATTTTCAGACATCCCGTTATTCAGGAAATTGCTCTTTGACTTACAAGCTTTTAATCATAGCAGGTTTTTTTGGGTTTTGGTTTTGTTTTTTTTTTCTTTTTTTTTGGTTGGAAAAAGTCACCACCGTTTGCTCACTAAAAAGAAAAATATTCCCAGCTGGATTTATTGCTCAAATAACTTAATTCATGTGTAAGTCCAAGAAGAAAAGACTTCAGAGGAAACTAAAAAGGGTCTAAAACCTTTGTGGGTAGTTTTTGTGTTTTAAGGTTTTGCTCTGTGCAAAAATTGCATTATTCCTTAATTTTGTGATCAAAACAACAAATATAAAATTATTGTGCTAACAATAATTTTATACAAATTTTTCTTACCTCTAAGTTAATACCGATTTTATTCATGGATAATAAAATTCACAGAAAAAAGAACATGGAGCTCCTGGAGCAAGTCCAGCAAAGGGCTACAAGGATTACAAGGGGACTGGAGCATCTGGCCCTGTTCAGCATCGAGAGGAGACACTGAGAAAGGATCTCACCAATGTCCATCAGTGTCTTCAGGGAAAGAAAAGAAGAAGACACAATTCAGAGACATAAAATCAAGATTTCAAGTTTTACGAATACTTTGAAATACACTCTCCATGATCTGTTTCAGAAACACCAAAACTCCCTCTAAGCAGAAACTGGTTTACATATATCAGTAAAATACATATTTTTGTGTCACCACCTTTTTATAATGCCTTATATTAGTTTTTCCAGGAGATAAGCCTTTCCCTCCAGCCTTCATCTCCCCCCGTAAGAACACACTCAGTGTGCACCTTCCTCTCGCGGAAGAAATATGAACACTGGACTTCCCAACCCTGCCCTGTAATCCAGGAGCTGTTTTTCCCCTGCAAGCACCTGCAGGGAGCACTAATTGCTAGTCATGAGTTGGTTTTCCTGGAAAAATAACAACTCACACAGCTCTTTATCAAGGCTGTTAAGAGCAGGGCTTTTTTTGTTTTTTCTTTTGTCTTTTCTGCAAACCTTTAGCTTTTTCCCCACCCGTTTGTAATTATCCCCACACTCACATCAATTTATTACCCTGTGCATAAGCACATTCCCTCCGGTTTTCCTTTCCCTCGGGACCTTTACGTGAACATGACGACTCAGACTGCTCAAATTGCCCAATTGCAAATGCACTTTGAGCAAATGAGGGCTCAAGGAGACTCAGAGATTATTTCTGCAGGGAAAGACAAGGCAAATTGATCATTGCTGTCACTGCTGAGCAGCAGCTCCTGAAGGACTGGATTTAAAATGCATTATCTTTAATGTAATCAAAGGAACATTTCATTTAATTCTGAGCTGCCCTGCAATATTTGTTAGTGCTATCGTTTCAGGGTGTTGCAGGGACAAAAGTTAATCACACTGACTAGACAAACACTAATTTATTTAATTAGGGGTAGCCTACTTTCTCTGGGTAATATTTTTCCTAACTTGGCGCACACATAGATTATCTAAAAAATAGTGGGAGCATAGATGTAAATAATCTTTCAGGGAAGAGGTGCTGAGTTGAAAGAGACAAGAGGCTGATGAATAAAAGGATGCTTTTCTTGCCACCTCATGACACATTTTAGATTTAAATGAGAAGAGGATAAACATGTCCGTGGAGTGGATTTTCCATAAGGCATGAAGTAGATCATAATCCACCCATGGATTACCCAGGCAGCAGGAGCGTAATTTTGGGATATTGCCTAGACCCTGTTCCCAGAGCCAGTGATTAGGGGGCTTTGCAGCCTTCTGCCTCCTTTCCTGTTTTTGATCTGTACTTCCCTAAAAAGGGGATGAGCTGCAGCAGCGACAGAGGGGGAGAAGGTCTCCCTTCCCTCCCTGAGTAGCAAGAGGTGCTGCTGACAGAGGGAGCTGAGAGCCCTCAAAGCCTGAATCCTCAGCTGGAGCTGCCCCAGGCAGGGTGGCAGATGGGGACACACTGCTCACCCCACACAGAGCCCCTCATCCACTCGGGACACAACCCACACAAACCAAGCCTTGCTTTTAGCGGGCTGGGACCAGGCAGGCTTTGAATGCTTGGGGATCCGAAACCACATATTTCCTCTATCCTTGGGTATTCCCAGGGGCTCTGGAAAGCAAATTAAGCCACCCAAGCTGCCTCTTGCTGATGGTTTTCCTTTCTGTGACAGTGACTCACGATGCTGCTGGTTTATCCACTCTGAGATGATGATGGCTTTAAAGAAAAAGAGAAGTTCATGAACTAGTGAAAAGTGGACAGCTGGATTTAAATAGCTGAGGGATACAGCAGGAGAGGGAAGGCAAGTAGGGAAAGAATGTCTTGAAAAAGTGAAAGACAGTGAGTGAGATTGTTTTTTTTAGGGATCCTCCACTGGTTGTTCCTTATGTAACAATCCACCGGCATAAAAAGAAACTTAAACATCTAAAACTTTGAAATGGGAAAGATGGAGTCTGAAGAGCTTCTGTGCATCCCAGACATCGAAGGACATCGGACATAAATCAGGAAGCAACCACCACCCTAAAACACCTGGAGAAACGATCACAATACTTCCAAATGGAAACCAGGATTGCACCAAGGGAAATAAAAATGAAACAACAGAGAGCCCTGCCTAGAGCAGCCAGGCCAGTTGGCTGGAAACCAGGACACACCTTCCCCATCAATCCCTGAGATATGTGCTTCCCTAGAAAAATCATTTCCCTCTGTAATTCTGTTTTTCATTACCAGAAGAGGGTGTCCCCCGTGCAGGTATAAAACCAGAAGGAGTACAGGGAGCTTTGCAGGGTGGTTTTAGGTTTATAGCTATTATAGGAAAGAGAAACTAGTGTGATTTTTCTCTGCCCAGGTTTTTCAGATGGGCTCTTTGCTTCAAGAAACTGCACTATCAGTAATTTATTTGTGGTATTCTGACTTTAGCCCAGCTCTACAGCAGGAAAGTTTTGTTTAGAGCCAGCTGTTACTCGTTTCTTATTTGTGTTCTGTGAAATCTACGCTGCATCCCCCAAGAACCAGACAAAACAGTAAATTTCAGGGGAAAAAAAAGCCTGTTAAATACAGCACTTATTCACTGACATAACAATATCAAACCACCAGCAAGACCCAGGGTTTAGGAGACCAACATAAACATTTGCTGGAGTTCAAATCTCTGTTTTCTTATCACAGCACTGTTTGAAAGTTTTCAGTTACAGGGGTAAGGAAACTCTTTTTCCAAGATGCCAATCCTTGTTGCACCACTGCTCACCTTCACACCAGCCTTCTTCTCAGCCAAGCAGAAAAGTGAAAATGGAAGTAGCACTTCCAAGTCAAGAAAATAATAAAAGGAAAATGCTCTGAATGTGACAACGTGGATAAAAGCGTTTCTGTGTGTCCTCCCTCTTTGTGGCAGAAACGAGAAAAGAGGAGCCATTTGATCTGCTTTTCACTCCCAGCTCCAGCTGTGGGTACTCCCAGAGTCAGCACCTGCACTGGATAAGAGCAGAAAAGGTACCATTTTAAGATAAATTCCTGAAAATTCAGAATCAGACTCCGTGCAGTACCACAGCCCAGCTATAGCTGACTTCCAGGAGATATTCAGTCCACTCCCAAAATCTGTTCCAGAGAAATGTTATTTTTTTTT